>CM077152.1:61217520-61703612 GCA_039583875.1 Platanthera guangdongensis | reverse complement strand
CCGGAATTCATTGATTCCGATTTCCGAGCAATACTTGGCTGATCATGGATTCTTTATCAGACATCATGCGCCTACTCCCCCGCAAAAATGGGGTGGCTGAACGTAAGAATCGCCATCTCCTAGAAGTTGCCCGTTACCTCCTCCTTCACATGCACCTTCCTAAATACTATTGGGGAGATGTTGTGCTCACCGCGGCATACCTTATCAACCGTATGTCATCCCGTGTTCTCGGGTTCAAAACTCCTCTCACCACTCTTGGGGTGCTACCTACCACTCTACAACCCTGTGTCTTTGGATGCGTTTGTTTTGTCCATATCTATCACCGCACGAAACTTGATGCTCGTGCGCACAAGTGTGTTTTCATTGACTATTCTCCTACCCAGAAAGGGTATAAGTGTTTTGACCCTGTCCGCAAGCGGGTTTTCGTTACCATGGACGTCATATTCCGTGAGTCTGAGCGCTACTATGTGTCCTCGCTTCAGGGGGGGGGGGGTCTCCTTCTACACCGGAAGTGAGTCTCTTCTCACACTTTGACACTCAATCTTCCACTCCTCTACCTATTCCTCTCGGATATTATTCCTCTCCGCCTACATCTACTACTCCACATGTCCCACATACAGAGGCCCTGGTTTCTAAACCTCTGCAGGTTTACTCTCGTCGTCCAAAGGGATCAAACACACGACCCTCCATCTGGATATCAGAGCACCCACCTGACCCGTCGCCAGGATCCATCATTCCTACGGAAGGTACCTCTACTCAACATCCCTTATCTCAGTTCGTCTCTTACATATCCCTAACAGCTTCCCACAGAGCATTTGTTTCCTCCTTGTCTTCTGTTTCTATCTCAACTTCGTGGCAGGATGCTCTTTCCCACGACAGATGGAGGTCAGCTATGCTTGAAGAAATGGATGCCCTGGAAAAAAACAGCACATGGGACCTGATACAACTACCACAAGAAAGAAAGTTGTTGGATGCAAATGGGTATTTGCTATTAAGCAGAACACATCGGGAGTCATTGAAATATACAAGGCAAGGCTAGTGGCAAGAGGCTACACTCAGTCGGCGAGTATTGATTATCAGGAGACGTTTGCTCCTGTTAAAGATGAATTCGATAAGGATCCTCATGTCTTGTGTTGCCTGTAAGGGATGGGAGCTTTGCCAATTGTATGTGAAGAATGCTTTTCTTCATGGAGACCTGAAAGAAGAGGTGCACATGGATCTGCCTCCGGGGCTAACTCCTAGAGGATCAGAAGGGAAGGTATGCAGATTAAAGAGACTGCTCTATGGCCTGAAACAATCCGCCAGGGCCTGGTTTGGTAGATTCCACAAAGCCATGAGCAGGTTCGGGTACCGTCAGAGTAATGCAGATCATACCTTGTTTATCAAAATCAACAAAGGAAAATTAGCCGCTCTGATTTTTTATGTGGATGACATTATAATAACTGGGGATGACAAGGAGGAGATCCAGACTCTGAAAGGAAAATTAGCAAAAGAATTCGAAGTAAAAGATTTGGGTAACCTCAAATATTTTCTCGGCATTGAGTTTGCGAGGTCAAAGCATGCATCTTCATGTCTCAAAGGAAATACATACTCGACCTCCTTGAAGCCACTGGGATGAGCGGATGTAGACCCACTGACACTCCCATTGAAGCCAACCACAAGCTAGGCAGGGATGATGGCGACACGATTGAAGACATTCCTGGCTTCCAGAGGCTTGTAGGTAAATTGATTTACTTATCTCACACTCGCCCAGATATCTCCTATGTCGTGGGTGTTCTCAGCCAGTTTATGCACTCTTCAAAGGCCCGTCATGCCGATGCTGCACTTCGAGTCCTCCGATACCTTAAGTCCTCACCGGGAAAAGGCATTCTGCTCTCACCAAATAAGGAGTTGACTATTGAGATTTACACTGATGCAGACTGGGCTGGATTGCCCTCTGAGAGACGTTCCACGACTGGATATGGCTCTATGGTTGGTGGAAACTTGGTTACCTGGAGAAGCAAAAAGCAACATGTTGTGGCTAGATACAGTGCTGAGGCCGAGTTTAGGGCAATGACTCACGACATCTGTGAAGGGCTATGGATCTTAACCATTCTGAGAGATCTTGGGCTTAAAGGAAGTGAGCCTATCTGATTATATTGTGATAATAAAGCTTCCATCTCCATCGCTTACAATCCTGTGCAACATGATCGTACGAAGCACATTGAGATCGATAGACATTTCATCAAGGAGAATATTGACGGAGGAACTGTGGTGACCCCGTTCGTACAATCTGGTCAACAACTGGCCGACGTTCTCACAAAGAGTCTGAGTTTCAGTATATTCACAGACCTTATTGGCAAGTTCGGCATGACTGACATTACACGCCGAACTTGAGGGGGGGGGGTGGGTTGAGTAATGTGTTATTATCGTGTTAATTATCGTGTGGGTTATATGTATGTTGTAACTATAAATACCCTTGGTATTTTGGAATGAATAATTTTTTCCTCTCTTTCAATAGTTCTCAAATTTACCATTTAAAACCAACCAGAGGAATCCCTTAAATCGTGTCTCCCTATTAGGAGTAAAAATTCTTTTAAAAGTTTAACCTTCCCTCATAAGGCTAACCCTAAAAAATTCAAAATTCATTTGATGAAACCCAAAATGCTCACGTACACTCACAGGATAGTGGTGCGAACTAAACACGTGATCGCCAAATATAAAATCAACGTGTGATGGTGTTGACAGATCAACTAAAATAGATGACTCACCAGAGTCAAGTACATCTTCCTGGAGTAGGGGTCCAGGCAGAAGTGAGGCACTAAATAAGAGTGGTATACTGGTAACTAAGGAAGGTGAGACAGATGCTGGTGAGGTACTCCCAGGAAGCTTAGAGACCAGACTATTCTTCTGGGGAAGAGGAACGATCTTTCGCCCATGATGATCAAAGGAGTGGGAGTTCCTCACACCGTCATGTAGAACATGTCTGTTACGCCGCCATTACGCTCCGCGGGACGACAGTACGCTCGTAGGCGCAAGGAGTCGACAAGCAGCGACGGGGCTGAACCATCTGGTTCAGCCCCCTCTCAGTGAACCGGCCGGCCGGGGCTGAACCAACGGGTTCAGCCCCTTTTGGAGGGGCTGGCCGGCCCCTCCTTGGCCCGGGTATTTATACCCGGGCTACTCTCTTGGGAGGATTATGCAAACTCATTTCAAGGTAACTCTCTCTATCTCTCAAACCCTAATTATATAATTTCCTCCCTAGATATCACTCTCTCCCCCTTCTCCTTCCTATCAACGTCTATCATACTGTCACGCTCTACCTAACAGATATGACAGACATTGATGGGGGAAACATCACATAGGACAGAATCCTGATACAAATCCCCGATAGAGAGCTCTACGTGATAACAATAAGTAACGTGCATAGTCATGTGACTATTAACCACAGATAAGTGGTAGGGTCGCTCCAAGGGGTGCGTCTTGAGTCCTATCTTCTCAACCATACGTTGGGAAAAAAATTTCAATGTTACCGCTGTCAATGATAATTGAACAAAAATATTCCTGAATGCGTGCAGTAGTGTGAAAAATCTTGTGTCTCTGAAAATCATGCTCAGTGGTCTCACTAGGGGAAATCAAACTATAACGAAGGACACAAACTAAGTGCTCAACTTGTTCTCCCTCGACCTCGATAACACTATCATACTCGGGCTCAGGCTCAGGCTCAGGCTTGGAGTAATTAAGGAAGACTCCACATTCTGGCTTACGCCCATCCGAGAAATTAGTAATTGTGATGAAGTGACGTCGCGAGCACTCAAAAGATTTGTGCCCAGGCTCCATACACTTGTAGCATTGGAATACTCCCGTGTTGGGCTTGGGTCCCATGAGCTCCTTACCTCGGGTGAGGCCAGTGGGAGGAGCTGTGGTCCTAGTAGTGATATGAAGAGGGGAATCAAAATTCTCAGGGGTGGGTGCAGTGGTGGTGGTGCTCGAGGAAGGCCTATAAGTAGACCTATGCCCAAATGTCCTCTTCTGAAGTGAGGCCGCCACTTTACGTGCTCGACTAGACACTTCACCCAAATCTTTAAAGTCGTGCAACTCTAGCTCATCCCTAATAGCGTAATCGAGCCCGTTCAGATAACGAGACACTGGCATATCGTCCTCCTCTTGTAGGTCTAGCCTAGACTGCAATACTAAAAACTCGTGGGTGTACTCATACACAAAAAGCTTATCCTGACGAAGGTTGTGGAACCTTCGATAAAGAGTCTGCAGATAGTCTGGGGGGACATAACGCTTCCGCAGTTGTAACTTAAACTCGACCCACGTGGTAATAGTTGCTAGACCCAAAGTGTACCGGGTATGCTCAAGTTGAACCCACCAGACTAGTGTGGGTCCTTTAAGCCTAAGGACGACATACTCTACTTGCCGATTCAGAGGCATTTGTTTCCACGACATGAACCTTTCCACACGCTCACACCAATCGAGGCATTTTTCTGGCTCTACGTGACCCTCAAAATCACTTACATCAAGATTAACTCTATCGTCCCAACGGGGTTGGCGACAGAGTCCAAGGTTAGGCTGTGCAGGATCTGCGGGTCTAGGATTTTGTTCCTCTTGCCTAGGACTTTGGCGAGGAGGCTGATATAGTCCTACGTGACGTTCAGCTTCTAGGTTATTAAGGGTGGTTCTCAAGTTGTGTACTATGTGATTCGTGTCTCTCACGTTGGCGATGAGTGCTTCTACCGTCTTCATCAGTTCACCCATTCGGTTAGCTAGGTCGTCTATGCTAGCGTCTATGTGACTCTCCATTTTTTTTTTTGAAAAAAGAGGACTCAAAATAAAGAAAATTGAAAGATATTTTTCAAAATAAAAATCTTCTTTGTCAATTTTTTTAAAACAAGTAAATAAAATTTAAAACAGGATCGTTCGATTCACAATAGGAGTGAATCGAACCGACCTCTGATACCAAACTGATGCATTCCTAAAACAACTGATTAATTTCGAAAGGTAAAATTGGAGATCTAATTAAATTCTGAGGCACTTTTCAAGTCTTCACGAGCATTATCGTGTGGTAACGGATCTGGAGTTGAAAACACACGTTAATATCTAACAATCAGACATTGAATTAATACAATTTAATACTCCACAGCTGAGCACTTTAAAGAAATGAAAAATTGCGAGACAAGAAGATTTTCAAATTAACGACAAATAGACAAGTGGTAAATTTGGCAAGCTCTGAAAATTTTAAAGATAAATTAAACTTAAGCATAAAATCATAATAACTGTAGGAGAGCAATGAGAATGAGAGGTCTACCATAGACACAACACAAGTAGTAGAGGATCCACAAAAAATAGTCAAGCATGTCGGATGAATGTTAGAATGTAGATCGACACTCGTGGTAGGTCGGGAAGGGTCACGGGCCCATGAGGGTAGGCGGTGTGCAACGACGAGTCAGGATCGAGATCAGCACGAATGGATCACCGGGCGGATGGAAGGAGACGGGTGAAGGAAAGGGGTTGGGCTGAACCTTTCGGGAAATAGAGAAAAGAATTCTCTATTCCCAATATTTTGTTCAAGTTCCCCTCCTTTCAGCCGGGCTGACATTTTTATAAAGTTAAAAATGATTCATTATCTTTGAAATTAATGAATAGTAAATTCAAATGGGGGTGTTACAACATTACAGTGCCAATATTAATGCTAGCTGGCGGTTTCAAAGATGAGTGTAATGATGTAATATAAGAAGGATGGCTGATCAATTTTTTTTTTCATTTAAAATGGTATTTTAATGATAATAAATGGGGGAGATAATGAAGAGGCAAGGGTATTGAATTTGGACATTCGAAACTCCATCATAATTTGATAATCCTAATTTCTCAATTTAAAATCATACTCATAATTTCAGAAAACTAAACTTATATTAATTATAATAAAATATTATTTCAAAGCTTCCCTTATTTTATCATTTAGCCTAATTTGACGGATCTCTTCATTCATGATCTTATTGGGCGGTCACTCCATTAAGACAAACAAACTAGCGCGGGTAACTTGTGTGATACAAAAGATACAAGCGCTTTTAACGAGCGCGAAAATATGAAAAAATTAAAGTGTGCGGAAACATGCGCTACCGAATACATATAATAATGCACGAATAATAAAAATAAGACATAGATGCGACTCAGGATGCATCAAAAGACCTGGCTGTGGAAGTCAAGATAATCTTGGTGGGAGAGGTTGTTTGTCGAAGGATGGGGCCATCATGGTGGAACTAGAGGCGGTAGCTGGAGATGGGGTGCTGTAATAATCTATAGAGGGGAAGCTTCGTAGGGTTGTGGTGGGAGGCCAAATGTCTGCTTTGCGCGATCCAACATGCAACATTGACTGAGAGGATGGAATGCCATAAAGACTAGAGGTCTCAAGTGTTGTGATAAATTCTTCTTCCACAAAGTGGGCATGCTAGATGTCCACAGCAAGCGTGGGCAGGTACAAAGTGCATAGGCAAGAGTGGACATGTGGTTGTTATGCATGAATACCCAAAGTAATGGGTGATGGAAACACCTGGGACAAGATGTGCCAACTCCATAAAATCGTTGACGAAAGACTCCAATGAGTTGACTTGTTGACCTGCTCAAAAACGTGTAAAAGTGCTCAAGGGTGGTGTGTGTCACATGATAAGTTCATATTTAAGCATGGGCCACATAATGTGCAGTGCTGTCAGGCAAATCCAATGCATCTGCTGAAGGGAGGACCCCTTCATGTAGATCATAATCGGGGAATCTTGCTGGCTTCCACTGTGAGTTATTGCTCAATGATTGTTCAACGAGGGCAAACCAGACTAACAGATCTGAACTAACAAACTAGGGCACATTTATCCGCAGGGGTCTCAGTTGCTGGGGAGCAAACAAAGGGAGCTCCAACATAGAGATCGATCGAGCTATCAAGAGCAGCTAGATTGATGGGAGTGAAATTGGTGGACAGAGACAAGAGGCTTTGTTGTTGGTGGAGTAGACATAACATAGGATCTGGAAGATGTTGGTTAAGGTGGATTCCACCTCTTCTCTGGTAAAGGAAAGATTTATCAAAGAGCATTCCACCTTGTTGAATGATCAGTCATAGTGCGAGTGACAGTCAAGGAAAAGGTGTTCGCTAAATCAACTTATCCCTGAAGCTCCAAGGTTAGGGGAGGTAGGCGTCGTGGCCATTTGAGTGACCTCAGAGGCTGGACAGTGGGTCAGAGGGATGCTGTGAGAGCTCACGTAGAGTTAGTGGTGTGTGACAGTATCCTGAGGTCGTCGGAGAAGGCAGAGCATGGAGAAGACGACACAGGGTCAGTAACCACGAGGAGGCACTTAGCTGCACTAAGCACACCGATGCCTGGATAGGACCTTTAATGGGGCGATGTGGTTGTGTGAATGATTGTCGAGTACTCTGCGGCTAGAGTTGTGAAATTAGGGCAGAAGGGGTGGAACCACTTGATGCATGGTCGGTTGAATCCATAAATGTGTGACCTATTTAATTGGGGACAACACCAGAAGTCGGAAGAAGGGAGACGAGATTGGGGCCATATACTCTTGCGTGGGTTGTTCGGTCAATGAAACCTACACAGTTATTGAGGAACACTGGACGCAGGTGTGGGCCAAATGGAATTGGGAGAAGGAATCTGGAACTGCTGCTTCTTCAATGACTATGTTCTCTGCGAAGCTTTGATCGACGACGGGCATGTGTGGACTAGTGAGACTATTGGCTCAATGATTCCCTCAACTTAGGGCTAAAAGGAAGAAGTGAGGTGGGGCTAACTTGATATAGACCAAATTAGATTGCACAAAAATGAAAAAAAAAAGAAGATATACTTGTTTACCCAGAAATCGGCCATCCCCTCCAAGGTGACCAGTTCAGGTGTCCGGTGGTAAGAGAAAGATTTGCAGCAATCTAATCCCGTACTCCAACGCATCCGCCAAAAGGCTGAACTGGGGACTCTTCCAGATTTCTCTATCTCTGATGATGTTTTGCGTTTCTGAGGTCACCTTTTCATTCCTGATGTTTCTGAATTGCTTGATAATATTTGTCAATAAGCTCATGAGTCCCGCACATGTGGTCACCGGTGCAACAATAAGATGTATCATGACTTGAAGCAGATTATATGTTGGCCTGGAATGAAGAATTACATTGCTCGCTTCATCTCTCGATGTCTGACGTGTCATAAGGTGAAAGCTCAGCGTCAACGTCCTGATGGTCCTTTGCAGCCTCTACCTATCCCAGAATGGAAGTAGGAAGACATCTCTATGAACTTCATCACCGGATTGTCCCGTACTCCAAGACGGCAAGATGCGATTTGGGTCATAGTAGATCGCATGACTAAAATGGATCATTTCATCCCGTAGAAGGAAGGTCATTCCACCGAGAAGATGACTCGAATCTATGTTTCGGAGATTGTTAGACTTCATGGGGTTCCTCTGCAGATTGTTTCAGATCACGACTCGAGATTTGTATCTCAATTCTGGAAGGGCTTCCAGTAAGCTTTGGGCACCGATCTCAACTTGAGCACCGCTTATCATCCAACAACC
This sequence comes from Platanthera guangdongensis, assembly GCA_039583875.1. NCBI lineage: Eukaryota > Viridiplantae > Streptophyta > Magnoliopsida > Asparagales > Orchidaceae > Platanthera > Platanthera guangdongensis. The sequence continues at coordinate 61,695,071 of CM077152.1, read as the reverse complement.
GATGGTCAGACTGAAAGAGTTAATCAGATTCTTGATGACATGCTTCGATGTTACATTGTGGACTACAAGGGAGCTTGGATGAGCACCTACCTTTGATCGAGTTTACCTACAACAATAACTATCAAGAGAGCCTCAAGATGACCTCTTTCGAAGCATTGTATGGACGTCGTTGTAGGACCCCTCTCTATTGGTTGGAAGTGGACAAAAAGGTTGTATTGGGACCTGAGTTACTCAGGGAATGGAAAAAGCCACAAGATGGCCCCCTTCGAAGCACTGTTGGACGTCGTTGTAGGACCCCTCTCTATTGGTCGGAAGTGGACAAAAAAGTTGTGTTGGACCTGGGTTACATTCGGAAATGGAAGAAGCCATAAGGAAGACTCGACTTCATCTCACTCGTGTCATCGAGAGACGAGGAAGTATACCAATCAACGTCGTCTTCCGTTAGAATTTATCGTGGGTGACCAAATGTTCCTGAAGGTTTCCCCTACTCTCGGGGTGAAACAGATTGGTCGCCATCATAAGCTCAGCCCAAGCTTTGTGGGACCGTTTTTCATATCATAGCGTATCGGAGGATCTGCATATCGTCTTGAGCTACCTGCTTCTTTGGTCGGTGTTCACAATGTTTTCCATCTTAGTCAGCTTCAGAAGTTGTTCGTGATTGAAAACTCTAATTTTATCTTTATTTTTATATAGTTTTTAACTAATAATTAATTAATTTAGAGTTATAATTTATTAAATAAGTTTATAATTACTTTTTTTTTTAATATTTCAGGTTAATCTGGTCAGAAAATTATATTTTAAAGCTCGCAGATTAATCAGGTGTAATTGTGGAGCAAAACTGGAAAAAGTCCAAGTACACGCCCAAATCACGGGCGTAACCTCAAAGTCACGGCGTGACCAGCAGGCGTGACCCCTCCTGGAGCTCCCTTAATTTCTCCGAAAAAATTACACGCCTAGTCATAGGCGTGACATCAAAGTCACGGGCGTGACTCATAGGCGTGACATCCAGCTCAGGCGTGCCGTTGCTTTAAGAAGCCAGTTTCAGATCCAATGCGTTTCCAACTTACACGCCCTAGGTCACGGGCGTGACCTAGGGCGTGACCTCTTCCACAACTGCCAGATTAATTCTCGTCATTTCCAGTAACAGTAAATACACGCCCTAGGTCATGGGCGTGACCTAGGGGCGTGACCAGCAAAATAATAGATTTTGACGGTTTTTCTCCAACGTTCACGGGCTTTCAAGATAACGGTTCCGCATCGTACACGCCCCATAGTCACGGGCATGACCTAGGGGCGTGACTCCATAAAAAATACTATAAATTCCAGACAGTGACAAGAGCTGGGAAGGCATTAGGAGAGAGTTTTGGAGTCGATTTTGGAGTTTGTTTTCAGCTTTTCTTACATTTTCTTTCATGTATTTTTCCAATTTATAGTGTAACTTTTAGTTTGTTGTGTTTCAATTCAAATACTTCATTTTTATTATCATGTCTCTCTTAAACCTTTCATGTAATTTTTCTATCATGATAAGTAGCTAAATTCCATTTAGCACTTAATCATGATGAACTTTGGAATAAAATAAATTTATTGTATTTGTCTCAAATTATCAAGTTCTCTATTTTGCTTAATTCGATTTATCTTTGAATTCAACTGCGTTGAATTCATATGTCGCGATTATAATTTTTCGATCTTAGATCCGTATCCCAGATTTACCGAGAGTTTGAGAATATGAGTAAATCACTCAAAGATAAAAGGAGTTGCATGCACTACTTGAGAGAGGATTATATCAATCTTCCGGATTGGAGTCAAATCCAATAGTAGGGTTCACCGCTTAAAGCAAGCTTAGAGGTTCCGACTGGCCGAGAGGTCTTAATCGATCAACCTAAGTTTAATCGAGAGCGTATTCTCGAGAGAGGCGCTTCCGTATTTTGGGAACCTCCACGGTCGAAATTAGTAACTTAGAGACTTGTATTTTATAGTCTCATGAAAGTTTATTTTAATTCAAGAGGATTATAAATCAAGTGCTAGTTTTTAAATCATCAAATTTATCTTTAGTTAAATCGCTATTTTTCTTAGTTTTCCGAATTCACATGGCCAACTTTCGCTCGGTAAAATAATAGCTTTTCCTTGTGAGTACAAGTACTCAACAGACCCCGAGTCTAATACGACACTTAATCCTATACTCTAGAACGATAGATATACTTGCCTTATCGATTTAGAATCGCGCTCTGGCGTGAATTTTAACCATCAGTGATCCTACTCACGTCATTGAGGAAATTCCAGTGATTCCTAAAGCCAACCTTTCTTATCCGGTCGAGCTCACTAAGATTGTGGAGTATTAAAAATGCAAGCTTCGAAAGAGAACCATTCCTATAGTCAAAGTACTGTGGATGCATGACAGGTATGAGGAGTACATTTGAGAACTTGAATCTGACTTGTGTAGCAAGTATCCACAAATCTTCTCTTGATCTTGATATGACTTCATTCTTGTTCTTCTGTCAATTTCAGTATGTTCATATTTACCTTTCATGTCTTGGATCGCAATCTTGTAGGAATGAATAATATCTGAATCTTTGCCTTAGAAATCCCCTTTTTGTGAATCTTCTAAAGTTTCAGGAGGAAACTTACTAAGTAGGTGAAAATGTAGCAACCCATATTTTTTTTAAAAAAGAACAACAATAATAATATTTATAACATGAGTCGTATATATGTAATTATGGGTTAGGTATTTTCCACCTTCTATTAATCCAGTCGACCAGCCTCCCCCCCCCGATTTTCCCCAGTCCATGTTTCCCCGCAAGCCGCAATCCCGATCCCACTCCTGTGCTGATCCCGTGTCTCCCGCTCCCGCGCCGGCGCCGACGCCTTCCTGCTATCATTTCCGCCTCCAGTCGGCGGTTGCGCCCCCTGCCCATCTTCCTCAGGCCGGCGGAAACAACAACAACTTCATCCTCCTTCAATAAACCCTAACTCCTCTCTCTTCTTCATTTCAATTCTTGGAACAAAAATCAACCCTTCTTCTTCCCTTCGAGGTTAGTGGCATCTTCCTCCGGCAACCCGAATTCCTCTCCTTCCTCTCCGTTTCGGCCGGTGGATCTCAAGAGAGATGCCTAGGGTTTTGCTCGAAACCTCCTATACTCGGATTTTTGAGTCCGAATTTAGTCTCCTTGGGTAAGAAACTCCTCTTTTATCCTTTAATCAGATTTTATTGACATTATTTGATAATTTCTGCGCTCCAATCAACGTAGTAGAGCTGATGGACAAACTTGATGGTGTGTGATCCATGTGATGGTGGGGTCTCAACGGAAATTCTCGGCCTTGGGCTTGTATGCTTTGGGGGAAATAAGAGTACGCATGTGATTGATGTGTCATGATGATGTGTGATGATATGTTAGAATCATACATGATATAGGGTGCCTTTGGTGAAAATCAGGTTTGCATACATGTTGAATTGGTAGGCCGCTGTATTTACTTGTTTAACTTAGAAACGTGAATGATGTTTGTGACACCATTACCTGTTGTTCTATGTTATTTATGTTTTATTATATATGCATACGAAGAGCTGAACTGCAGACTGATGGAGTGACCCAGGGTTTGCTAGGGACGACCGGGAGGAGGGGTGCTTGTTATACAGTTGAGGTCAACCTTAGATGACCTATGCTACACCAAATTTTTACATGTCAAGGATCGCAAGCTGGAGCTAGTTCGCCGACCAAAAAGACCTAAGTCTTATGAAGTGTACCACCTCCTGTTTGGCAGCTTGTTATGTTTATCTTACTTTGTTTCCGACTTGCATGGCGAGGTAGAATAGTATTGCCGTATAATGTGATGAATGTTGACTTGAACATTTGGCATTGTAAGGCCATAAGACGATTTGGACTCCTATGCACTTTCGTGGACAACTTCTTGTCTTGGTTTACTATTTTCGCTGCTTATTCATGAGTTTTGAGATGGGTAGTGTTCTTATATCAATTTATAATACCATGTCTGTGGCGTCTATATGTTGTAGAGCCCGACCGGACCTATATTATATGATCATTGCATGAGAGGTGTTACATTATACGTCAAAAATAGTGTCAAATAAGGAGAAAAAGTTACGTAAATGTGGAGACGTTTAAATTTCTTTTTGGTTGGAAGAGGAGGAACATGACACGAATGTTAACTGGTTTAATTATTTTTTGTGGAGGTGAGGTGTAAATTTAGTTGAAATAGCTGCAACCAATTTTGACCTCCCCAAATCCATTTTTTTCTTATAGCTTCTAAGAAATCTCCGAAAGAAACATCATCATCTTCGGCGCAATATAGCGCAACATCTTCTCTCATAACTTGTAATTTTACATATTTTGATAGTATATCATTTACTACTCTTTATGAATACACGAGACCAAGACCAGTCCATAAGCTTATTAAAAGAAACAATATGTTAAGTTTATGCTTTAATATTTTTTAGATGATTATTCATTTTTTTTCATATTTTGATATTTAAATATATATATATATATCTTTATTATATAATACAATATGCATATTTGGATCACACCATGAAATGCATCTGGACCGTCCAATCTCCAAACAATTGTTTCTGACCGTTGGATCTATGCATGCTGGCCTGCCATTATCCAAATCCTAAAAAGAAACACTGTTCATTCTGAACTTACCCCCGATACCCGCCCCTCCCGCATCCCGCCCCCCACGGGCTCACCTCGCCGCCGCCGGCGGCCTGCCCGCCGCCCACCGGCGGGTTCGCCGGCCTCCGGCGAACCCGCCGGGGGCTGTCTGGCGGCGAGCGGGCAGGGCCACCGCCGGCGATGGCCCTGCCCGTGAGCTCCAAACACGCCGGTGGGCGGCGGGCAGGCCGGCGGCGGCGAGGTGAGCCCGTGGGGGGCGGGATGCGGCACGGGTTTTTTATTATTATTTTTTTTATTTAATAATTTTATTAATTATTAAATACTTTTTTGTTTTGTTTTTATAATTAATAAATTTATTAAAATGTTTTTAAATATTTTTAAGCCCGCGGGGGCGGGCAAAGCCCGCCGGGGGGCGCCGGGGGGCGGGCGAAGCCTGTCGGGGGGTCAAGCGGGCGAAGCCCGCAGCGACGCATCGAGAACGGGCGTAGCCCGTTCGAAGATGCTAGTATATATATATATATAATTTGAAACAAAAAATATATTAGAGATTAAAGACATACCAATTTGGATGCGAGAATGAAGCAGCTACCAACAAAGATGAGGGGTTGTGATTTCCTTGGAATCAGAGGCGTGACGTCAAGTGAACGAGCTTTGTGGAGGACCGATTTTCATAGTAGCGAAGTTTAGAAATTAGGAGCATGATTTCTAATTAGTGCATTTTTATATGATCCTCTAATTAATATTTTTTTATATTGATATATGCCCTAAATATATAAATATTCTTTTGGTTAAATTTTTTAATTAGAGCCCTCACACACAAAATAAGTTGTCATGTGACTTTGTTTTTTTTTAAAAAATCAAACTTCAACATTGTATTCGTCGACTACAAGTTTCTCAAACTTCTTGAAAGGTTTGGGCCTCCACTTGTTGAAATTTTTGGATCCTCCCCTGTCCTGGAAGCAAACTCTTGCAAAAATGAACGGTAAGGTTTGCCTACATTTCACTATTATGGTGAGACCCTTCCCAGGACCCTCGTTGCGCAAGGATGTCTTTGTGCACCCGGCTGCCCTTTTAGCTCAAGCTGAGCTGAAACATAAGATTTTAAATGAAGGAGTCGAATACCACATAAATAATAAATCTTGGGCGTTTTTTTAAATGAAAGGCGTCATTGATGATAAAACTGGTGCTAAGGATGATTTCTCCTACACTTATAACAATAGTCAGATGACCATCAACTATGGCAATTTTCTTATGGCTTGGGCAAGGGGTGTAAGTGCTAAAATCTTGGAATATATGAGTAATGTGATAGGTAGCTCCTGAATCAACAACTCGATAATTTGCAAAGGTACCACCCAAAACATTCCATCCAATATAGAAACAAAGCTCAGCGGAACTCGAGAAAAGCTTTTAACTTCTCAATCTCTAGTAGCTGATTTTTTCTAATCAAGAGCAGTTAGCTCATTAGTCTAAGTAGTGGACATGTGAGCATGTCCTCATTTTTTATTTTGTCCTCCATTGTAAACTTACTTTTCACTAGAAGTAGATTGTTTCCGGTGGAATTTCTGAAACTTACCCTTAGTATGGTGACAATAGGTGCACCATAAAGTTTCACGAAAGCCTTTGAATTATTCATTTTTTATGTTATCGGATTTGTTGTATTCATCATTTCCTTGTTTTGTGCTGAACCAACTTTTTGGAGTATCATATCAAACCCTTCTAGAGATAGAGATGGACACATGACGCCTCCTTTGTTTCTTCTCAAACTATAAATATCAGTTAATGATGAAATTAATTTACCAATCGATTTAAACCCGAACCTAATCAAATTCTACATTGAGCCCAATAAGGTAGTTGTACAACCCGTATTCGACGAGGAGAACCCAGGTCTAATTATAGATTCCCTGACCTCAAAAGTTTGACCATTGATCAGAAGGAAGGGCCTCATTGAAGACACATGCATCTTAACGAAAGCTTAGTAAGTCAATGCAACAACTCGCCGACGAGCTCCTTTCGGGCTCGCCCTCCTAGTGATCAACACCACGTCGAGTACCTCGTTCAGAGCGAGCTGGCAAGCTCGCTCAACAGTATCAAGCTCACCTGCGAGCTCTCTTTCCAGGATACGTCCAAACCAGTGAGCTCGGCTCTGGTGACCTCTCCTAAAGAAATCTCAATCAGCTCGCCTCCTTTAGAGACACCAAAGAGTAAGGTCGTCCACGAAATAAGTATCTAGTATCCTGCAAAGGCGGGGCTGGTTATTCGCAAACCATGTACCCCCCGGATTTCCTATAAATAGGCATGAGTAGAAGGCACGTTGACCCCAAGGTTTCCCTAACCTTCAGTGCTCGACTCTTACGTTTTTGGCTCAGCTTTGGCTTTACGAAAGGATGTTTTTATAAACTTTGGGATGTGTGGCGGGACCTCCTGGTTGCAGCTCTGGGTCTTGTTTGTAGGCGATCCAAACTTTGTTCGTAGCCCTCTGGTTACTCCTTGTTGTGGTTTGCCCGAGTCGACCGTTGGATCAGTAACCTTTGGTCCCCCATTAGTTCAAACTTTGTGAGCTAGATTTTCTTGATTCCAATAATAATCACACAAGTGTTCATCAATATTTTTTTAAGATCACATCATCTTCAAATTTTGTATCAATGCACTTGGAATGAATTTTTCAACAAGTTGGCATCATCAATGACTCCCATTTTATTTGCTTTGTAGCCTAAATTTTGACATTAATTTTATAGGCTTAGGCTTTGTTTGTGACGGTTGTGGTTGTAGAACAAGTAGAGGTGGGAAATCAGTATTGCGATTAGAGCTGCCAAAAAATAGTGGTAAGAAAAACATTAAGAGAAGGGGGATGTTGACCCACAGTAAGAGAAGCAGGAAAACACAGAAAGATTCTTATATTTTTTCTGGAAGTGGGATGGTTACTGTTTTTTACAAGTCCCAAAAATAATTTTTTGACACTTCCCACCACTAAAAAACTAAACGTCCCCAAAACAGGCACGGCTGCCTCCGGTCTTAAAAAGAGCCTTGGTCTTTGAATAGGTCTGTTGAATGGTTTCCAATGTCATTTACTATATTTGGAAACTCACATGCATCTCTAGTCAACAAATCATTGAATCCATACTCAATCCATAATTATAGAATCTTCTGCATCCTAAGCATCAAATGGAAAAGTTTTTTTTTGGCATGGTCCCTAAAAAATAGAGATATGTATACAAATATAGTGACGAGGGTGAGGAAATCAGGAGGATTAACACATGAATTTCCAATCATTGTTGTCTTACATCAAGATTCAGCTTTAAGCCCTTATCTCTTCACACTTATCTTAGATGAGCCCACCAGACATATCCAAAAAGCACTATCTTGGTGCTTTTTGTTTGCGAATGATATTGTTTTGGTCGATGAGACGCGCGATGGTGTAAGCGTAAAATTTGAATCTTGACAAGACACTTTAGAAAAGAAGGGTTTTCGGAAGAGCATGGCAAAGACGGAGTACATCAAGGACATATTAAATTTAGCAGTGCAAGAAGGACGGATGACTTCGTAATTAAGTTGGGTGATGAAGATATTTCCTGCAGTGAGTACTTTAAATACCTTGGATCGATAGTTCAGAAAATGCAGGTGTTGATAAAGATGTGACAAATAGAATCCAAACAGGTTGATTGAAGTGGAGAGGCGCATCAGAGATCTTATGTGATTATAAAGTACCATTAAAACTTAAAGACAAATTTTAGCGACTGCAATTAGACCATCAATGTTCTATGATTCTGAGTGTTAGGCAGTGAATTGTGTACATGAACAAAAAATGAGAGTTGCAGAGAGGAGAATGCTTAGGTGGATGTGTGTACACACAAAGCTGGATAAAATTAGGAATGAATGCATCAGAGATAAGATAGGAGTGACACCAATTACAGAGAAAATGCAAGAAGCTCGACTAAGATGGTTTGGACATGTACAAAGGAGACGATTAGAGGCACCTATTAGGCGCTGTGAGAGTTTAGGCACTAGACATGTTAAACTGGGGAGGGGTAGAGCAATAAAAACTTGGGAAAGGCATGATGTACTTAGGCATTAATGATATTATGACTAAAGATACGACACAGTGGCGACAAAGGATCCATGTAGCCAACCCCACAACAGTGGGATAAAGGCTTGAGTGTTGTTATTGCTTGTTGTATGGTCCCTAAAAGATAGCTTAGCTTGCATGTTTCTCTTTAATATTATGCGAACAAGCGATAAATTAAAATAGTTTTTTCCCACTAAGATGGTACCCATATTAAATTAATTGTAGATCACCCGTGAGACAATGAACATGATTTTCCACATTGTGCAAAAAGGACACATAATCAAATGATATTGTAATCTATTGTATATAGGAATAATTACTAAAACTTCCCTAAAAATTAGCATAATTACAATTTGCACCCTTCTTACTTTTAAAATTACAAAAAACTCCGCTATAAGTTTACATTTCATAATATCCATACACTATATTTTCAGGGGGGTATTTTTGCGCATGAATGTTATGAAATGTAAACATGCAAGGGAGGTGACGCAGGACAGGCTTCACATCTGCCTGCCACCCTAGCATCACCACCAAGGGGCCCACCCGGCATCACCACCCGGCGACTTTCATATGGGCCGCGGCCCGTACACCCTAACCAGCACTCCGCCATGGAATCACCACCATGTGGTAGGTTCTTGAGTCCCATGGCGGTGATTCCATGGAGGAGAGCTGGTTGGGGTGTACAGGCCGCGACCCTGATGAAACTCGTCTGATGGTGATAACTGGTGGGCCCCCTGGTGGTGATGCCAGGATGGCAGGCATGTGTGACGCTTGTCCTGCATCATAAGGCTTCTATAATTTCAAAAGTAAAAGTTGCGCAAACCGTAAGTTAGCAAACTTAGAGATGAGATCATGTCACACGACCCGTGAGGGTCTACTCGAGCCGACCACGGACCCAGTGACGATTGGGACCACTCATGAAGAGCGGATTGCCGAACGTAATGTTTATGTTTTTGTAATTTTTTTTATTTTCTTTGTGTATTTTGAGGGTTACAACGCACGAAGAATCATGATAGTGTATTGTCCCTCCCTAGTCTATAAATTAAAGTAGAGGGCCCCATATAAGACATATTGAAAGTTTGAGCAAAGAAGCCTCCTTTTGATCACTAGGTGCCGAAGCCGAACACAAGTGTGAAGCTTGGAAACCACTTTCCCCTCCCTCTTCTCCATCAATCCAGCCATTACTTTTCCCCCTCCACATTCATTAGCCGATCACCCAATCTTCCCCAAGCCATCAGTTGATCACCTACCACACTCCACACAAAAGGCCATTCCATCCAGATCCTCCTTCTCATACCTCCATTCAACTGGTCACCAACTAGCCCCCTTCTCGTCCTCACAACTCCATGAAACAGGGTACATACATCTCCTCCCCTTACCTCCATTTCTCCTCATCGGCCACCTTTCTCTAGTCACCAACTCCTCAAAATTTCTCCACCACTGTTACCACTTAAATTCCCCTCTATTTTTAGTTTCCCAGCAACCGCCGATGTCACCTCCGACCACTACCACCACTTCCGGTGATCCCCTTCGGCCACACTTGATGGCCACAATACTAACTCCCAAGCCACCTCCCAACTACCCTGTTACTAACCACCTCCTAAAAAGAAGAGGCCACTAATCCTAAAATCACTCTAATACCTCCATCCCCCACTTCACCACAATTCCATCCCCTCCACTCCTCCCAAACCCCTTCTCACATCTCCAATAAACACTCCCCACTTGGCCGGTGTTACGGGTCCAAATGTTACAGAACTACACGACAACGGGACACCTTGACAAGTCTACACACGTCGGACGCGTATATCGCAAGGGCCCACCGAAACCGCAGAGAATATTTAATAATAAATAGATTTCTATGTTTGTTGACGCGTTTTTAGTATTTTCAGTATTTCCTACTTTCAATATTTCCTAATTTGCAGTATTTCCTTTTATATTCACTCTCCGCCACTATAATAGGGCCGACGGACCTTATAATCTTTATCTTAGAATGTATGAAGGTTTCTAGGGTTGTTCCCTAATTTTGTCTCTTTACGTACTCCTTCATTCTTGCTCACCCCCACCGACCCTTCCCCTTGTCGGATTCCTCCTAAAGTTATCTGTTATCGTATCAATTGGTCCGACCTGCCGCACCGCCCGCTCTCGCTGCCGGTGCTCGAGTTTGCCTAAGGAATTCAGAAATCTATCTCCCTGGTCCACTGACCCGCACAGCACCTGAACCCTGCCGACCCGCGTCATCGCAACACAACCCTATTTCTATGACACAACACCCAATCCCGCGTCGTCATAGGAAAGACGAGCGACCCGAGCGTTGCCGCAGTTCCGCACGACGTGCGACCCAACCGACGTACGGTTCAACCTTGCCGGACATCCCGACCCCGATCCGCCTCCGACATCACATCGCCAACGCAGATCCGCTACGTCCTGCCTCCAGCAATCGGATCAGCCCACTCCACCTCCTCCAACAATTGGATCGGCCTTCGACGTCCTTTTCGCACTCGATCCGCCCCGATCTGCCACAAAGCCTCCTCCAACAACCGACTGATCCAGCCGTGCCCCAACCCCACCTCTACAGCCCTCCAGATCTTCCGCCGCCCAGAGCCTTTGTTCTGCATCGTTCTCTTCTCGGCGTCTGGCCCCGCTACGCTCCAAGTATCAACCGTCCTTCGCCCGTGTCGTAAGGCTAATGTCAGCCGGATCTGCTTCCCCTTCCGTTTCTGCTGCAGGAAGGCCGCCGCCTCAGGCCTCTGTTGCGCTGTGCCGACCGTTGTGTCGCCACGGATATCGTCGACATCACATCCAGCCTACATCCTGGGCACCACGGCCGCCGCCCAATCTGCCGCTCACGGGCCGCTGTTCTTGTTGTCGCCAACCACCAACCATCTGCTAGATTTCTCTGACCTAGCTGCACAAATCCTGTCCACAAGCACCTCCCTTCACGCCAAAGCCGATCGTCTTCTCGTGTACCACAGACGGGCTTCTGCAACCCCCCATGAGGATCCCTGCCCTAAGCCGTCTCCACCACGGCAGCCTCCTGCATCATGCGAAAGTTTTCCAGCCATGCCACCTCTCTCCACGGTCACTAATGCACGACCTCTATCTACAGTGGTCGTCCCTCCGCCGCTTCCACCGGCCGCATCACCGCCTCTTCTGCCGCCCCGTCCGGTAAACTTGTCGCACCACTACCGGCTCTTACTCCGCCGACTCTAGTCTTGCCACCCCCCTCCTATCATCTCACTGTCTCCTCTCCTAGCTCTCGCTTTGCCGGCCCCTACCCTACCACTTCCACCGGCCGCATCGCCGCCTCTTCTAGCGCCCCATGCTCTGCTACCGCTGACGGATCTGTTCCTGCTGTCGGTCGTCGCGTCTCCGACATCCTTGTGGTGGCTGCTCACCACCGCCCCACCGACCTTGCGGAAGCCAATACTTCCGCCGCCTGTCCTTCTGATAGCGCCGCCGCTGCTCACCAACACCGCCGCCACTGCTACGTGCTACCTGGTCTTGTTCTGGCGAGAGGTCAAAGTACCAGATGATCCGGCCACCCACTTGGTACATGAGCATGAGGGCAAGCTCGTTTTGAAGGAAGGATAGAGTGTTAAGGGTCCAAATGTTACAGAACGACACGACAAGGAGCAACTATGACAAGTCTACATGCGTCGGGCGCGTATAATGCAAGGGCCTACCGAGAGCGCGAAGAATATTTAATAACAAATAGGTTGCTATGTTTGTTGACGCATTTTTAGTATTTCCTAATTTCGGTATTTCCTAATTTCCAGTATTTCCTAATTTTAATATTTTTTTTTATATTCGTTCCTCGACACTATAAGAGGTCCGACCGACCTTATAATCTTTATCTTGGAATGTATGAAGGTTTCTAGGGTTGCTCCATAATTTCGTCTCTTCTCGTCCTCCTTCATTCTCGCTCACCCCCGCTGCCCTTCCCCTTGCTGGATTCCTCTTGAAATTTATCCACGATCGTATCATCCGGCCTCCCCTTCCCATTTCCCACTCCCCTCCCCACCCCCAGCCCCCAAACCTCACGCCAGTTCTACAACAATTTAAAGCATGAATCCCTCCGTCTAGTTGCATTTCTCCTCAAGCCCAGCGCTCAATTCAGTTACCACCCCTTCCGGCCCCCGCCTGCACCGATTTTGGGTTCCCCATACAGCCTCCTCCAGTCCCCCACAACCTCCAGCCAGCCTCCGGCCACCCCAAACAGCCCCTCAGACAACTCAACAATCTGAGTTCCCCCCAGGAAGCCCTAATCAAGACTATTGTATCATCCACGACCACTTGAGCTCTACATCATAGTTGTGTAAGTTTCCAAGTTAAGTGTCAGTTTCTTTGTGTTGAATTAGTGTTTATTCACTGTTCCAGTTATATTTACTTGAAATCATTGTTATTGAACTTTTGTAGCTTTGTATGTTCCTATTTGCATAAGAAATTTGATTGCATGCTCTCTCACACTTATACAATAGCATTTGCTTTCATACTTGTTGAGTTTCATCAACTGTGATCTATCTAGTATGGTCCGATTTAAAATCTTATTATTGTAAGTTAGTTGTTAGATTTGTGTCTAAATTTAAAACCATCCATTATGGGACCATACCCATGCGTCACATAGAGGGGAGATCCCAATAAATGACCCTTAAAATATGTGTAACAATAAATGCAAAACAATCAATTCATTGAGAGCAAACAGAGTTGGAAGAAATTGCAGGCTCTCTCAAAGGAAGAAACAAGAGTGATCTATATTAACGTTCCACTCAATTGTCTACCATGTTTGGGCTTTCACACCCCTCACTTTTCTGATGCTTCGCCCTCTGCTAGTACCCTCTCCATCTTGCCAAGGTCATTCATCGAGGCCACCTGTTACCACCCTGGAGCCATCTCATGGAACTCCAAATGCTACATATCGACACAAAAGTCTAATAATTGGACGAATAGTGACATATTTATAATGAAATTGTAAGAAATTTGACTGACTAATGAGAGCCTTAATTGGTATCATATTTATGACCAAACTATCAAAAAACAATCACAAATTTAATGTGCAAATAACTGCAGTGTTGCATAATAATAGTGAAATTAATAAAAATTGTCACATTGTTAGAATTCCTTATTCCATCCCAGAGTTGTAAGATCAATAGTCAAAAATTGTTTTTTTAATAAAGTTTAGTATTTATATCAATTTCTTTGAAAAAAAGGCAGCCCAATACACAAAGCATCCCAACGCAACGACGGCTCGGGGAAGGGTCCCACTACAAGGGTGAAATGTAGGCAAACCTTATCCTGCATTTTTTGAAAATAATATTAAAAAATAGATAAATAACAATATGATGGCAGTTCTATTGCCATAAACATCAATAGACAGATCATATTAACATCAAAATAACAGCCACCTTACAAATTTATGTGCACATTTTACCACAAGGATACAATTATGAAAGAAGTTCAAGAGGTGTTATACTCACCCACCATAGGTTAGCGGAAGCTATGCATTTGATGAAAATATGTTCAGAGCACATACTAGTCCAGGTAATAGAACTCAATGTTCTTATACTTTTGGGATATAATATCTGCCTTAACTTTTCTTGCAGTGTCAGTCGCACAACCAACGAGGATAAGTACAGATGTCCCGGCAAATCCCCGGAAAGCAGTAAGGTCAGTGACTTGTTCAACCACAGCTGGACCAGTAGCAAGGATGGCTAGAAACCCTGAACCCAATATTGAAATCCGACTTAGAACCTGCCAAAAAAAGATGTTCATGTGTGGGATGCAAACTTTGGAAAAGGAAATGGGGATGAGATTCAACATTTTATTTGGTCAAAGCTGCATTACGTGGTATCCAACAAGAGGTGCCAGGATTCTATCACCCTCAGTAAGCCATTTAATATACTAATAGAGCCAAGACTGACAAGAAAAATGTAATTTTTACATAGGAGCTCTTGTTATTCAATATATTGAGAATTAAATGCCTCGCGCATGAACATCTATCTGTGGGAAATTAAATGCCTTACACGTTAATATGGACCGGTATCTCCAAAGCCCGATTACCCCATTTCTCAGACCGGCTCAAACGAGAAGGTAAAGATAGATGAATGAGTAAACTAGTTTTTCCCTCCAACTATGTAAAGTAAGGCGCTACTTATTGACGAAAGCATATACTATGTATTTATCAATAAATCAGAAAAAATTGTTATTATTAGAGTATTGAACTGGCAAAATTGGATTGCACTAAAATGGAGAACAAGATATACTCGCGAGATATGCTTGTGGGAAGCATCCGAGGGCTGGTTCCTCCAAGTAGAGTTTCCTGATTCAAAGATGCCTACTAAGACTCCATTGACATCCTTACTTCTATGGGAGATGTTTGGTTCATTGATCCACATGGCCCATATTTGTAAGAAGTCAAACTAGTCAATGTCACACACACAAGTTGTATTTGATGTGTGCTTGAGTTTATGCATGCAGGTGGACACCAAACAAACTGATGGACAGGCATGAATGTGCCTAAGTCCACAGGCGTTAAGTGAAGCAAGTTCACTCAACGCCAGGTGGAAGGTGAAGACCTGAAGAAATGACTAAGGACAAAAATGTCGAGACAAAAGTGTCGAGACAAAGATGTCGACACCTTTGTAAGAGAAGTGTTGAGACAATTCAGACAGAAGTGTCGAGACAGCTCAGAGCAATAGTGTCGAGACAATACAACTGTCTCGACACAATGAATAACTGAGTGCAGATTTAAAGATGTCGACACCCAGCAGACTGTTGTGTCGAGACAATTCAACTGTCTCGACACAGTGAAGATCTGAAATGCAGCAAAGTCCACAGGCGTTGAGTGAAGTCTATTCACTCAACGCCGGGTAAGTAAAATCGTTGAATATAGCTAGGTTAGTCGAAGCCTAACAATTGGATGGACAGAAAAGTGGCTAAGGCCACAGGCGTTGAGTGTAGTTTACTCACTCAATGCCATTACATCAAAAAACTGTGAGACAGGCTGAGACAGTCAAATCCTTAAGAGAAACTGGCTGAGAAGTGACTATGTCCACAGACGTTCAGTGAAGTCTACTCACTCAATGCCAAAACATCAAAATCGTTGAGTATTGCTCAGTCAGTCAAAGACACATAAATTCTGTGTAAATATTTGACTAAGTCCACAGCCGTTGAGTGAAGCTCACTCACTCAACGCCATGTGATAAAAAGCATTGACTGACTCTAATCCAGTCAGAGCCAGTGTTTTCAGACACAGAAAATTGGTTAAGTACTATGACGTTGAGTGTAGCTTACTCACTCAACCCCAGATAACAGAATATCTGTTAAGTAGTTTAATGTTGAGTGAAGCTTACTCTCTCAACGCCAAGTAACAAAATCTGCCTAAGTAATATGACGTTGAGTGATGAAGACTCACTTAACGCCAAGTAACAGAAAGTTTGGCTAAGGCAGAAAGCATTGAGTGATGAAGACACACTCAACGTTATCATCGCCAAGACAAAAAGGCATTGAGTGGACTCAACGCTCTCAACGCCTAGAGACTGAAAAACTTTCTAAGTGTTTTGGCGTTGAGTGAAGGTTGCTCACTCAACGCCTAATGACAGAAAGATTGTCCAAGTGTTTTGACGTTGAGTGAAGGTTGCTCACTCAACGCCTAATGACAGAAATTATTCTAAATATTTTGGCGTTGAGTGAAGGTTGCTCACTCAACGCCTAATGACAGAATTCTGTCCAAGTGTTTTGGCGTTGAGTGAAGGTTGCTCAGTCAACGCCTAATGACAGAAAATCTGTCTAAGTGTTTTGGCATTGAGTGATGTTTACTCACTCAACGCTTATGCTAATGTTTGATTTTGGCTAAGTCCACAGATGGCTGATGTCAGCATGAGTTAGCAAACGTCAACAAAGTCAACGCAATTCAAAATCATTGTGGGAACGATGAAGTAAGCCATTGATGGCGTCGGCGGTCAGCTTTTGACATCTTCTACAAATGGAAGGTGACAAATAGCCAATTAAGGCTGGGCCCCTTAGCGCAAAGAGTCGTTGATCGACAAGCAATAAAAGGGAAAGATTGGCTGAGTCGACAACAAGCAATTAGGGTTTTCTGAATACGCAATTGCGGCTGAGCATCGTCTTCTTTCTCGCCATTGCTGCCGAGCCAGAAGGACCTATTCAGTTCAGTCAACCTGAAAGCGAAAAGAGATAGCTAGAGCAATCATTATCTGCGACAGCAGGTACATAAGTGATTTCTGAGAAGGAAGAAATAGAGGCAGATCATACAAGCTCTGCAAGAAAAGATTACAGATTGAGGAAGATTCAACTGTCAACTTCATAATCTTCATCAGCAAAAGCTTGGACTGAAATCTGCTCAGTCGAGGAAGAAGTGGACACAGAGTACTTACTCTGGTGTCAATTCAAAACAAACACCTTTCATTCTTTATGTAGGATCCTGTCTAAGATCTGAGTTGTAAGCCTTTCTGTTTAAGGCCGAGTGGTAGGATTCTGTGTAGAGTTTGAGTTTGTAGGCATGATTTATAAAGATTGAGATAGGATTCCTGTAAGAATCTGAGTGGTAGGTCTGTGTTATAAAGGCTGAGGTAGGATCCAGTTGAGATCTGAGTGGTAGGGCATATTGCATGAGTGGTAAGTCTTGGAGAAGACTGAGTGGTCCTGCGGGATCGTGTGGTAACCTCTTTGGAGCCGAGTTTTGGGGGAAGAGCCTTGTCTAACACACTGTTAGAGGGCGCAGAGGGACAACGGACGTACCCAAGATCGGAGAACCACTATAAAATATCTGTGTCGTCTGGTTGAACTTCTTGAAAGCTAAAATTAACAACTCACCAAGCACAGTTATTAAAGTATAGGTCTAGATAACAATGAGGTTGCTCAAAGTAGACTTAACAGTCTGAGTAGATCTCCAAGATCAGCAAGAAAATATGTCCTTATGCGTTCAGGAGTGAACTATAAGGAGTTGGGTGCCATGAAGTTTCCCATCGACAAGAAAGAAGGTTTTGACATCTGAAAGGAGAGGGTTAGGTTGTTTATGGAGGCAGCCAATCCTAGGATCTTCATCACAGTTAAGGAAGAGCCTTTCATCCCTATGAAAGTGTCACTTCTGGAAGCAAATGTCCAGACACCCAAGACTTACTCTGAGATGAAAAAAGATGAAGTTATTCTGGCCACTATGGACAAGAGGGCACAAAATATAATTGTGAGTGTCATAGATGACTCCACTTTCCAAAATCTGATTCACTGCAAGACTGCAAATGAGATGTGAGACACCCTAGTGGTCTACATGGAGGGAACAAAGGAAGTGAGAGATGACAGGAAGTCCATGGTCAATCAAGAGTATGAGGCATTCAGGCAGAGCAAGACTAATAGCATAACTGAATGCTATGAAAGGTTTTTCAGAATTGTCAATGAGCTGAGGATATATGGAAGAGTTTTCAACACTTATTAACTGAATGACAAGTTTCACAGATCTTTAATCAGAGACTGGGATACTAAGATCAGTGCAATTAGAAAAGTGGATAAGCTAGCTGACACTCTACCAGTAACTCTGTTTGGGGAGCTGCTGTCCTATGAAATGCAGCTGACAGCCAGTAAAGAGGAGGAGAAAGTCAGCAAGTCAGACTACCATATGTTTGATGAAGACTTTGATGAAGCCACAAGGAGCAGAAGGAAGACACCATCTCCACCAAGGAGAGATGTTGATTCTGACTCAGAAAAATCAGAGACCAACACATCAAACTGCCATATGTTTGATGAAGACTTTGCTGTCATCTCCAAGCAGTTCCAGAAGTTTATGAAGAAGAAACAAGTGGTCATTCCCCAAAATGGTACTTGGACAGTGGGTGTTCTAGACACATGACTGGAACAAGGAGCATGCTGAAGGAGTACACTCTAGTACAGAATGGACCCAAAGTCATCTTTGCTGGTTTAGAAAGAGAAGTAACTAAAGGGTATGGTAAGATATCAAATGTCATAATCGCTATCACACAAGTAGCTTATGTGAAAGGGTTGCAACACAACCTAATAAGTATAAGCCAACTATGTGATCTTGGCTATGACATTTCTTTTCTTAAGAATGAGTGTCAAATTAGGAGGTCAAGTGACCAATGGGTCATCTTGACAGACACTAGGAGAGGAAATATCTATTGTCTAAGTTTTGATTGTGAAAGTAAAGACTCTCTCATATGCCTAGTTGCAGATGAGAAAGCCCCATATTGTGTCCAATGGTACAAGAGGCAGACTCATCTAAACTATAAGACCATAGGTAAACTCTTTAGTGAAGAGTTTGTCAGAAATGACCCCAAGTTGAAATGCACTAAGGAGGGTATCTGCTATGCATGCCAAAAAGGAAAACAGACGAAGACCTCCTTCATGAGCATTGGGGACAAAGACTCAGTGAGGTGCATATACCACCTGCATATGAACTTACTTGGTCCTATATCAGTTCAAATTCTAGGTAGGAAAGTCTACACCCTTGTGGTTGCTGATGACTTTTTTAGGTTTGCTTGGGTGTTCTTCCTTACGATAAAAGATGAAACCCTTGAAATCTTCAAGACTTTTGTCAAGCAGATACAAAATGAACTAGACAATACTGTGGTCAAAATCAGAAGTGATCATAGAACTGAATTTCAGTCTACTAGCATAACATGGTTCTGTGAAGAGCAAAGGATTCACCAGGAATTCTCCTCTCCTATAACACTCCAGCAAAATGGAATTACTGAGAGAAAAAACAGAACGCTCATAGAGGCTAGTAGAACCTTGTTAAGTGACACATCTCTCCCAGAATATTTCTGGGATGAGGCAGTTAACACTGAATGTCATGTCTTTAACAAGGCTTCTATCACCAAAAACCACACGAAGAGTACCTACGAGATCTTGAAAGGCAGAAAATCAAACTTGTCCAACTTCAGGATTTTTGGTAGCAAGTGCTATGTCCTGAACAATGGAAAGTTCTATGTGATTAAGTTTGTTGTCAAGTCCCATGAATGGATCTTTGTTGGGTACAACAACAACAGTAGAACATATAGATCTACAACTTGACAAGTCAAGTTGTAGAAAAGTCAGTTCATGTTGTTTTTGATGAATCCAACATGATTAACTGTGAGCTGCCTAGCTCCTCTTCTAGTTCTGCAGGCATAGAGCAGGTGATGGACAAGCTTACCATCAATGAAGATGCTCCAGCAGTCCAAGATAAGGGAAACGTTGTGTGCTGTCCAGAGGGAGCTCAAGACTCACAAGTTGAGGATGAAGAACAACCAGCTGAAGGCAATGAAGAGCAGCTAGCTGAAGTTAGATTGCCTCCAGCTGTAAGGCATCTAAGGGATTATCCAGCACACCAAATCATTGGTTTGGCAAGCCAAGGAGTACTGACCAGGAGTAAAAGTATCAACATAACACTCTACTCAAGTTTCCTGTCACAAGTAGAGCCCAAGAAGTTTGAAGAGGCAATCAAAGAATAATTCTGGATTGAAACAATGCCGGAAGAACTGAACCAGTTCAATAGATGTAGTCTAGAAGCTGGTTCTCAGACCTAAGGGACATAATGTCATATGAACTAAGTGGATCTACAGGAACAAGTTAGATGAGAATGACATTATTATCAAGAACAAGGCTAGACTGGTGGCTAAAGGATACAGACAAGAAGAAGGAATAGATTTTGACCAGACATTTGCTCCAGTAGCCAGATTAGAAGCAATAAGACTCTTCCTTGCATTTGATGTCTATCAAAGATTCAAAGTCCACCAGATGGATGTAAAGTCTGTCTTCCTAACTGAGGACTTAAAGGAGGAAGTATATGTAGAACATCCATCAGGTTTTGTTGACTCTAACTTTCCTGATTATG
Source organism: Platanthera guangdongensis (assembly GCA_039583875.1). Classification (NCBI taxonomy): domain Eukaryota; kingdom Viridiplantae; phylum Streptophyta; class Magnoliopsida; order Asparagales; family Orchidaceae; genus Platanthera; species Platanthera guangdongensis. Next base: position 61,674,538 of record CM077152.1, on the reverse strand, counting down.
TTTATAGGCTTAGGAAAACTCTATATGGGTTGAATCAAGCCCCTAGAGCATGGTATGAGACCTTATCTAGTTTCCTCATTGAGAACAAATTCTCAAGGGGGAAAATAGACAAGACCCTATTCCTAAGGAAATCTAAGGGCAAGATCATCCTAATTCAGAAATATGTCGATGACATTATCTTTAGATCTACTGATGACAACCTTTGCAGTAAGTTTGCTAAACTTATGCAAGGGAAGTTTGAGATGAGTAGTATGGATGAGCTCAAGTTCTTCTTGCCACTCCAAGTAAGATAAACTGATGATGACTTGTCTATATACCAGTCCAAGTTCACCAGGGAGTTGATTGAGAAATGTGGAATGGAGAATGCCTTCACCATGAAAACTCTCATAGGGACAAGTATGTCTTTAAACAAAGATGAAGCATGGAAACTTGTTGATGAAACTTTGTATAGAGGGATAATTGGCTCCCTTCTATTCCTCACAGTCAGTAAGCCTGAGATCATGTATGCTACATGTGTTTGTGCAAGGTAACAAGCATGCCCTAAAGAATCTCACTACTCTGCTGTAAAGAGGATCTTGAGATATCTTAAGGGCACACCCGATCTTGGTCTATGATATCCTAGAAATAGGAATTTTGAACTAACAGGATATTCAGATGAAGATTTTGTAGGATGCAAAGATGACAGAAAAAACATTACAAGAACCTGCCAGTTCTTAGGAGAAAGACTAGTGTCTTGGAGCAGCAAGAAGCAAACAAGTATTGTTATATCAACTGAAGAGTCAGAGTACATTTCAACAGGTAGCTGTTGTGCTCAGTTTCTGTGGATTCAGCATCAGCTTAGGATTATGACCTCCAGGTAAGTAGAACTCCTCTTTATTGTAATTATACAAGTGTTATTTCTATTGCTATGAATCTTATCTGACACAGCAAGACTAAACATATAGAAAAAAAATATTATTTTATTAGGAAGTAAGTGGAAAAAGAAGATATCAGACTTGAGTTTGTCCTCACAGACAAGCAAGTGACTGACATCTTTACTAAGCCACTAGATGAAGTAAAATTCAACACCTTCAAGTTTGAGCTGGGTATGTTGAACCTAGTCTAGCTTTAGTCACTCCCAATAGATTTAGTTTTGGTGCAGAATGTATTCTTTCTTATAGGAGATGAAGACCTTAAGTGGTAAGAAGACCAAAGTAATCATCAGTAAATTGATGGCAAAAGTGGCTCCTATTGAGGGGGAGCAAGTCAAGCAGCTGCAGGAGCATAATCAGCCACATATAAAGAGGCATCTAGCAACTGTACTAAGGGTATCAACTGCAATCAGATAGGGGGAGAAGCACATCAACACAAGCCAACTCTTCCCTGACTATTCCTCAGAAGTAAAAAAGGGGGAGAGAAGAAATTCAAGTGGTATCAAAGGATTCAAGTGGTATCAAAGGATTCAAGTGGCATCAAAGGCCTTCAAAGATTGATCAAGTGTGGCATCGGAGCTTGATCAAGTGGTGTCAAATCCAGAGGGAGAAAGAAATGCTGCTTTTATCAAGTGGTATCAAATTCAGGGGGAGAAAGAAATGCTCTCATGCAGCATTCAAGTGGTCTCACACAACAAGCAGCAAAATAGGGAGAGCAGGCAGAAAATGTGGTAACTTTTCCCAGATCTGCTCTGTTAAAATAATACATTTTATTGCTGCATATTTTGTGTGTCATTGACTAAGTAATGTGAACAATTTGAATAAGAGTTTTGAGTTCTTTCAAATAGGGGGAGATTGTTGGGTCCATTGATCCACATGACCCAAATTTGTAAGAAGTCAAACTCGTCAATGTCTCAAACACAAGTTGTATTTGATGTGTGCTTGAGTTTATGCATGCAGGTGGATACCAAACAAACTGGTGGACAGGCAGAAATGTGCCTAAGTCCACAGACGTTGAGTGAAGCAAGCTCACTCAACGCCAGGTACAGGGTGAAAACCTGAAGAAATGACTAAGGACAAAATTGTCGAGACAAAGATGACGACACCTCTGTAGGAGAAGTGTGGAGACAATTCAAACAGAAGTGTCGAGACAGCTCAGGGCAGTAGTGTCGAGACAATACAACTATCTCGACACAATGAAGAACTGAGTGCAGACTTAAAGATGTCGACACCCAGCAGACTGTAGTGTCGAGACAACTCAACTGTCTCGATACAGTGAAAATCTGAAAAACAGTTAAGTCCACGGGAGTTGAATGAAGTCTATTCACTCAACGCCAGTTAAGTAAAATCGTTGAATATACCTAGGTAAGTCTAAGCCTAACAATTGGCTGGACAGAAAAGTGGCTAAGGCCACAGATGTTGAGTGTAGTCTACTCACACAAAGCCATACAACAAAAAGCTGCGAGACAGGCTGAGACAGTCAAAACCTTAAGAGAAACTGGCTGAGAAGTGGCTTTGTCCACAGGCGTTGAGTGAAGTTCACTCACTCAACGGCAAAACATCAAAATCGTTGAGTATGGCTCAGTCAGTCAAAGCCACAAAAATTCTGTGTCAATATTTGACTAAGTACACAGGCGTTGAGTGAAGCTCGCTCACTCAACGCTATATGATAAAAAGCGTTGACTGACTCTAATCCAGTCAGAGCCAGTGTTTTCAGACACAGAAAATTGGCTAAGTACTATGGCGTTGAGTGTACCTTACTCACTCAACGCCAGATAACAGAATATTTGTTAAGTAGTTTGGCGTTGAATAAATCTTAATCTCTCAACGCCAAGTAACAAAATTTGCCTAAGTAATATGACATTGAGTGATGAAGGCTCACTTAACGCCAAGTAACAAAAAGTTTGGCTAAGGCAGAAAGCATTGAGTGATGAAGACACACTCAATGCTCTCATCGCCAAGGCAAAAAAAGCGTTGAGTGGACTCAACGCTCTCAACGCCTAGAGACTGAAAAACTTTCTAAGTGTTTTGGTGTTGAGTGAAGGTTGCTCACTCAACGTCTAATGACAGAAAGATTGTACAAGTGTTTTGGCGTTGAGTGAAGGTTGATCACTCAACGCCTAATGACAGAGAAATTATTGTAAGTGTTTTAGCGTTGAGTGTAGGTTGCTCACTCAATGCCTAGTCACAGAATTCTGTCTAAGTGTTTTGGCGTTGAGTGAAGGTTGTTCACTTAACGCCTAATGACAGAAAATCTGTGTAAGTGTTTTGACGTTGAGTGATGCTTACTCACTCAACGTCTATGCTAATGTTTGATTTTGGCTAAATCCACAGATGGCTGACATCATCATGAGTCACCAAAAGTCAGCAAAGTCAACGCAATTCAAAATCGTTGCGGGAAAGATGGAATAAGCCATTGATGGAGCCGACGACCAGCTTTTGTCGCCTTCTACAAATGGAAGGTGGCAAATAGGCAATTAAGGCTGGGCCCCTCAGCGCAAAGAGTCGTTGATCGACAAGCAATAAAAGGGAAAGATTGGTTGAGTCGACAAAAAACAATTAGGGTTTTCTGAATATGCAATTGTGGCTGAGCATCGTCTTCTTCCTCGCCATTGCTGCCGAGCCAGGACCTGTTCAGTTCAGTCAACCTGAAAGCGAAAAGAGATAGCTGAAGCAATCATCATCTGTGACAGCAGGTACAAAAGCGATTTCTGAGAAGGAAGAAATAAAGGAAAATCATACAAGCTCTGCAAGAAAAGATCTAACCTATTTAATTATTCCCGCAAGCTCTGCAAGAAAAGATGTAACAACCCGGTTTTATAAAAACCTATTTTATTATTTATAAAAAAAAATCTAACCTAATTCCTACCTACCCGAGCCCCCCCCCCCCCCCACCCCCACCCTGGTTCTTTTAATCCCGCAAGCCCGCACACGCAGATCCCGTCTCCTGCTGAAGCCGCAACCCGCTCCCGCATCCCGCTGCTCCCGCTTCTCCCGCTTGGTCTAGGGCTACCCCGATCTCGACTCCACCGCAAGCCACCGCTCCCGCAAGTCCCGTCTCCTGCTCCAGGCGCTGACTACTCCGGCTCCTCCCTCCCGTGCGCTCCTTTCTCTGGCCATCATCTCTCCTGCCTCCTCTCCAGGCGTCGACTTCGCCTCTTCTTCCTGTCATAGCCGACAGGGGCTCTGCCTCCTCCAGCAGCCGCTGCATTCAGTTCTTCTCGCCTCCTCTGCCTCCGGCAGCAGCTCCCGCTACTATTTGGCCGAGATTGGTGGCAAAGAATAGTTAGGGTTTCCTTCCCTCTCTTCCTTGGGCTCGGATTTGGTTCATATTGGTAAGAGTTTTCTCTTTCCCGTCTTTTTCTTCTTTCCTTGAATTTATTTTGGAACTTGTGTGCTCCAATTTTGTTCAACTTGTGATTCATGAGTTTCCCCTGCCGTTTTTGCCTAACCGTGTTGTGTTTTGATTTCCGGCATAGCTCCGCTACACAAGTGGTGGAATTTCTCTTAAGTACTCTCCAAATTAGGGTTTCCCCTAACTCAAGCATCGTCAAGTCTCCGTTTCCGCGTGGTATCTCTCGTCCCCTCACTCATGAGGGAGGTAAATTTCTTAGCTCTCTCTCGTTTTAGTTATGTATCGTTTAATTATTTGTGCTAGCATTTTGGATCCCTGTCAGGTCTATTTATCAAATATTGTCTGTGATTGTTCCTGAACAGGTCCAGTCAGGATTTCTGTTTTCGCTTGCGCACTTAGCCGCCGCCAGTTTTAGCCTCTTTCAGGCAAGTAGAGATCTCTCTCTCCCTTGCAATCATTGAATTTCAATTATTTGGTCTGATCTTATGATTATATGAATTTTTTTGTTTGATGTATAAACCGAAATATGTTGCAATGATTAACGAATACCCTAATGAGAATTATTAGGAATTGTTAGAATTGTGTCATTTGGATTCGCACTTACATGAATTGGATCTCATTTGATGGATGATTAGGAGACCTATAGTTTATGTGAACATCCACAATGATTATTTTGAAGGATACAGTTAAGATTCCTTGTTACAATTAAATGATTGGTGATTTGTGTCATGCTCGTATATACATATATACAACTTATTTGGAGGATATTTATGTCTGAGAAATGATTAATCTAAAGGAATATTAAATGTCCAGAAAAGCAGCGTATGACGATCGTATCACTCGTACATACTTGAACCCGCTAAATATATTGCTCCTTATCCGGTTTTGTGCGCGTCGTCGAATCTTGTGGTGAAAAATCTGGTGTCATCAAATCTGCTGTCATCGAATCCGGTTTCTGACGTCTGTCTGGTTTCTTAGATCTGTTCTAAGAATTGAGCGAATGTGGCTCCATAACTCAAGTCCTCTCTTGACGCATTCATGAACTCTAATATTGTACAGTTGTATCGCTAAATTTGCATCCGGTCTCGACATGTTACGAATCTCCTAAATCATGAATTTTTGAAGTCATTAATGTCATACACAATCAGTGAAGGGTAGTGTTCAATTGATGTGACGCTTTGACTCGAGTTTCCGCTTGACTGACAACGGAAACCAACAAATGGTCATAGCAAGCTCAATTATTTTGATAAGCCTTGCGTTCAGACTTGCATCAGAATCACGTGCATCAAATAAAATACTTCCACTTTTCACTGATTACCGATAATGACATCTCTTGGTCCGTCTAAATGTTATACTCCAGAGTAGTATAATAAACTAACTTGTTCTGTTTAGCATTTTTATTTGCTTGCCTCGAATAACACAGCTTTATGAGAAACTGATACACTCATATATTTCTGCTTCACTTACTGCACTTTACTCTTACTGTGCTGCTATTTATTTCAATGTTCTGAGCCTTTTCCTTTATGTTTTGAAATTGTCTTAGAATTCGTGCAGCGCCGCCAGGTCCTCGACTCCGATCAGCATCAAGCTCCCGGTTCTATGATTACATTTCTTTTACTGTCAATTAATTTTTTTATGTAATAATTGCAATCAGCCATTTTCTCTGGTATCATGGACAACTGCTAAACTACTTAAATATTTATGTACTAGAATCAAAAATTAACGTATGTGCACCCTCTGTTGAATCATAACCGCATGAGAAGTATTGTAGTAGTCTGTAAAACATGAATTTTACAAAGTACATGTGCATCAAATCTCTTTTCACTAATGAATTCAAAAAGCTTCCGCATAATAAAAAACATGATTTCCCCAAAAATAATTACTTTAAAACTATTTTCAATGTTCTCTGCATCCGCCTTAGCAGGCATGACTTTCTTTCCGCCCATGCCTGTGGCATCACGGCTCGTCTCCAAGCGCACTCTGACTTCTGTCGAGACGGGTCGTGACAGTTGGTATCAGAGCCAGGTTTGTTTTAAAAGATAAAGTATTTTGTAATTATCAAATATTTTGAACTTTATTATAAATAAATAAATATATATAAGCATACATCATTGCTTCACTCAGCTTGTCATTATTTGTTGTTCGCGGTTGAAACACGCACACACTCACTCATAAGCATGAGTAGTATGCACACGAATGTTAAGGGGTTATGTGCAAACTTAATATTTTTGTGCATATGAATTTCCACTAGGATATACACCGCTTGCGAATATTAAATTGTATGAGCGGTTTAATATTTTCAAGTGCGCTGACATTAGAGTCCTAATATGCATGACATGTTAAGTGATATGGGCCTTAACATGGCATGTGTATCCATTCCTTTGCATGCATATCATAAATCATTGCACAAGTGTTAAGCCAAGAACAACAATAATGATTGTACACATATGGATTTACTATTTGTTTGACATCACATATGTTCTCATTGATGCACTTGTATGAAAATTACCTAGAGTTGTCCAATGAAAATGTTGTAATTATTACATAATTTATGTACTTGACAGTAGGAAATGCGTTATAATTTCTAATTTCTAGCCTCTGATATTTGTATTTTGGTTCTTTCTGTTTCGCATGTCTGTAAATTTTATCTGGTCATCCTGTATGTTCTTCTAGATAGTTTCTCAGTTTCAGCAAGAAATGAAATTTTTCTTGTTAATTGCTCTGCTGAATTGCTTCAGCGTTTTCTGGTGATTCTCCAACTTCAGTTTGACTCGCTCCTATCGATACTCAATCATCCTCCAACTTCTTTTCCCCGTTGACGTTCTATATTCGCTCCGTGTAAGATCTTTTTGCTCCCGGATTCTCGCATTCTGCCGCTCAATTTTGGGCTAATCGAAGACAATTCATGTGCTCCATGAAGTCAATCTTTTGTATATGTCTGAACCGCTAAGCCTAAAGGGTTCTCCTATGAACTTGAATCTGACCTGCGTTGCAAGTATCCGCAATTGTTCTCTTGATCATAGTAAGTCTTCATGTTTATTCTTTTATCTGTATTCATAGTTAACTTCTATGTCTTGTGGATTTCGGCTGTACCACCGTGACGCCATGGGTCCTCCATGGGCTGCTGCTAGGCCGGGCGGCGCTAGGGGTCCTCCCTAGGTCGTTACAATGCAGTGTCTTGATCTGCAAACCTTGTTGGAATGAATATCGTCTGAATCTTCGTTGTTTTTGACCCCATTCAGAGTTTCTCAGGGAAGTTTCAGGACGAAACTTCCTAAGTAGGGGGGAATGTAATAACCCGGTTTTATAAAAACCTATTTTATTATTTATAAAAAAAAATCTAACCTAATTCCTACCGACCCGAGCCCCCCCCCCACCCCGGTTCTTTTAATCCCGCAAGCCCGCACACGCAGATCCCGTCTCCTGCTGAAGCCGCAACCCGCTCCCGCATCCCGCTTCTCCCGCTTGGTCTAGGGCTACCACGATCTCGACTCCACCGCAAGCCACCGCTCCCGCAAGTCCCGTCTCCTGCTCCAGGCGCCGACTACTCCGGCTCCTCCCTCCCGTGCGCTCCTTTCTCTGGCCATCATCTCTCCTGCCTCCTCTCCAGACGCCGACTTCGCCTCTTCTTCCTATCATAGCCGACAGGGGATCTGCCTCCTACAGCAGCCGCTGCATTCAGTTCTTCTCGCCTCCTCTGCCTCCGGCAGCAACTCCCGCTACTATTTGGCCGAGATTGGTGGCAAAGAACAGTTAGGGTTTCCTTCCCTCTCTTCCTTGGGCTCGGATTTGGTTCATATTGGTAAGAGTTTTCTCTTTCCCGTCTTTTTCTTCTTTCCTTGAATTTATTTTGGAACTTGCGTGCTCCAATTTTGTTCAACTTGTGATTCATGAGTTTCCCCTGCCGTTTTTGCCTAACAGTGTTGTGTTTTGATTTCCGGCATAGCTCCGCTACACAAGTGGTGGAATTTCTCCTAAGTCCTCTCCAAATTAGGGTTTCCCCTAACTCAAGCATCGCCAAGTCTCCGTTTCCGCGTGGTATCTCTCTTCCCCTCACTCATGAGGGAGGTAAATTTCTTAGCCCTCTCTCGTTTTAGTTATGTATCGTTTAATTATTTGTGCTAGCATTTTGGATCCCTGTCAGGTCTATTTATCAAATATTGTCTGTGATTGTTCCTGAACAGGTCCAGTCAGGATTTCTGTTTTCGCTTGCGCACTTAGCCGCCGCCAGTTTTAGCCTCTTTCAGGCAAGTAGAGATCTCTCTCTCCCTTGCAATCATTGAATTTCAATTATTTGGTCTGATCTTATGATTATACGAATTTTCTTGTTTGATGTATAAACCGAAATATGTTGGAATGATTAACGAATACCCTAATGAGAATTATTAGGAATTGTTAGAATTGTGTCATTTGGATTCGCACTTACATGAATTGGATCTCATTTGATGGATGATTATGAGACCTATAGTTTATGTGAACATCCACAATGATTATTTTGAAGGATACAGTTAAGAATCCTTGTTACAATTAAATGATTGGTGATTTGTGTCATGCTCGTATATACATATATACAGCTTATTTGGAGGATATTTATGTCTGAGAAATGATTAATCTAAAGGAATATTAAATGTCCAGAAAAGCAGCGTATGACGATCATATCACTCGTACATACTTGAACCTGCTAAATATATTGCTCCTTATCCGGTTTTGTGCGCGTCGTCGAATCTTGTGGCGAAGAATCTGGTGTCATCAAATCTGCTATCATCGAATCCGGTTTCTGACGTCTTTCTGGTTTCTTAGGTCTGTTCTAAGAATTGAGCGAATGTGGCTCCATAACTCAAGTCCTCTCTTGCCGCATTCATGAACTCTAATATTGTACAGTTGTATCGCTAAATTTGCATCCGATCTCGACATGTTACGAATCTCTTAAATCATGAATTTTTGAAGTCATTAATGTCATACACAATCAGTGAAGGGTAGTGTTCAATTGATGTGAAGCTTTGACTCGAGTTTCTGCTTGACTGACAACGGAAACCAACAAATGGTCATAGCAAGCTCAATTATTTTGATAAGCCTTGCGTTCAGACTTGCATCAGAATCACGTGCATCAAATAAAATACTTCTACTTTCCACTGATTACCGCTAATGACATCTCTTGGTCCGTCTAAATGTTATACTCCAGAGTTGTATAATAAACTAATTTGTTCTGTTTAGCATTTTTATTTGCTTGTCTCGAATAACAAAGCTTTATGAGAAACTGATACACTCATATATTTCTGCTTCTCTTACTGCACTTTACTCTTACTGTGCTCATATTTATTTCAATGTTCTGATGCTTTTCCTTTATGTTTTGGAATTGCCTTAGAATTCGTGCAGTGCCGCCAGGTCCTCGACTCCGATCAGCATCAAGCTCTAGGTTCTATGATTACATTTCTTTTACTGTCAATTAATTCTTTTATGTAATAATTGCAATCAGCCATTTTCTCTAATATCATGGACAACTGCTAGACTACTTAAATATTTATGTACTAGAATCAAAAATTAACGTATGTGCACCCTCTGTTGAATCATAACCGCATGATAACTATTGTAGTAGTCTGTAAAACATTAATTTTACAAAGTACATGTGCATCAAATCTCTTTTAACTAATGAATTCAAAAAGCTTCCGCATAATAAAAAAAACATGATTTCCCCAAAAATAATTACTTTAAAACTATTTTCAGTGTTCTCTGCATCCGCCTTAGCAGACATGGCTTTCTTTCCGCCCATGCCTGTGGCATCACGGCTCGTCTCCAAGCGCACTCTGACTTCTGTCGAGACGGGTCGTGACAATCTGTGACAGCAGGTACAAAAGCGATTTCTGAGAAGGAAGAAATAAAGGAAAATCATACAAGCTCTGCAAGAAAAGATGCTGATTGAAGAAGATTCAACTGTCAACTTCATAGTCCTCATCAGCAAAAAATTGGACTGAAATATGCTCAGTCCAGGAAGAAGTGGACACAAAGTACTTACTCTAGTGTCAATTCAAAACAAACACCTTTCATGCTTTCTGTAGGATATGAGTTGTAAGTCTTTCTATTTAAGGCCGAGTGGTAGGATTCTGTGTAGAGTCTGAATTTGTAGGCCTGATTTATAAAGGCTGAGGTAGGAATCCTGTGAGAATCTGAGTGGCGGGCCTGTGTTATCAAGGCTGAGGTAAGATCCAGTTGGGATCTGAGAGGTAAGGCATATTGCCTGAGTGGTAAGTCTCGGAGAAGACTGAGTGGTCCTGCGGGATCGTGTTGTAAACTCCCTGGAGCCGAGTTTTGGGGGAAGAGCCTTGTCTAACACACTGTTAGAAGGGCGCAGAGGGGCAGTGGACGTACCCAAGATCGGGGAACCACTATAAAATATCTGTGTCGCCTGGTTGAACTTCTTGAAAGCTAAAATTAACAACTCACCAAGCACATCTATTAAAGTATAGGTCTGGATAACAGAAAAGAGACCAAAAACTTATTCCCCCCCCCTTCTAGATGTTTAGCTAACCTTGAAAACACGACTTTCAAGAGAGGTGACTACCATTGCCATTAGAACACCATAATAGTACTGCACTAGCCAAGCGGGGTCATCCAGATATGTATTCATAAGTGCCCATACGTATTAGTATATGTATTCGTACTCCTATCAAAATTGACCTTGTCCTCAAAATCGAGTCCTTGTGGTGGCATCCTTGAGCTCCGGGCTTCAGGCTCTGAAAATTGACGTTGTATTTATAGAAGTCCTCGAGCTCCGGGCTCTCAAAATCAACAACAATAATGTCATCATCTTCAACAGCGATCAGCATGGGAAACACTTTTAAGGGAACACTTTTGAATGGGGTAGCTAGAGATGGGGTGCTGGTAAAATCTAGGGTGGGGAAGCTTCATAGAGTTGTGGTGGGAATCCAAATGCCTGCTTTGGGGTGTCCGACGTGTGACCTTGACTGACATGACGAAATGTCATAGCGACTGGAGGTCTCAGGTGTCGTGATAAATTCAACTTCCACAATGTGAGCATGCTAGATGGCCACTGTGAGTGTGCATGGGTACAAAGTGCATAAAAAAGAGTGGATGTGTGGTTATCATGCATGAAATAACAGTAGTGTGTCATGGAAGTGCTTGGGATATGATGTGCCCCCTCCATAAATCGTCAATGTAATCCACCAATGAGTCTTTAAGCATGCCCTAAATAAAGTCTTTAAGGAATCGAAGAATTTCTTGGGAATCCTACATGATCAATTCATTCTTTTTTCTCTGACAGATGGTCGGAACTTCATTTGGGTTCGAATCCTACTGAGAGGTACACTATAGTTCAGAAATTGTTGAAGAAAAAAACAAGAAGATTCTTTTGTCCCATCTAGGCGAGTGGAAAATAAAGAAATGGTTGATATATTCAAGATAATTACATATTTACAAAATACCGTCTTAATTCATCCTTCGGAACTAGATCTGGGATGTGATATGATTCCGAAGGATGAACCGGATATGGACAGTCCCAATAAGATTTCATTTTGAACAAAAAACCTTGTTTTGATTTCTTTCATCTATTTCATGATGCAAGAAAGGGAGATACGCATTACACCACGATTTTTTTGAAAGATTCCCAAAAATGGCAGATCTATTCACTCTATTAATAACCGAGCCAGATCTGGTGTATCATAGTGGATTTGTCTTTTCTATTGATTTGGATCAAAAAAATCTTGAATGAGGTATTCAACTCCAGAGATGAATCAAAAAAGAAATCTTTATTGGTTCTACCTTCTCTTTTTTATGAGGAGAACGAATCTTTTTCTCAAAGGATCAGAAAAAAATCGGTTTGGATCTACCGCGGGAATGATTTGGAAGATCCCAAACTCAAAACAACGGTATTTGCCAGCAACAAAATACTGGAGGCAGTCAATCAATATAGATTGATGTGAAATCTGATTCAAATCCAATATAGCACCTATGGGTACATAAGAAATGTATCAAATCGATTCTTTTTAATGAATAGATCCAACTGCAACTTCGAATATGGAATTCAAAGTGATTAAATAGGAAATGATACTTTGAATCATATAACTATAATGAAATATACAATCAGCAGACATTTATCGAATTTAAAAAATAGTCAGAAGAAATGATTTGCTACTTTAATATCTCGAACTGAGAGATCCATGAATTGGGATCCTGATGCATATAGATACAAATTATCCAATGGGAGCAATCTAGGAACATTTCATTTCTGCACAGAAGAATCCTTTTCAAGTAGTGCATGTGGTGTTCGATTGACTACGTATTAATCAATATTCGATTGATTGGTCCGAGGCAATCGAAAAAGAATATTTGTCTAAGTCACTTTGTTTCTTTTTGTCCAAGTCACTTTGTTTCTTTTTGTCCAAGTCACTTCCCTTTTTCTTTGTGAGTATTGGGAATATTCCCATTCATAGGTCCGAGATCCACATCTATGAATTGAAAGGTCCGAATGATCAATTCTGCAATCAGTTGTTAGAATCAATAAGTGTTCACATCGTTCATTTGAAGAAATTGAAATCCTTCTTATTGGATGATCATGATACTTCCCAAAGACCTAAATTCTTGATCAATGGAGGAACAATATTACCATTTTTGTTCAAAAAAATACCAAAGCGGATAATTGACTCATTTCATACTAGAAAGAATCGCAGTAAATCCTTCGATAATACAGATTCCTGTTTCTTGATGATATCCCACGATCGAGACAATTGGCTTAATCCCGTGAAACCATTTCATGTAAGTTCATTGATTTCTTCTTTTTATAAAGCAAATCGATTTCTGATCCGTATCACTTCTGGTTCTATTGTAACAAAAAATTCCCCTTTGATGTGGAAAAGACCCGTATCAAGAATTATGATCTTACAAACGGACAATTCCTCAATATCTTGTCCACTTGCAACAAAATCTTTTCTTTGTGTGACGGTAAAAAAAAAACTTTTTTGGTGAGAGACTGTTGGATCCCTAGTTGATTTGGGCTAGGTTCACTGACTTAGGATGTGATCCATCATGTATAGGCAAGGTCAATTTGTGTCCTATAGTCTAGGTCAAGTCCTTAGGCTCAACTCCAGATGGACCAGCTTTCAACAAGACCATCAGAGACTCCAGTCTAACCAGTTTTCAAGACCAAGTAAAGTGAGTTCGACGTTCGTCGAACTCAGCTCGACGAAAGGAGTTCTGCGCTCGACGATCGTGAGACAATTCTTAGTGCTGAGCTCGACGATCTGTGTTCTCTGTTCGACGAAGACTCAGTTTCTACTTCCAGCCAAAGTCAGGAGAACCTCAATTTTTCTAAGTCTTGCTTCAAGCTCTGGTCGACGAATTGGATTCTAAGCTCGACGAACTTGGACCTCAAGTTCACAGCTTCTCAGGTCGACGATGTTGAAGCCAAAATTGACCTCTGTGGAGTTCGAGGTCCCTGAAAGGGGTGACCTCACACCTACTACACTCGAGAGAACGTCACGGACCGGAGACTTAGGATACTATGAACAGACCCTCGGCTCTAGCACGGAGGTCCCACCTCACACCCGGAAGGCTACCTGAGCTCTTCCCCTCCCTTACCAAAGGGCTAGGCTAGGCGCCTTGGAGAGCTCTCTCCACTCTACCAAGAAAAGCTAAGGGAGGAGGAAGCTAAGAAAAAGATCCTCTCCAAGGCACCCAAGGGGGTCTATTTATAGTTTTTCCAAGTCCTGGGGGTAAAAAGACCGAAATACCCCTACGGCCAAAAGGCCTCAGGCCAATAGAGAACAGCCACGTCGGGGGGTAAAGGGGGAATTCCCCCCGAGGGCAAGAAGGTAAAACTGCAGGGGGGCAAGGGCGAGACCGCGGCCTCTGACCGGTCTCGCCCCGCCAGGCCGCCAAGCTAGAAGGAGCAGGGGCGAGACCCCGACCCCTGGCCGGTCTCGCCCCACCAGGCCGCCAGGCTAGAAGGAGCAGGGGCGAGACCCCGGCCCCCGGCCGGTCTCGCCCCACCAGGCCGCCAGGCTAGAAGGAGCAGGGGCGAGACCCCGGCCCCCGGCCGGTCTCGCCCCACCAGGCCTCCAGGCTAGAAGGAGCAGGGGCGAGACCCCGGCCCCCGGCCGGTCTCGCCCCACCAGGCCGCCAGGCTAGAAGGAGCAGGAGCAAGACCCCGGCCCCCGGCCGGTCTCGCCCCACCAACCCGCCGGGCTAGAAGGAGCAGGGGCGAGACCCCGGCCCCCGGCCGGTCTCGCCCCACCAGGCCGCCAGGCTAGAAGGAGCAGGGGCGAGACTCCGGCCCCCGGCCGGTCTCGCCCCACCAGGTCGCCAAGCACCTATCGGGACGGGGGCTGGTGTTAGCCAACTTGGCGCACCCGCCCCTCAAAAGAGGGCCACTGGGGGGAGGTAGATTTTTCCTCCCCCTACTAGTATGTTTCCAAGCCAGGGCCAAAATTGGTCACCGAGAGTGCAAAATCTCTCAAAAGCTTAAAACTATACAGGGGCGAATACGGGGTTGTACACAATCCCCGCTCTTTTCGAGGTTGGCACAAACTCGGAAAGAAATGTCCAACCCAACGTATTCGCTGAGTGCAATCTCCTTGCGCGCCTCTCCGGGGAGTCAACCTGCCATGCTAGCTATGGGAGCCTGGGTGGCGAGACCCTCTCTAGGTAAAAAATACTTAGCTTCCACGAGAGGTACCACCGGCCCTGCCAGCTAGTGAGAGTCTGGCAGCGGGATCCTCATCGGAGCAAAGGGGCTTTTACTCCCCCCGAGGCATATTCGACCCAACCAGCTAGTGGGAGCCTGGCTGAGGAGATCCTCTCGGGGGTGGGACTTGACTTCCACGAGAGATCAACCAGCCTTGCCAGCTAGGTGAGAGCCTGACAGCGGGATGCATCTCGGAGCTAAGAGTACCTGACCTCCACGAGAGGTCAACCTGCCCTGCCAGCTAGTGGGAGCCTGGCAGCGGAACCATCTCGGAGCAAAGGGTACCTGACCTCCACGAGAGGTCAACCTGCCCTGCCAGCTAGTGGGAGCCTGACAGCGGAACCATCTCGGAGCAAAGGGTACCTGACCTCCACGAGAGGTCAACCTGCCCTGCCAGCTAGTGGGAGCCTGGCAGCGGAACCATCTCGGAGCAAAGGGTACCTGACCTCCACGAGAGGTCAACCTGCCCTGCCAGCTAGTGGGAGCCTGACAGCGGAACCATCTCGGAGCAAAGGGTACCTGACCTCCACGAGAGGTCAACCTGCCCTGCCAGCTAGTGGGAGCCTGGCAGCGGAACCATCTCGGAGCCAAGGGTACCTGACCTCCACGAGAGGTCAACCTGCCCTGCCAGCTAGTGGGAGCCTGACATCGGAACCATCTCGGAGCAAAGGGTACCTGACCTCCACGAGAGGTCAACCTGCCCTGCCAGCTAGTGGGAGCCTGGCAGCGAAACCATCTCGGAGCAAAGGGTACCTGACCTCCACGAGAGGTCAACCTGCCCTGCCAGCTAGTGGGAGCCTGACAGCGGAACCATCTCGGAGCAAAGGGTACCTGACCTCCACGAGAGGTCAACCTGCCCTGCCAGCTAGTGGGAGCCTGGCAGCGGTACCATCTCGGAGCAAAGGGTACCTGACCTCCACGAGAGGTCAACCTGCCCTGCCAGCTAGTGGGAGCCTAGCAGCGGAACCATCTCGGAGCAAAGGGTACCTGACCTCCACGAGAGGTCAACCTGCCCTGCCAGTTAGTGGGAGCCTGACAGCGGGACCATCTCGGAGCAAAGGGTACCTGACCTCCACGAGAGGTCAACCTGCCCTGCCAGCTAGTGGGAGCCTGGGCAGCGGGTCTACCTGGGGCCGAGCCGAGCTCGGGGTGCCGATGAAGATCTCAACTCAAAACCTATCCCCACAGGCGAGCCTTCAGACCTGCCAGCTAGATGGGAGCCTGCGCAGCGGGTCTACCTGGGGCCGAGCCGAGCTCGGGGTGCCGATGAAGATCTCAACTCAAAACCTATCCCCCACAGGCGAGCCTTCGGTCCTGCCAGCTAGATGGGAGCCTGCGCAGCGGGTCTACCTGGGGCCGAGCCGAGCTCGGGGTGCCGATGAAGATCTCAACTCAAAACCTATCCCCCACAGGCGAGCCTTCGGACCTGCCAGCTAGATGGGAGCCTGCGCAGCGGGTCTACCTGGGGCCGAGCCGAGCTCGGGGTGCCGATGAAGATCTTAAACCAAAACCTATCCCCCACAGGCGAGCCTTCGGACCTGCCAGCTAGATGGGAGCCTGCGCAGCGGGTCTACCTGGGGCCGAGCCGAGCTCGGGGTGCCGATGAAGATCTCAACTCAAAACCTACACCCCACAGGCGAGCCTTCGGACCTGCCAGCTAGATGGGAGCCTGCGCAGCGGGTCTACCTGGGGCTGAGCCGAGCTCGGGGTGCCGATGAAGATCTTAAACCAAAACCTATCCCCCACAGGCGAGCCTTCGGACCTGCCAGCTAGATGGGAGCCTGCGCAGCGGGTCTACCTGGGGCCGAGCCGAGCTCGGGGTGCCGATGAAGATCTCAACTCAAAACCTATCCCCCACAGGCGAGCCTTCGGACCTGCCAGCTAGATGGGAGCCTGCGCAGCGGGTCTACCTGGGGCCGAGCCGAGCTCGGGGTGCCGATGAAGATCTCAACTCAAAACCTATCCCCCACAGGCGAGCCTTCGGTCCTGCCAGCTAGATAGGAGCCTGCGCAGCGGGTCTACCTGGGGCCGAGCCGAGCTCGGGGTGCCGATGAAGATCTCAACTCAAAACCTATCCCCCACAGGCGAGCCTTCGGACCTGCCAGCTAGATGGGAGCCTGCGCAGCGGGTCTACCTGGGGCCGAGCCGAGCTCGGGGTGCCGATGAAGATCTTAAACCAAAACCTATCCCCCACAGGCGAGCCTTCGGACCTGCCAGCTAGATGGGAGCCTGCGCAGCGGGTCTACCTGGGGCCGAGCCGAGCTCGGGGTGCCGATGAAGATCTCAACTCAAAACCTATCCCCCACAGGCGAGCCTTCGGACCTGCCAGCTAGATGGGAGCCTGCGCAGCGGGTCTACCTGGGGCCGAGCCGAGCTCGGGGTGCCGATGAAGATCTTAAACCAAAACTTATCCCCCACAGGCGAGCCTTCGGACCTGCCAGTTAGATGGGAGCCTGCGCAGCGGGTCTACCTGGGGCCGAGCCGAGCTCGGGGTGCCGATGAAGATCTCAACTCAAAACCTATCCCCCACAGGCGAGCCTTCGGACCTGCCAGCTAGATGGGAGCCTGCGCAGCGGGTCTACCTGGGGCCGAGCCGAGCTCGGGGTGCCGATGAAGATCTCAACTCAAAACCTATCCCCCACAGGCGAGCCTTCGGACCAAAGGGTACCTGACCTCCACGAGAGGTCAACCTGCCCTGCCAGCTAGTGGGAGCCTGGCAGCGGAACCATCTCGGAGCAAAGGGTACCTGACCTCCACGAGAGGTCAACCTGCCCTGCCAGCTAGTGGGAGCCTGGCAGCGGAACCATCTCGGAGCAAAGGGTACCTGACCTCCACGAGAGGTCAACCTGCCCTGCCAGCTAGTGGGAGCCTGGCAGCGGAACCATCTCGGAGCAAAGGGTACCTGACCTCCACGAGAGGTCAACCTGCCCTGCCAGCTAGTGGGAGCCTGGCAGCGGAACCATCTCGGAGCAAAGGGTACCTGACCTCCACGAGAGGTCAACCTGCCCTGCCAGCTAGTGGGAGCCTGGCAGCGGAACCATCTCGGAGCAATGGGTACCTGACCTCCACGAGAGGTCAACCTGCCCTGCCAGCTAGTGGGAGCCTGACAGCGGAACCATCTCGGAGCAAAGGGTACCTGACCTCCACGAGAGGTCAACCTGCCCTGCCAGCTAGTGGGAGCCTGGCAGCGGAACCATCTCGGAGCAAAGGGTACCTGACCTCCACGAGAGGTCAACCTGCCCTGCCAGCTAGTGGGAGCCTGGCAGCGGAACCATCTCGGAGCAATGGGTACCTGACCTCCACGAGAGGTCAACCTGCCCTGCCAGCTAGTGGGAGCCTGACAGCGGAACCATCTCGGAGCAAAGGGTACCTGACCTCCACGAGAGGTCAACCTACCTGCCAGCTGGTGGGAGCCTGGCAGCGGAACCATCTCGGAGCAAAGGGTACCTGACCTCCACGAGAGGTCAACCTGCCCTGCCAGCTAGTGGGAGCCTGGCAGCGGAACCATCTCGGAGCAAAGGGTACCTGACCTCCACGAGAGGTCAACCTGCCCTGCCAGCTAGTGGGAGCCTGGCAGCGGAACCATCTCGGAGCAAAGGGTACCTGACCTCCACGAGAGGTCAACCTGCCCTGCCAGCTAGTGGGAGCCTGGCAGCGGAACCATCTCGGAGCAATGGGTACCTGACCTCCACGAGAGGTCAACCTGCCCTGCCAGCTAGTGGGAGCCTGACAGCGGAACCATCTCGGAGCAAAGGGTACCTGACCTCCACGAGAGGTCAACCTGCCCTGCCAGCTAGTGGGAGCCTGGCAGCGGAACCATCTCGGAGCAAAGGGTACCTGACCTCCACGAGAGGTCAACCTGCCCTGCCAGCTAGTGGGAGCCTGGCAGCGGAACCATCTCGGAGCAATGGGTACCTGACCTCCACGAGAGGTCAACCTGCCCTGCCAGCTAGTGGGAGCCTGACAGCGGAACCATCTCGGAGCAAAGGGTACCTGACCTCCACGAGAGGTCAACCTACCTGCCAGCTGGTGGGAGCCTGGCAGCGGAACCATCTCGGAGCAAAGGGTACCTGACCTCCACGAGAGGTCAACCTGCCCTGCCAGCTAGTGGGAGCCTGGCAGCGGAACCATCTCGGAGCAAAGGGTACCTGACCTCCACGAGAGGTCAACCTGCCCTGCCAGCTAGTGGGAGCCTGGCAGCGGAACCATCTCGGAGCAAAGGGTACCTGACCTCCACGAGAGGTCAACCTGCCCTGCCAGCTAGTGGGAGCCTGGCAGCGGAACCATCTCGGAGCAATGGGTACCTGACCTCCACGAGAGGTCAACCTGCCCTGCCAGCTAGTGGGAGCCTGACAGCGGAACCATCTCGGAGCAAAGGGTACCTGACCTCCACGAGAGGTCAACCTGCCCTGCCAGCTAGTGGGAGCCTGGCAGCGGAACCATCTCGGAGCAAAGGGTACCTGACCTCCACGAGAGGTCAACCTGCCCTGCCAGCTAGTGGGAGCCTGGCAGCGGAACCATCTCGGAGCAATGGGTACCTGACCTCCACGAGAGGTCAACCTGCCCTGCCAGCTAGTGGGAGCCTGACAGCGGAACCATCTCGGAGCAAAGGGTACCTGACCTCCACGAGAGGTCAACCTGCCCTGCCAGCTAGTGGGAGCCTGGCAGCGGAACCATCTCGGAGCAAAGGGTACCTGACCTCCACGAGAGGTCAACCTGCCCAGCCAGCTAGTGGGAGCCTGGCAGCGGAACCATCTCGGAGCAATGGGTACCTGACCTCCACGAGAGGTCAACCTGCCCTGCCAGCTAGGTGAGAGCCTGACAGCGGAACCGTCTCGGAGCAAAGGGTACCTGGCCTCCACGAGAGGTCAACCTGCCCTGCCAGCTAGTGGGAGCCTGGCAGCGGAACCATCTCGGAGCAATGGGTACCTGACCTCCACGAGAGGTCAACCTGCCCTGCCAGCTAGGTGAGAGCCTGACAGCGGAACCGTCTCGGAGCAAAGGGTACCTGGCCTCCACGAGAGGTCAACCTGCCCTGCCAGCTAGTGGGAGCCTGGCAGCGGAACCCTCTCGGAGCAAAAAGACTTGGTAAAGAAAAAAGACATTACATACAACCTACCCTGACCTAACTTGGCAGGGGATACTCATTACAAGGAAAATACATATGGAACTCTGGGCGCCTTAGGGTGAGATCTCTCCACTCACTCCCTATTCCTGGGGGCCTCGGTTCCTTCCCCCTGAGCGATTCCTCCTTCGTCTTTTTCTCCCTTGGCTGACCGCCAAAACTTGATGTGGTGGAGATGGGAGTTGCCTGGGTTCCTGCCTCCCTGGGGCACTCTCGCCTAACCACCTTGGGGCAGCCTCGCCGAGATCCCTGGAAGCTGTCTTGCCGAGATCCCTTGAAGCTGTCTCGTCGAGATGCCTTGAAGCTGTCTCGCCGAGAATTGGGGGAGCTAGCTCCTGGGGGATCGGGGTCGAGCTACCACCCTGAGGAGCAATGCTTCGCAACATCTCCATGATGCCTTGGATGGAGGCCATGAACTCTTGCCTCCCAACAAAGGGTCCTGGGCTGGGGAGCTTGCCGAGATCATCACTACCTCCTTGACCTCCCGTCATGACACCCTCTCGAGATCTTCTGTGCTGGTCACTCTCCACGCTCACCGCACCAAAAGTGTTGAAGCCAAAATTGACCTCTGTGGAGTTCGGGGTCCCTGAAAGGGGTGACCTCACACCTACTACACTCGAGAGAACGTCACGGACCGGAGACTTAGGATACTATGAACAGACCCTCGGCTCTAGCACGGAGGTCCCACCTCACACCCGGAAGGCTACCTGAGCTCTTCCCCTCCCTTACCAAAGGGCTAGGCTAGGCGCCTTGGAGAGCTCTCTCCACTCTACCAAGAAGAAGCTAAGGGAGGAGGAAGCTAAGAAAAAGATCCTCTCCAAGGCACCCAAGGGGGTCTATTTATAGTTTTTCCAAGTCCTGGGGGTAAAAAGACCGAAATACCCCTACGGCCAAAAGGCCTCGGGCCAATAGAGAACAGCCACGTCGGGGGGTAAAGGGGGAATTCCCCCCGAGGGCAAGAAGGTAAAACTGCAGGGGGGCAAGGGCGAGACCGCGGCCTCTGACCGGTCTCGCCCCGCCAGGCCGCCAAGCTAGAAGGAGCAGGGGCGAGACCCCGACCCCTGGCCGGTCTCGCCTCACCAGGCCGCCGGGCTAGAAGGAGCAGGGGCGAGACCCCGGCCCCCGGCCGGTCTCGCCCCACCAGGCCGCCAGGCTAGAAGGAGCAGGGGCGAGACCCCGGCCCCCGGCCGGTCTCGCCCCACCAGGCCTCCAGGCTAGAAGGAGCAGGGGCGAGACCCCGGCCCCCGGCCGGTCTCGCCCCACCAGGCCGCCAGGCTAGAAGGAGCAGGAGCAAGACCCCGGCCCCCGGCCGGTCTCGCCCCACCAACCCGCCGGGCTAGAAGGAGCAGGGGCGAGACCCCGGCCCCCGGCCGGTCTCGCCCCACCAGGCCGCCAGGCTAGAAGGAGCAGGGGCGAGACTCCGGCCCCCGGCCGGTCTCGCCCCACCAGGTCGCCAAGCACCTATCGGGACGGGGGCTGGTGTTAGCCAACTTGGCGCACCCGCCCCTCAAAAGAGGGCCACTGGGGGGAGGTAGATTTTTCCTCCCCCTACTAGTATGTTTCCAAGCCAGGGCCAAAATTGGTCACCGAGAGTGCAAAATCTCTCAAAAGCTTAAAACTATACAGGGGCGAATACGGGGTTGTACAGACGAAGTCAGCTTCTCAGGTCGACGAATGTTGTACTCTACTCGACGATTTTTGGACTCAGAGAATTTGTGTCGACACTTAGGGTTTGTGTCGACACCAGACAATTTGTGTCGACACCAGCTTATGTCGACACCAGAAGACTTGTGTCGACACCAAGATCAATCTGTCGACACCAACTTATGTCGACACAGCATTTCAACAGATGCAGAATATTTTGCCTAAGTTCAGAACTATTCTCAGCTCGACGAATGAAGACTGTCTGTTTGACGAATGAAGATTGTCTGGTCGACGACTCTCTCAAGCTCAGCTCGACGAACTCAAGCTCAGCTCGACGAACTCAAGCTCAGCTCGACGAACTCAAGTTCAGCTCGACGAACACAAGTGCAGCTCGACGAATTGTGTTCTTCGTTCGACGAATCCAGACTAGGTTTTCTTCAAGTTTCCCGTCCTGTTTCTTGGCGATGATTCCTGAACATTTAATGACAGATCTTCTTGGAATGTTACCGTTAGAACGCGCATTGACTATGGACGATTACATGCCGTTTTTCCATGGGACAGTTAGGAAAGTCATTGATTGCTGATTCTTTCCAAGGCCGACTGCAATTACTGCTCAACATTCAAAAGTTTGAATGTTCCTCAGTCAGAAAGACACACAATAAGAAAGAAAAGGATCAAGCAGTGATAGAGGAACAGAATCACAGTACATCAAGCAATACACACAATCAGACAGACACACTCAGATTGCAGAGAAGAACAATCATTCTAAAATCAAAAGTTCTTGACTGCAATCAGCCTTGACCAGGGAACATTTTCAAGAAGAAGAAGAACAATCAAATTCAATCAAGAGTCTTCTTCTCTCTATTCTCAGGACAACTTCAAGGACAACAAAACTTTATCTGTCAAAAGAAGTTCCTGAAGCATTTCTGGTCCAGGCATTCTAGGTCATTGAAGACCTATCACCCTGAAGCAGTGCTCCAGCATTCCTGACTAATTCAAGATCTCAGAGGGAGAAAGATCTGCTACAATCAATCCACAAGTCTTTTCTCTGATTGTTAACAGAGAACACACTATCACTTTCTTTTCAATTCCTGTACAGAGTTTTAAATCCCTTCAAAATTATTCTGCTTGCAAGTCTCCTTCCAAAAGACTTGAGATTTGGTTTTTGAGCACCTTATCAAAAGCTCATTGGTGCCCAGGACACCTGATCAACTCATCCTGCAGTGGATTCCTACCTAGGGTGGTAGAAGAGTGCATGTACCTAGATTGATTGGGGAACCACTATAGCTCCTTGTGTCATCTGATTGCTCTTTTCTTTTGTTTTGTTTTTGGCTGTGCTCTGTGATTGCTTTGTGATTAGATAGTTGTTGTGCTTGCTTTATTTTATTTGCTTCCCTGTTCACTTAGAAATACAACAAGAGTTGTAAAAAGTTTTTAGTGAGAAAGTTTTTAGTAAGCACCATACTCTATTCACTCCCCCCTGTAGAGTATATCAGATCTAACCTGCACTTTCAATTGGTATCAGAGGCAGGTTGGTTAAAATATCACACCTTAGTGGTTGCACAGGCTAACACCTGAACCCAAATATCCCTCTAGTTAGATCTGTTTTAAGTCTGTTATTAGATTTATTTCTCCACAGAACATGACCCAAAACAAAGATTATGCTAGCACCAGACCTCCAGTGTGCAATCTATCTAAGTTTGCACTTTGAAAGACAAGGATAAGATTGCACATGAATTTTATTGATGAAGATATCTTTAATTCTGTTTTGACAGTGTGTCCAAGACTCCCAGAAAATACAAGTACAAGTGTTGTTCCACCTCCTTCAGGAACAGATGCAGAAATCAAAAAATGGAAAGTTGCAGATGCCAAAGCAATGAACATTTTGGCACAAACCATGTCTGATGAAATATTTCAAAAAGTAGCTGAATGCAACTCAGCAAAGGAGATATGAGACAAACTATCTGAAATAGTATCAGGATCTGCAGATGAAAGGAAAGATGGAAGATCTCATCTCATAACTCAGTATGAGAACTTCAAGAAAGGAGAAACTGAGTCAGTTGCTGATATGTATAACAGACTCAGTCTTATAGTCAATGAACTGAAAACCTTGGACAAGGAGATCTCATTGACTGAACTCAATGACAAAATCCTAATGTGCTTCCCCAGCACTTGGGACTCAAGGATCTGGCCAATCAAGGATGTCAGAAGCCTAAATGAGATCACCACTGAGGCTCTTTTGGGCAAGCTCAAGTCTTATGAGCTGCTCATCAAGAACAGAGAAGAAGAGCAGAAGGCTGCTTCACCAGCAATCAAAAAAGAGAAATCAATAGCATTCAAAGCTATTGAAGATCAGTCTGAAGACAAAGTCACAGAAAATGAAGAGTTGCTAAGCTTACTGGTCAAAAGGTTTTATAAAATGGTCAGGAAATACTTCAGGAAAAAGTCATTCAGAGGGCATGAAAAGCCAAGATATGATAAGTCCAATAACAAAGAAATTATCTGTTTTGGATGCAGGAAACCAGGCCACATTGTGTCTGACTGTCCAGAAAATCAGAATAAGGACAAGAAGGACTGGAAAGAAAGGAGAAGAGACAAAGACTTCAAGAAAAACAGCAATGACAAACTCTCCTCCAACAAGAACAAACATACCAGGAAGGGGTTTGTAGCTGAAACCTGTAGTGAAACAGAAGAAGAATCTGAAGCTTCAACCAGCTCAAGTGATGATGAAGATGATGCTGAAAAAAAGGAATTCTACATGATGGCTATCAATGCCTCTCAACACAACACTGATGCAGAACAAGAGTCAGAGTCTGAATCAGAAACTCAATCTGAAGAGGATCAGGTAATAGACTCATTTGATTTTAATTCAGAGGACTTCAAATGTGAATTTAAGACACTTTGCTTAGACCTATTAAAATCTGAGAAAGAAATTATTTCTCTTAAAAATCAACTGTCTGAACAAAGCACCTTAAAATCAGATAATCTCAAACTCTCTGAGTAGTTGGAATGCTGTAGGAAGCAGATAGCCTCACTGAAAAGTGAACTATCAGAGGCCAAGAAGTTTGAAGAATCTCTCAATGGGAGAAGTATCAAACTAATGGACATCACAAGCACAGTGAACTCAAGATTCAATAGTACACTGGGCTTGGGTGCTTCATCCAGCCAACCTATAGTGTTAACAACCTCAATCAAGTTTATCTCAGATAAAGGTAAGGGAGTTGTAGAGGTGGCTAGAAAAAATTCTGATTTACCTAAGTAAACAAAAGTTCAACAGAAAACGTCGAACAGAGCTCAGAGCTTTGAAAAATCTTTCAAAGGTAAATCAAACTTCAATCCTAGAGGTCCTACATCTCAGAGGTTTAACCCTTATACTGAATGGATAATACCTCCTATGAGATATCATCCTGAAGGCTATAAAAGTCAACATGAGATGTCTTTTATTTTAGAATTTAAAGGTTATCAACCTAGACCCAAGGTAAACTGGGTCAAAAACAAATAAATTGTTTTATGTGCAGGTGAAGACCTATCCAACATCAAACCAGCAATGGTATCTGGATAGTGGGTGCTCAAAGCACATGACAGGAAACAAGGAGAATTTCACAACCTTCAAAGCCAAACTTGGACCCAAAGTAATATTTGGTAATTCAAACTTTGAACTAACAAAAGGATATGGTGCAGTCCAGATTGACTCAGTCACATTCAAAAAATTAGCTTATGTGGAAGGACTGAAACACAACTTAATCAGCATCAGTCAACTGTGTGATGAAGGCTACCAAGTGACCTTCAACAAATCCTCATGCAAAATCAAATCATAGGACAACACAATTGTGTTGACAGGTAAAAGGAAATGTAACATTTATTTTGTGGATTTTCTTTCAACTAAGGTAGATATATGTTTGTTCAATTCCATTTGTAGACCTAATGAACTATGACATAAAAGATTAGGACATATAAAACTTAGAACTATTGTTAGGCTATCCAAGGACAACCTTGTTAGAGGACTACCTTCTGGCCACTACAAGAAGGAAGGACTTTGCAGGGCTTGTCAATTAGGCAAGCAAACCAAAAATAGCTTCAAGTCACTTAATAAGAGTGATTCACCTAGGATTTTATATCTGTTACACCTGGATCTCTTTGGACCCATTACAGTATAAAGCTTAGGAGAGAAATCTTATACTTTAGTAGTTGTAGATGACTTCTCTAGATTCACATGGGTGTTCTTTCTGAGGAAGAAGTCTGATAACTTTAAGTGTTTGACAGAGTTTCTCAAATGCATACAGAGTGAGTTCAATACTCGCATTACCCTGATCAGAAGTGATCATGGGACAGAGTTTGATTCTATTATTATGCAAGAGTTCTGTCAGAGTGAAGGAATCAAGCACACTTTCTCAGCTCCTAGAACTCCTCAACAAAATGGGGTAGCTGAAAAGAAAAATATAACCCTTATTGAATCTGCTACTACATTGTTGTCAGATGTTCACCTTCCTCTATCCTTTTGGACAGAGGCAGTGAACACCTCCAACTATGTGTTGAATAGAAGTTTGATACATAAGCTGAAAGGCAAGACTCACTATGAATTACTCAAATGAAAGAAACCTAAATTAGATTATCTTAAAGTTTTTGGTTGCATTTGTTACATTCACAATAATGACAAGAAATACATAGTCAAATTTCAAGCTAAAGCTGATGAAGAAGTGTTTCTGGGATACTCCATGATCAGTAAAGCTTATAGGGTGTATAATAAATCAACTCTTAAAATTGAAGAATCTATTCAAGTATCTTTTAATGAGACTAACATGTCATACAAGGAGAAAGAAATTTCTACCATAAGCTCTTTTCAGGTTCCACCACTGTGTGAGTCTATGGATAAACTGAACCCTACCCAAGAGGTATCAAACCATCCTACTTCACAGATTGCTGAAGATAGTGAAGAGGAAAGTCAAGAGGAAGTGGCTGAACTTGCCTCAACAGCTAGTATCATTCCCCAAGAGGAATTAAACACAGAATCTCTTGTCCAACCAACTCCACCAACTTATCTTGTCACACTTAGAGATCACCCCAGATCCCAAGTGATTGGAGACATTTCAGCAGGTGTACAGACAAGACATCAACTCAACCAAGACTTGATGCATGTCTGTTTTCTCTCTCAAATTGAACCTCTCACCATCCATGAAGCTGAGCAAGATCCCCACTGAATCATTACAATGCAAGAGGAACTAAATCAGTTCTGGTCCCGTGAAACCATTTCATGTAAGTTCATTGATTTCTTCTTTTTATAAAGCAAATCGATTTCTGATCCGTATCACTTCTGGTTCTATTGTAACAAAAAATTCCCCTTTGATGTGGAAAAGACCCGTATCAAGAATTATGATCTTACAAACGGACAATTTCTCAATATCTTGTCCACTTGCAACAAAATCTATTCGTTGTGTGACGGTAAAAAAAAACTTTTTTGGTGAGAGACTGTTGGATCTCTAGTTGATTTGGGCTATATTCACTGACTTAGGATGTGACCCATCATGTATAGGCAGGGTCAATTTGTGTTCTATAGTCTAGGTCAAGTCCTTAGGCTCAACTCCAGATGGACCAGCTTTCAACAAGACCATCAGAGACTCCAGTATAACCAGTTTTCAAGACCAAGTAAAGTGAGTTCGACGTTCGTCGAACTCAGCTCGACGAAAGGAGTTCTGCGCTCGACGATCGTGAGACAATTCTTAGTGCTGAGCTCGACGATCTGTGTTCTCTGTTCGACGAACACTCAGTTTCTACTTCAAGCCAAAGTCAGGAGAACCTCAATTTTTCTAAGTTCAGCTTCAAGCTCTGGTCGACGAATTGGATTCTAAGCTCGACGAACTTGGACCTCAAGTTCACAGCTTCTCAGGTCGACGAAGTCAGCTTCTCAGGTCGACGAATGCTGTACTCTACTCAACGATTTCTGGACTCAGAGAATTTGTGTCGACACTTAGGGTTTGTGTCGACACCAGACAATTTGTGTCGACACCAGCTTATGTCGACACCAGAAGACTTGTGTCGACACCAAGATCAATCTGTCGACACCAACTTATGTCGACACAGCATTTCAGCAGATGCAGAATATTTTGCCTAAGTTCAGAACTTTTCTCAGCTCGACGAATGAAGACTGTCTGTTTGACGAATGAAGATTGTCTGGTCGACGACTCTCTCAAGCTCAGCTCGACGAACTCAAGCTCAGCTCGACGAACTCAAGCTCAGCTCGACGAACTCAAGTTCAGCTCGACGAACACAAGTGCAGCTCGACGAATTGTGTTCTTCGTTCGACGAATCCAGACTAGGTTTTCTTCAAGTTTCCCGTCCCGTTTCTTGGCGATGATTCCTGAACATTTAATGACAGATCTTCTTGGAATGTTACCGTTAGAACGCGCATTGACTATGAACGATTACATGCCGTTTTTCCATGGGACAGTTAGGAAAGTCATTGATTGCTGATTCTTTCCAAGGCCGACTGCAATTACTGCTCAACATTCAAAAGCTTGAATGTTCCTCAGTCAGAAAGACACACAATAAGAAAGAAAAGGATCAAGCAGTGATAGAGGAACAGAATCACAGTACAACAAACAATACACACAATCAGACAGACACACTCAGATTGCAAAGAAGAACAATCATTCTAAAATCAAAAGTTCTTGACTGCAATCAGCCTTAACCAGGGAACATTTTCAAGAAGAAGAAGAACAATCAAATTCAATCAAGAGTCTTCTTCTCTCTATTCTCAGGACAACTTCAAGGACAACAAAACTTTATCTGTCAAAAGAAGTTCCTGAAACATTTCTTGTCCAGACATTCTAGGTCATTGAAGACCTATCACCCTGAAGCAGTGCTCCAACATTCCTGACTAATTCAAGATCTCAGAGGGAGAAAGATCTGCTACAATCAATCCACAAGTCTTTTCTCTGATTGTTAACAGAGAACACACTATCACTTTCTTTTCAATTCCTGTACAGGGTTTTAAATCCCTTCAAAATTATTCTGCTTGCAAGTCTCCTTCCAAAAGACTTGAGATTTGGTTTTTGAGCATCTTATCAAAAGCTCATTGGTGCCCAGGACACCTGATTAACTCATCCTGCAGTGGATTCCTACCTAGGGTGGTAGAAGAGTGCATGTACCTAGATTGATTGGGGAACCACTATAGCTCCTTGTGTCATCTGATTGCTCTTTTCTTTTGTTTTGTTTTTGGCTGTGCTCTGTGATTGCTTTGTGATTAGATAGTTGTTGTGCTTTCTTTATTTTATTTGCTTCTCTGTTCACTTAGAAATACAACAAAAGTTGTAAAAAGTTTTTAGTGATAAAGTTTTTAGTAAGCACCATACTCTATTCACCCTCCCCTGTAGAGTATATCAGATCTAACCTGCACTTTCAATTGGTATCAGAGGCAGGTTGGTTAAAATACCACACCTTAGTGGTTGCACAGTCTAACACCTGAACCCAAAGATCCCTCTAGTTAGATCTGTTTTAAGTCTGTTATTAGATTTATTTCTCCACAGAACATGGCCCAAAACAAAGATTATGCTAGCACCAGACCACCAGTGTGCAATCTATCTAAGTTTGCACTTTGAAAGACAAGGATAAGATTGTACATGAATTCTATTGATGAAGATATCTTTAATTCTGTTTTGACAGTGTGTCCAAGACTCCCAGAAAATACAAGTACAAGTGATGTTCCACCTACTTTAGAAACAGATGCAGAAATCAAAAAATGGAAAGTTGCAGATGCCAAAGCAATGAACATTTTGGCGCAAACCATGTCTGATGAAATATTTCAAAAAGTAGCTGAATGCAACTCAGCAAAGGAGATATAAGACAAACTATCTGAAATAGTATCAGGATCTGCAGATGAAAGGAAAGATAGAAGATCTCATCTCATAACTCAGTATGAGAACTTCAAGAAAGGAGAAACTGAGTCAGTTGCTGATATGTATAACAGACTCAGTCTTATAGTCAATGAACTGTAAACCTTGGACAAGGAGATCTCATTGACTGAACTCAATGACAAAATCCTAATGTGCTTCCCCAGCACTTGGGACTCAAGGATCTGGCCAATCAAGGATGTCAGAAGCCTAAATGAGATCACAACTGAGGCTCTTTTGGGCAAGCTCAAGTCTTATGAGCTGCTCATCAAGAACAGAGAAGAAGAGCAGAAGGCTGCTTCACCAGCAATCAGAAAAGAGAAATCAATAGCATTCAAAGCTATTGAAGATCAGCATGAAGACAAGGTCACAGACAATGAAGAGTTGCTAAGCTTACTGGCCAAAAGGTTTTATAAAATGGCCAGGAAAGACTTCAGGAAAAAGTCATTCAGAGGGCATGAAAAGCCAAGATATGATAAGTCCAATAACAAAGAAATTATCTGTTTTGGATGCAGTAAACCAGGCCACATTGTGTCTGA
The DNA here is from genome assembly GCA_039583875.1 of Platanthera guangdongensis. Taxonomy (NCBI): domain Eukaryota; kingdom Viridiplantae; phylum Streptophyta; class Magnoliopsida; order Asparagales; family Orchidaceae; genus Platanthera; species Platanthera guangdongensis. Next base: position 61,644,382 of record CM077152.1, on the reverse strand, counting down.
CTGTCCAGAAAATCAGAATAAGGACAAGAAGGACTGGAAAGAAAGGAGAAGAGACAAAGACTTCAAGAAAAACAGCAATGACAAACTCTCCTCCAACAAGAACAAACATACCAGGAAGGGATTTGTAGCTGAAACCTGTAGTGAAACAGAAGAAGAATCTGAATCTTCATGCAGCTCAAGTGATGATGAAGATGATGCTGAAAAAAAGGAGTTCTACATGATGGCTATCAATGACTCTCAACACAACACTGATGCAGAACAAGAGTCAGAGTCTGAATCAGAAACTCAATCTGAAGAGGATCAGGTAATAGACTCATTTGATTTTAATTCAGAGGACTTCAAATGTGAATTTAAGTCACTTTGCTTAAACCTATTAAAATCTGAGAAAGAAATTATTTCTCTTAAAAAGCAACTGTCTGAACAAAGCACCTTAAAATCAGATAACCTCAAACTCTTTGAGAAGTTGGAATGTTGTAGGAAGCAGATAGCCTCACTGAAAAGTGAACTATCAGAGGCCAAGAAGTTTGAAGAATCTCTCAATGGGAGAAGTATCAAACTAATGGACATCACAAGCACAGTGAACTCAAGATTCAATAGTACACTGGGCTTGGGTGCTTCATCCAGCCAACCTATAGTGTTAACAACCTCAATCAAGTTTATCTCAGATAAAGGTAAGGGAGTTGTAGAGGTGGCTAGGAAGAATTCTGATTTACCTAAGTAAACAAAAGTTCAACAGAAAACGTCGAACAGAGCTCAGAGCTTTGAAAAATCTTTCAAAGGTAAATCAAACTTCAATCCTAGAGGTCCTACATCTCAGAGGTTTAACCCTTATACTGAATGGATAATACCTCCTATGAGATATCATCCTGAAGGCTATAAGAGTCAACCTGGGATGTCTTTTATTTCAGATTTTAAAGGTTATCAACCTAGGCCCAAGGTAAACTGGGTCAAAAACAAATAAATTGTTTTATGTGCAGGTGAAGACCTATCCAACATCAAACCAGCAATGGTATCTGGATAGTGGTTGCTCAAAGCACATGACAGGAAACAAGGAGAATTCCACAAGTTTCAAAGCCAAACTTGGACGCAAAGTAATATTTGGTAATTCAAACTTTGGACTAACAAAAGGATATGGTGCAGTCCAGATTGACTCAGTCACATTCAAGAAAGTAGCTTATGTGGAAGGACTGAAACACAACTTAATCAGCATCAGTCAACTGTGTGATGAAGGCTACCAAGTGACCTTCAACAAATCCTCATGCAAAATCAAATCAGAGGACAACACAATTGTGTTGACAGGTAAAAGGAAAGGTAATATTTATTTTGTGGATTTTCTTTCAACTAAGGTAGATATATGCTTGTTCAATTCCATTTGTAGACCTAATGAACTATGACATAAAAGATTAGGACATATAAACCTTAGAACTATTGCTAGGCTATCCAAGGACAACCTTGTTAGAGGACTACCTTCTGGCCACTACAAAAAGAAATGTCTTTGCAGGGCTTGTCAATTAGGCAAGCAAACCAAAAATAGCTTCAAGTTAGTTAATAACAGTGATTCACCTAGGATTTTATATCTGTTACACATGGATCTCTTTGGACCCATTACAGTATAAAGCTTAGGAGGGAAATCTTATGCTTTAGTAGTTGTAGATGACTTCTCTAGATTCACATGGGTGTTCTTTCTGAGGAAGAAGTCTGATAACTTTAAGTGTTTGACAGAGTTTCTCAAATGCATACAGAGTGAGTTCAATACTCGCATTGCCCTGATCAGAAGTGATCATGGGACAGAGTTTGATTCTATTCTTATGCAAGAGTTCTGTCAGAGTGAAGGAATCAGGCACACTTTCTCAGCTCCTAGAACTCCTCAACAAAATGGGGTAGCTGAAAAGAAAAATATAACCCTTATTGAATCTGCTACTACATTGTTGTCAGATGTTCACCTTCCTCTATCCTTTTGGACAGAGGCAGTGAACACCTCCAACTATGTGTTGAATAGAAGTTTGATACATAAGCTGAAATGCAAGACTCCCTATGAATTACTCAAATGGAAGAAACCTAAATTAGATTATCTTAAAGTTTTTGGTTGCATTTGTTACATTCACAATAATAACAAGAAATACATAGTCAAATTTCAAGTTAAAGCTGATGAAGTAGTGTTTCTGGGATACTCCATGATCAGTAAAGCTTATAGGGTGTATAATAAATCAACTCTTAAAATTGAAGAATCTATTCAAGTATCTTTTGATGAGACTAACATGTCATACAAGGAGAAAGAAATTTCTACCATAAGCTCTTTTCAGGTTCCACCACTGTGTGAGTCTATGGATAAACTGAACCCTACCCAAGAGGTATCAAACCATCCTACTTCACAGATTGCTGAAGATAGTGAAGAGGAAAGTCAAGAGGAAGTGGTTGAACTTCCCTCAACAGCTAGTATCATTCCCCAAGAGGAATTAAACACAGAAGCTCTTGCCCAACCAACTCCACCAACTGATCTTGTCACACTTAGAGATCACCCCAGATCCCAAGTGATTGGAGACATTTCAGCAGGTGTACAGACAAGACATCAACTCAACCAAGACTTGATGCATGTCTGTTTTCTCTCTCAAATTGAACCTCTCACCATCCATGAAGCTGAGCAAGATCCCCACTGGATCATTACAATGCAAGAGGAACTAAATCAGTTTGAGAGATGTAGAGTTTGGGATTTAGTTCTAAGACCCCATAACTACCCAGTTATTGGAACCAAATGAGTCTACAGGAACAAGTTGGATGCTCAAGACAACATAGTGAGGAACAAGGCTATGCTTGTTGCTCAAGGCTACAGGCAAGAGGAAGGAATTGATTATGACCAAACTTTTGCCCCTGTTGCAAGGTTAGAGGTCATAAGAATATTCCTTGCCTATGCAACTCACAAGAGATTCAAGGTCTACCAAATGGATGTCAAGAGTGCATTTCTGAATGGAGTACTTCAAGAAGAGGTTTATGTAAAACAACCTCCATGTTTTATCTCTCCAATTCAACCCTCTTTTGTTTTTAAATTGCATAAAGCTCTTTATGGTTTAAAGCAAGCTCCAAGAGCTTGGTATGAGACCCTAGCAAGCTTTCTTTTAGAGCATAAATTTACAAGAGCAATCATAGATAAAACACTTTTCACTAGACATCATAAGGACCAAATACTGTTAGTACAAATATATGTGGATGACATTATTTTTGGGTCTACTGATCCCAAACTGTGCAAGAGGTTTGCTAACCTCATGCATTCTAAATTTGAGATGAGTAACATAGATGAGCTTTCCTAGTTCCTTGGTCTCCAAGTGAAGCAGCTCCCAGATGGTATCTTGCTCTTCCAAGTTAAGTTTGCTAAAAAGCTTATCAAAAAAGTTTGGGATGGGTGATGCTTCAGGGATGAAAACCTCTATGACTACAAATATTGTTGTGGATTCTGATACAGCAGGGGAACCTGTGGATCAGAAAAATTATAGGGCAATTGTTGGATCCCTATTATACCTAACAGCTACCAGACCTGATATAATGTTTGTCACATGCATTTGTACTAGGTTCCAAGTGAACCCTAAAGAATCTCACCATATTTTCCTAAAAAGAATTTTGAGATATATAAAGAGTTGCCCTAACCTAGGACTCTGGTATCCTGCAGAGTCAGAGTTTGAGCTAACTGGATACTCAGATGCTGACTATGCTGGATGTAGAGTGGACAGGAAAAGTACCTCTGGAACTTGTCAGTTCCTAGGTATGAGACTTGTCTCCTGGTTTTGTAAAAAGCAGACATCTATGTCTACATCAACTGCAGAAGCAGAATACATGGCTGCTGGCAGCTGCTGTTCACAGATGTTATGGATACAAAACCAACTCTTAGACTATGGTGTCAACTTAAATAATTCAACTCTATTTTGTGATAATACTAGTGCTATTGCTATAGCACAGAATTCAGTTCACCATTCTAGCACTAAACATATTGAAATGAGACATCATTTCATTATAAATAATGTAGACAAAAAAAATTTAACTTAATCCATATTCCTACTGATTTACAGAGAGCAGACATTTTCACCAAGTCATTGGATGAGAAAACTCATCTGTTCTTTACAAATCAACTGGGCAAGATTAATGGAGAAGAGTTAACCTAGTTTTTGTCTGCATTCGACGAATTTTCCAGAGTTCGTCGAACGGAGTTCGACGACTTAGGGAAAGTTTAAGAGATTCTCGTCGAACGGAGATCGACGAATTCTCTGTGTAGAAACAATTTTCGTCGACCGGAGATCGACGAACTTTGCTTCAGAAGACATTTCGTCGAACGGAGTTCGACGAACTGTTTTCGATTCTTCTGTATGAGATCGACGAATTATCTGTCTATAATTTATTTCGTCGAGCTCAGTTCAAAAAATTTCTCTTTTTCGTGGAACGGAGTTTGTCGATTCATATTCTGAAAATCTTATATCTAGGTTTTCTTCGACCTCCGTCCCGCGCTTTCAGTTCCTTTGCTCTTGATCGTCGTTTCTCTGTGTTTTTCTTGCAGGTCATCAATGGCGATTCCCACAGGAGCCTTGATTGCGATGAAATTTGATACTGGATTCGATATGGACTTCGATTCTTTTCAACATTCTGACCCCATCTTTCTGTATATCTTGGAATTACTGGAAGAACTTAATCTAAAGGATATCATGACCAGGCGCATTAAACTACATGCTACTGAAATAAGAGAATGAGTTTATACATCTACAATTTCTGAAGATGTTTTGACCGGAAATATAGGGAGTACTGCTATTTCGTTTCTCCCTCGGTTCTTTCTGAGATATTTGGATTAGTAAATGGAGAAGACAATATGGAAATGGATTCTGAGGAATACAATGATATGTTGAAGCTAATGGGTTTTTCAGGTAGCAACCCTAACAAGCTGCTGAAGAAGCAACTGTCGGCCGCCTACCAATTTCTGGCAGACATTGTAGGGAAAGTGCTAATGGGAAAGCACTCAGCGCATGACTACATAACCCGGCATCAATTTCTGGTTATGTGCGTCGTGGTGAATAAGAGACGTATCAACTGGGGCACAATCTTCTTTGAATTGATAAGGAAGAAGAACAGCAAGAAGGAAGTCTGCTTTGGCAGAATTTTGGGAGTTTTTCTTCAAGAGAAGGCTGCTGAATGTATGGTCTCCCCGACCATCTTCATAAATGTCAGCAAGCGCCACACATGCGCTCTGTTTGGCAGGTGTGAGAGGACTATATCCAAACCCTCCAAGGGTTCTTCCTCTTCCATCCCACCTTCTGAGATCACAAGGGCTGTAAAGGCCACTCCCCTCCCTGCTGAAGCCTCCTCGTGTGCCTACCCCTCCTTCATCTCCACCTCTAGACATCACAAACATTCCATCTCCACCTCCATCTTCCCCTCTGCCAGTTAATCAACAACCAACTCCTCTAGCTTCACCTCAGGACACTCACATTCCTACTCCTCCTCAGTCTCCTCTTCCCCCACACTTATCCACCATTTCATCTTACATCATACCCTCAGACACAATCATGCCAGATGCACCTCCTCCATCTGTTATTCCACCCTCTATTCCATCCTCTTCCCCTTCCCCATTTGATCCATCTACCATCATCTCATTACTCACTCCTCTCATCCAATCTCTCATCCAAGAGACCATTACACCTCTTGTGACCTCCATCAATTCTTTATCTGCCCAAATCTCTCTTCTATTTGCTGTCGCCTCTTCATCTAGGGGTCTGGCTCCACGTTCTCCTGAACCCAGGCAGGGGGAGATGCTCAGTGATGAAGTTGCAGCAGATGTAGATACAGCAGCAGCAGTCACAGCAGCAGTTCTCTCTCCAGTAGATGCAGATTCAGATGAGGATACAGCAATTTTGACAGATTTTGATTCTGAGATGCTTGAGTTAATTCAATTTATGGATACTGACATTGATTTGGATGAGTCAGTTGCACAAATAACATCTGTTGGTGATTTCTATTTAAATCTCACAGTGAATTTGTCTGTTTTGTTGAATAATTTTGATATTTTATATATGCAATCTCTTCCAGCTGATTTTACTAAGCCATGTTTGACTATTATACAATATACCTCTCCAGCTAGTCCAGCAGTTGCTAAGCAACTCTGCGACAATTTTGCTCTCTCAGCTTCAGCTTCCATCTCAGCTTCTAATTCAGAGGTCATTCCAGAAGATACTTCAGTGCCAGTTTCAGCACCAGATTTTGTTATGGATGACTCTCCAATACCTACTTTAGATGAGCTTATTCAGGCTGACATTGAAGAAGAGAATAAGGCAGTAGCTGATAGCTCTGTCTCTTTTGTTTCTGATTCTTGTACAGTTACTTCTTCTCTTGTTGCTGAACCCCCTTTTCCTGAACCTTCCGCCCCTCCTCCAGAAAAAGCAGTTATTTCTGATAAAGCTTTGAAAGCTTTGGATGCTCTTTATGACATCCCTCAAGGTTCTGAGTCTGAAGAAGATGATGATGATGACTCAGATGAAGATGTTGCTACTAAGAAAAAGAAGATGCTTTCAAAGAAGAGAAAGGCTCCTCCTCCTCCAGCTCCAAAGCCAAATCCCAATGCTGACACCCCTTACTATATTCTGCATAATGTAACTCCACACAAGGGGATGCCTGGATGGATGTGGCTATCAAAGAACCAAAAGAAAGATAGAAAGAGAAGCAGGAAATATTCCCCTCCTCCAGTGCACAGATACAGGAAGGATCCTCCTCCTCCTCCTCCTCCAGCAGTTGGTGCCAGTGGCTCTAGCTCCCAGAGATCTGCCCCAATGCAGACATATCAGAGACAAGCAGGGAGATCTTCTGGAAGCAGCCAGCAGAGGCCATCCTCCTCAGGAAGTCAAAGTCAACAGCATGAGCAGCAGCAGCAGCAACAAAGTTCTGAAGTTCAAAAAGCTGCAAGTCCAAAGAGACCTCTCTCTCCTCCAATTCCTTTTGAAGATCCAGAAACTGCTAATACTGCAAGAATGGCTAGGTACCAAGAGCTGATTGGTCTATCATTGATAAATAAACCCAAGGCTGAAGGTAAAGATATCTCTGGATTATCAATCATGTCAAAGTATAGAAAAGATGAGCTGAAAAGGTTTGACAAAGGAAACAAATTGTTTAATGTTGATGATTATATGAAACTTCATCCAGAAGCAGTTGTCCCCAGAGCAACATCATTGAATATTATTGTGGCAGCTGACATGACTATGACAATAGCTCAAGCTCGAGATCCAAAGAGAGATTATTTTCCAGAAGTCGGGAGAAAAGAAAACAGAAGACAAACCTCAGCAGAAGAAGCCAAAGAAGTAATTTTCTTGTTGTTTCAATTTTTGTTTGTTTTTGTCTTTCAAACTATGCTATCTGTTTAAACAAAGCTGTGTATATATATATCTGTTGCATGTGTTATAATTCTCTGCCAGATATATCTCTTTTCTTGCTTTGTTTTTTTTTTTGAGTCTCTGTTAGTGACCTCACCTAAATAGGGGGAGATTGTTGGATCCCTAGTTGATTTGGGCTAGGTTCACTGACTTAGGATGTGACCCATAATGTATAGCCAGGGTCAATTTGTGTACTAGAGTCTAGTCAAGTCCTTAGGCTCAACTCCAGATGGACCAGCTTTCAACAAGACCATCAGAGACTCCAGTCTAACCAGTTTTCAAGACCAAGTAAAGTGAGTTCGACGTTCGTCGAACTCAGCTCGACGAAAGGAGTTCTGCGCTCGACGATCGTGAGACAATTCTTAATGCTGAGCTCGACGATCTGTGTTCTCTGTTCGACGAAGACTCAGTTTCTACTTCAAGCCAAAGTCAGGAGAACCTCAATTTTTCTAAGTCCAGCTTCAAGCTCTGGTCGACGAATTGGATTCTAAGCTCGACGAACTTGGACCTCAAGTTCACAGCTTCTCAGGTCGACGAAGTCAGCTTCTCAGGTCGACGAATGTTGTACTCTACTCGACGATTTCTGGACTCAGAGAATTTGTGTCGACACTTAGGGTTTGTGTCGACACCAGACAATTTGTGTCGACACCAGCTTATGTCGACACCAGAGGACTTGTGTCGACACCAAGATCAATCTGTCGACACCAACTTATGTCGACACAACATTTCAGCGGATGCAGAATATTTTGCCTAAGTCCAGAACTTTTCTCAGCTCGACGAATTTGATTCTCAGCTCGACGAATGAAGACTGTCTGTTTGACAAATGAAGATTGTCTGGTCGACGACTCTCTCAAGCTCAGCTGGACGAACTCAAGCTCAGCTCGACGAACTCAAGCTCAGCTCGACGAACTCAAGCTCAGCTCGACGAACTCAAGTTCAGCTCGACGAACACAAGTGCAGCTCGACGAATTGTGTTCTTCGTTCGACGAATCCAGACTAGGCTTTCTTCAAGTTTCTCGTCTCGTTTCTTGGCGATGATTCCTGAACATTTAATGTCAGATCTTCTCGGAATGTTACCGTTAGAACGCGCATTGACTATGGACGATTATATGCTGTTTTTCCATGGGACATTTAGGAAAGTCATTGATTGCTGATTCTTTCCAAGGCCGACTGCAATTACTGCTCAACATTCAAAAGTTTGAATGTTCCTCAGTCAGAAAGACACACAGTAAGAAAGAAAAGGATCAAGCAGTGATAGAGGAACAGAATCACAGTACAGCAAGCAATACACACAATCAGACAGACACACTCAGATTGCAGAGAAGAACAATCATTCTAAAATCAAAAGTTCTTGACTGCAATCAGCTTTGACCAAGGAATATTTTCAAGAAGAAGAAGAACAATCAAATTCAATCAAGAGTCTTCTTCTCTCTATTCTCAGGACAACTTCAAGGACAACAAAACTTTATCTGTCAAAAGAAGTTCCTGAAGCATTTCTGGTTCAGGCATTCTAGGTCATTGAAGACCTATCACCCTGAAGCAGTGCTCCAGCATTCCTGACTAATTCAAGATCTCAGAGGGAGAAAGATCTGCTACAATCAATCCACAAGTCTTCTCTCTGATTGTTGACAGAGAAGACACTATCACTTTCTTTCCAATTCCTGTACAGGGTTTTAAATCCCTTCAAAATTATTCTGGTTGCAAGTCACCTTCCAAAAGACTTGAGATTTGGTTTTTGAGCACCTTATCAAAAGCTCATTGGTGCCCAGGACACCTGATCAACTCATCCTGCAGTGGATTCCTACCTAGGGTGGTAGAAAAGTGGATGTACCCAGATTGATTGGGGAATCACTATAGCTCCGTGTGTCATCTGGTTGTTCTTTTCTTTTGTTTTGTTTTTGGCTGTGCTTTGTGATTGCTTTGTGATTAGATAGTTGTTGTGCTTGCTTTATTTTATTTGCTTCCCTGTTCACTTAGGAATACAATAAGAGTTGTAAAATGTTTTTAGTGAGAAAGTTTTTAGTAACCAACATACTCTATTCACCCCCCCTCTAGAGTATATCAGATCTAACCAGCACTTTCAGAGACTATTTCACCAATCGAGTCACAGGTATCTGACATCTTCATAACTAACGATTTCCCACAAAGTGGTGATGAAATGCATAACTTGTACAAATCTTTCCATTTTCCAATTCGATCTGATCCATTCGTTCGTAGAGCTATTTACTTGATCTCAGACATTTTTGCAACACCTCAAACAGAGGAAAAATAGTCAATTTGGAAAGAACTTATTATCAGTCTCTTTCAGATATGAATCTATCTGATTCAGAAAGGAATAACTTGCACCAGTATCTCAGTTTCAATTCAAACATAAGTTTGATTCACACTCCATATTCTGAAAAGTATTTACCATTAGGAAAGAGGAAAAAATGGAGTCTGTCTAAAGAAATGCGTTGAGAAAAGGCAGATGTATAGAACATTTCAACGAGATAGTGCTTTTTCAAATCTCTGGAATGTGTTTCAAAAATATATGTCATGGTTACTTACTTTGACAGGGTGCAAATATCTAAATTTCACCCTTTTAGATACTCTTTTGAGGCCCATTACCGATACTAAGTAGCAGTCAGATTTGTATCCATTTTTCATGATATGATGCAAGGATTAGATATATCACGGCCAATTACTCAAATTACTCAGAAGATTCTTACACAATGGACTCTGATAAGTTAGATTTCGAGTTATTGTTTACAAAATCTTCTTTTGTTTGAAGAAATGATTCATCGAAAAAATGGTCACCCATTCCATTGATATGGGCACATCTGAGATAACCAAATGCTCGGGAGTTCCTCTATTCAATCTTTTTCCTTCTTGTTGTTGGATATCTCATTCATATACATCTTCTCTTTGTTTCTTGAGCCTCTAGCGAGTTATAGAGAGAGTAAGAAAAGATCAAATCTTTGATGATTCCATCATACATGATGGAATTTCGAAAACTTCTGGATCGGTATCCTACATCTGAACTGAATTCCTTTTGGTTAAAGAATCTCTTTCTAGTTGTTCTCGAACAATTACGAGATTCTATGGAAGAAATACGGGATTCTGCTTCTGGTCGAAACATGCTATTGGGTGGTGCTTATGGGGTCAAATCAATACGTTCTAAGAAGAAATATTGGAAGATCAAAGTATCATATCAAATCCCATCAATCGAATCATTTTTTCGAGAAATACGAGACATCTAAGTCGTACAATTAAAGAGATCTATTCATTGATAAGAAAAACGAAAAACATGAACGGTGATTGGTTTGATGTGATATTAGAATTCTGGGTCGCGAACAGTGATTTGATTGATGATGATGAAAGAGAATTCTTGTTTCAGTTCTCCACCTTAACGACAAAAAAAGATTGATAAAATTCTAGTCAGATGCTTCTTATATTCTTTTCCCTGGCGCAGCTGGGCCATCATGTACTTGAACCAGAGACCTCGCCGGTGAAGTAATCATCACACCTACGATCCATCCAATTGGGTGGGAGAGAATCAATAGATTCTTTAAAATTTTTTTGGGAGCGATTCATCCTTCCCGAACGCAGCACACAACTCTCCATTGTACTACGCTCTTCAAGTGTGCTTGTTACCCCTTTTCCATTACCATGGCAAGTCTTTGTGAACTCTGATGGGAAGAAAGAAGAAGGCATTAAGAGATCCTCCTGGCCCAACCCTAGACACTCTAAGATCCTTTTTCAAACCTGGCTGCTCCCATTTCGAATCAAGAGATAGATAAATGGACACATCCCATTGCACTGATCGGGGGACGCTCGTAGTGACTGGGGGAGTCGAAAACCAAGAAGTGAGTTATTTGCATTCTTTTTATGTTATGGCTAGATCCAATCTCCTGGCCCCTGTTGAAAGCGAAAACAATTTCACGTTCTCCCTTTCAGGAAGGGAGTCCTATTGATTGCGGCTTTCTTCAAAAAACCATGAAAAAGGCTTAAATGCTATGATCCCTCCGTCACCCCAGAATGAAAGGAGCGATCTCCTAGTTCTTAGTCCGTGAAGATGCGTTGTTGGGTGTTCCATTTTCCTATTGAGGTCGAACCTCAATCTATGATCGAGAGATAGCTGTCCATACACTGATAAGGGGTGTACAGATTCTCGAGAAGAGAGGAGCCGTGGGGTCCCCCCCCCCCGGACAGCACGGATCCCACGAGTGAATAGAAAGTTCGATCTCCATTAGATCTCACCTGAATCGCCCCATCTATCCTCCTGAGGAGAAGTTTGGTTTCAAACTCCGATTCGAACAAGAGCACGCTATGCTAATGTGCCTTGGATGATCCACATCTCCGGGTCAGGCGCCGATGAGCACATTTAACTATGCATGTAGCTGAGAACTGATGTAGGGTAGGCTATCTATTATGCAACCTAGGTTGACTCTAGTGAGTGGACACGTGAATGCTATGATGAGATGCACAAAACCCGTTAGGCAATTATTTCAAACAATGATTCACAACCACACATAATTAAATTAGGCAACAATGATTCTTTTAGGGCAATTAAGCAAGGCTTTCCTCCAAGCGGAGGGCCAAATTAAGCGCGCTGCGAATAGTTCCTTCCTGCAATCAACACTTTCACGGGCAAAATTTCACAACAAAATATTTTATGCAAGCACAAACTATCTCAAACAATAATCAAAACTGAGAACTAGAAATCCATACAACAAACAACTCACAAACATAAGGGATGTCCGAGGCGGGAGAGATCCGGCGGTTTCGGGAATAGATCCGGGTTGGTGAATCGAAACGGTGGTTGTCCACGGTGGAAGATGGGTGCGGAGGGTTGGAAACGGGTAGATCCGGTAATATTATGACGGATCCGGGTTACGGAGGGGAAATATGTAAGTGGAGGGTAGATCGGTGAAGGGTAGCGCTAGATCAAAGTAGATCTAGGGTTTTCGGGGCGGTTGGAAGTGGATCCACGAAGGGGAGAAGAAATGAGGGGGCGGGTGAACAGTAACGGCGGGATGAACAGTACCAGCGGATGAACAGTGCGCATGAACAGTTCCGTCGGTGAACAGTACGGGTGAACAGTAATTCCTGGGTTTCTGGACAGCGGTAGGGTTGGGATTTGGGGGCTATAGGGGTTGCGGATGAGGGTTTCGGAGGGGGAAAAAGAAGGTTATGGATGGGTAGTACCTTGGGGATGAAGTTCCACCGCTAGGAGTCAACACCTAGGGCTCCACGGCGTCGGCACCGTGGCGTGATCGCGGAGGTCCGGGAATCTCTTCTCCAAAACCAGCAATCAGTCTCTCCAAGCCTCTAACACTCCTATTTATAATATTCTAACATTAGGGCAACCCGGATTCGACGGCTATGATTGGCCGACGAGTCCTCGTGCCAAACATAAGCAAATGAAAGTAAAAATAACAAAGTTATATATCAAAAAGATTCGCGGCACGCGTCCGGACGCATCCGCGGGGTCGGATCGTCCCTCCGCTCAAGTCTTCCGGCGAGAATATACGAAAGTGGGCCCCGCCTTGTTACGGGCCGATGGTCCCCCATCAACTCCCCCCGACTGAAAAGAATTCATCTCCGATGAATGGAGAGAATCATACTGTCGTCGAAGCCCAGGGGCGAGTCGGTCCAACTCTGTAGGTAGAATCCATGTGTCATCAGAGGCCGAGCGGCCTCGCCAACGAACCAAGTAGCGGCATGACAGTCCCGTGGTGGAAGGGACGTACTCATGGGTGATGATATCTGTAATACTCTCAGTAGACTGCGCTCGTGAAATGGATCCCGGTACGATCAGCGGTGCATGCGGTGTCACCATAGATGATGGACTCCCAAGGGTGCGGGTAGGAGGAGACAAGGTCAGAGGTGGAGGCGAGTGGGCCGAAGCTGTCGCTGGTGGCGGGGTGGAAGGGTGGTGATCATTCCGACTCGGGTCCGAATATTCACGAGGTTCATAATACGGAGTCAAGTCCTCAATATTGAATACCGGATGGATGCCCATACTTGCGGGGATATTAAGTTCGTAGGCATTTGTCCCGATCCGCCTAATGATCGAGTAGGGACCGATTCGCTTAGCGCTTAATTTTTTGGCAGGCCCTGGTGGGAGCCTTTCCGCCCGGATTCGGACCATTACTTGCTCACCTTCGTGGAAAACCTGTTCTCGCCTGCTTAAATCTGCATGGGTTTTATAGCTGTCATTACTTGAAATAATTTGCCGACGGACTGACTCATGTAACTCATGCAAGTGACGTGCAAAAGACTCGGCGGACTCGCTAGGACGGGCCTCTAATGGGTAAGGAAGGAGGTCAATGGGCTTCTTGGGCTCATACCCTAATACTACGTGAAATGGGCTCAACCCGGTTGACCTATTGACCGAACTATTGTAGGCGAACTCCGCGACAGGAAGGACAGAGTCCCAACTAGCCACATGTTCGCCAACGAGACACCTAAGCAAGTTCCCTAGACTACGGTTCACCACCTCAGTCTGTCCGTCCGTCTGGGGGTGATAGGCAGATGAAAACTTCAAGGTAGTACCCGTTTTGTACCAGAGGGTCTTCCAAAAGTAGCTCACGAATCTAACATCTCTGTCGGAGACTATGGATTTTGGTAGGCCATGTAGTCTAAAGACATCCCGAATAAAAATGGAAGCAACACGTGATGCGTCGGCGGTCCTAGAGCAAGCGATGAAGTGCGCCATCTTGGAGAAACGGTCAACTACGACAAAAATGGAGTCGTGCTTTCGAACCGTGCGTGGCAGTCCGAGTACGAAGTCCATACTAATATCCTCCCAGGGTCTAAGTGGGACCGGCAAGGGCGTATATAGTCCCGTGTTTTGTTTAGTTCCCTTCGCCGTCTGACACATGCGGCAATGTCGAACAACTCTAGCCACGTCCCTCTTTAGACCTGGCCAATAAAATCTATCCTCTACGATAGCTATGGACTTATCCCTGCCAAAATGCCCGGCGGCTCCGCCCGCATGAAGCTCCCAAATCAGATAGTCCCGGTATGAAGTGCTTGGGATGCACATGTGGGAACCCCGGTAAAGGTAACCTTCCCAAATCTGGAAGCCATCGACAGGTTCGGGTGGGTCTCGGGATAAGGCTGCGTATATCTCGCCGAAGTCAGGACATCCAGGATAGTCAAGAATGATCTGCTCAAGTCCGTCCACATGGGCTCTCAGGGTCTGCAAGAGGGTGACCCGCCGACTCAACGCATCAGCGGGCTTGTTCTCAACACCGGCGCGATGTTTGAGAACATAGTGGAAATCCTGAAGGTACTCAACCCACTTCGCATGCTTATGTCCCAACTTCTTCTGTGAGTCTAAGTATCGGAGCGCCTGGTGGTCAGAGTAGAGAACGAACTCCCGGGGAAGGAGGTAGTGTCTCCAGTATCGCAAGGACTGAACGATCGCATAGAACTCTCTATCGCAATTGGAATACTTCTGCTTGGCCTCATTTAACTTTTCGCTGAAGTAGGAGACCGGGTGTCCCTCCTGGCTCAACACACCGCCGATCCCAATACCAGAAGCATCACACACAACCTCAAAAGCCTTACCAAAGTCAGGGAGTCGTAAGACGGGTGCTGTGGTCAATTTCTCCTTAATCTCTTCAAACGCTCGAGTGGCTGCAGGGGTCCACTGAAATTCGCATTTCTTCAAACAGCTAGTGAACGGGGCCATAATTGAGCTAAAGCCACGAACAAATCGCCTATAGAAGGTAGCTAGCCCATGAAAGCTGCGAGCCTCGTGAAGGGTCGTGGGCAGTGGCCACTCACGGATGGACTTAACCTTCTCAGGGTCGACTGACACTCTTGTGGATGACACGATAAACCCCAAGAACTGTACCGACTCGGCGTAGAACGAGCACTTCTTTAGATTCACAAAAAGCTTCTCCTGACGGAGGGTCTCAAAAAGTAGCCTCAAGTGCGCTAGGTGGTCACCATGGGTCTGACTGTAGATCAGAATATCATCAAAATATACAACGAGGAATTTGCCCATGTAAGGCCGTAAGATCTGTGTCATAAACCTCATGAACGTGCTCGGGGCGTTGGACAGCCCAAACGGCATGACCAACCACTCATACAGGCCATCCTTAGTCTTAAAGGCCGTCTTCCACTCATCGCCCTCCCGTACTCGGATCTGGTGGTACCCACTCCGCAGATCGATCTTGGAAAAGAGTTGGGCACCAGACATAGTATCTAATAGGTCATCCAGACGAGGGATAGGGAACCGATACTTCACCGTAATCTTATTGATGGCACGACTATCGATGCACATGCGCCAGCTACCATCCTTATTAGGAGTAAGAAGGGCGGGAACGGCACAGGGACTCAGGCTCTCCCGAATGAACTGCTTCCGAAGAAGCTCGTCAACCTGCCGCTTGAGCTCGTTGTGCTCATCCGGATTCATACGATAGTGCGGTAGATTTGGGAGAGAAGCTCCCGGGACTAGGTCGATAGCGTGCTGGATATCTCGCAAAGGTGGGAGTTCATCAGGTAACTCCTCCGGCAAGATGTCGGTGAACTCGTCAAGTAGGGTCTGGATCTCAGGGAGAAGATGCGGGGTCACTATCGGACTCTCAGAAGCCATAGTAGCGGCAACAATGTAAAATATCCCGGCATCCCTGCTCTCCCGCAAGAACTCACTACACCGCGGGAGATGTAGCGGTCGCGACGATATGGTGCTCGGGGGGGGGCTCAATCGGGCCCTTAGATTTCTCCTTGGGTCGGGTTGGGGACAACGTGATCTTCTTGCCTTTATCGAAGAATGTGTAAGTATTCGACCGACCGTAGCTCGTGACATCACGGTCGTATAACCAAGGTCGACCCAATAACACGTGGGCAACGTCCATAGGAATGACGTCACACCACACGTTATCCTCAAATGTAGCAAGCCGAATAGGAATGAGGCACCGCTGCGTCACCTGGATGGCGGTCTTGTCTACCCAAATGACTCGATACGGGTGGGGGTGGGGCTCCGCCTTCACTTGCATACGCTCTAAACCTTTCTGGGCCACAATATTGACACAACTCCCACTATCAATGGCTAGTTTGCAGGGTCCGCCTGCACTAGGAAAATACGTGTAGAAGATAGTGGTACGGCGCCAATCCTCGTCCGTACGGGGGTATGTAGGAGACGCCGAACTACTCCCATCTCTAGGGATCTCTCAGCCTCACTCTCCCATCCCTCCTCGATCGTAGCTTCGACCTCCTCGGTAACATCCTCGGACCCTTCTAGGCCTAGCTCTTCCTCTCCCTCGACTAGCAGATTTTGTGTGGGGCAATGTGCCGCCACATGTCCTCTGCCGGCGCACCTAAAGCACTGGATACCCCCGGGCCTCTGACCCTCCGTGGCGATGGCCTTGCCCTTCATGTCAGTGGTGATCCGTGGGGGTGGGGTGGTCGTGGTGGTCTGGAAAGGTGTGGGCCTCTTGAATGTCGAGGAATCAGTGCGCGAGGGGAACTGCCTCGTACTTGACGTACGAAGATACTGCTCGTACTCTAAGGCGAGCTGGAATATCTGATCAACCGTCTCGAGGCGATGGGGGATTAACTCTCTCCGGAGCTCTGAGCGAAGGCCAGCCTTAAATCGCGATGCAGTGGCAATGGGCTCTTCTGAAATATCACTCCTAACGACCAACTCATCGAATCGAGCCATGTACTCCGCTACCGAGAGCGTTCCCTGACGTAGGTTCTGCAGCTGATCCAGCAACTGATCACGGTATGAGGCGGGGAGATATTTATCTTTCAGTCTCTCCTTCATCTCATCCCATCGGGAGATGGGATAATAGCCTTCCCTCTCGACAGCTCTCTCCACACTAATTCAAAATACTTTGGCTTGCCCAACCAACTTCATCTTCGCGAAACGGACACAACGCTCATCTCTCATGTCGTACCAGTCAAAATAGTGATCCATGTCTAGGATCCAATCACTAAAGGCCTTCGGATCCAAGCGGCCGTCGAACGATGGGGCGTCGAGGCGAATCCGACGGGTGATGTCGAAGGCATGGCCACCTCTCCGGGGGTCGGGGTAGTCCCCTGGATAATCATCGTGGTCGTAGTCAAACCTTCGTCGATCTGGCGGGTAATACTCCTCCCGGTGCTGGTCGCGGCGACCAGGTAGAGGCACCCGGTCCCTAAGGTCCGGTTGCGGCTGACGGGGCACACGATAATCCTCACGTGGCGGCGCGTGCCTATCACGTACTGGCTCAGGGTTTCGCCTTGCCGGTGGGGCTGGGGCCCGGTAGGGAATGTCACGGCGACGGCGGTCCACTGGTGGTTGGCCCACTCTTGGGTGTTGGTCGGGACGTGGTGAAACATCAAGGTCGTCCTCCAAAGGATCGTCACGATGTGTAGGCGTGTCCCTAGTGTTCTCTAAGTGGTCCAGTCGTATGTTTACCTCGGCAAGGTCCTGTCGCACGTCGTTAAACTGGGCGCCTAATGCGTCAAAACGATCTAAGATAAGACGCTGGAACTCAGCAAACGCGGTGCCCGAATTTGAGCTTCCCGCACGGTCGTCGGTTACTTGTGGTTCAGCCATGCTAGTCCTAAATGTCCTACCACTACGGAGCATGCAAGTGGCCTAACCTGCTCTGATACCAATTGATGTAGGGTAGGCTATCTATTATGCAACCTAGGTTGACTCTAGTGAGTGGACACGTGAATGCTATGATGAGATGCACAAAACCCGTTAGGCAATTATTTCAAACAATGATTCACAACCACACATAATTAAATTAGGCAACAATGATTCTTTTAGGGCAATTAAGCAAGGCTTTCCTCCAAGCGGAGGGCCAAATTAAGCGCGCTGCGAATAGTTCCTTCCTGCAATCAACACTTTCACGGGCAAAATTTCACAACAAAATATTTTATGCAAGCACAAACTATCTCAAACAATAATCAAAACTGAGAACTAGAAATCCATACAACAAACAACTCACAAACATAAGGGATGTCCGAGGCGGGAGAGATCCGGCGGTTTCGGGAATAGATCCGGGTTGGTGAATCGAAACGGTGGTTGTCCACGGTGGAAGATGGGTGCGGAGGGTTGGAAACGGGTAGATCCGGTAATATTATGACGGATCCGGGTTACGGAGGGGAAATATGTAAGTGGAGGGTAGATCGGTGAAGGGTAGCGCTAGATCAAAGTAGATCTAGGGTTTTCGGGGCGGTTGGAAGTGGATCCACGAAGGGGAGAAGAAATGAGGGGGCGGGTGAACAGTAACGGCGGGATGAACAGTACCAGCGGATGAACAGTGCGCATGAACAGTTCCGGCGGTGAACAGTCCGGGTGAACAGTAATTCCTGGGTTTCTGGACAGCGGTAGGGTTGGGATTTGGGGGCTATAGGGGTTGCGGATGAGGGTTTCGGAGGGGGAAAAAGAAGGTTATGGATGGGTAGTACCTTGGGGATGAAGTTCCACCGCTAGGAGTCAACACCTAGGGCTCCACGGCGTCGGCACCGTGGCGTGATCGCGGAGGTCCGGGAATCTCTTCTCCAAAACCAGCAATCAGTCTCTCCAAGCCTCTAACACTCATATTTATAATATTCTAACATTAGGGCAACCCGGATTCGACGGCTATGATTGGCCGACGAGTCCTCGTGCCAAACATAAGCAAATGAAAGTAAAAATAACAAAGTTATATATCAAAAAGATTCGCGGCACGCGTCCGGACGCATCCGCGGGGTCGGATCGTCCCTCCGCTCAAGTCTTCCGGCGAGAATATACGAAAGTGGGCCCCGCCTTGTTACGGGCCGATGGTCCCCCATCAAGAACCCTCACAGCCCGGGCACAACGACGCAATTATCAGGGGGCGCTCTACCACTGAGCTAATAGCCCGTGCGTGTGGGCCTCCCTAGGGGAGGCCTGCTATACCAAAGGCGTTTGCACGTCCCCATGTTTCTCCTGTGTGGTGACATGGGGACGTACAAAAGAGATCATATCAACTTGTTACGACCTAGGATAATAAGCTCATGGACTTGATCTTACTTCACCGTTGAGAAACGAAAGAAGACTTCCATATCCAAGCTTAGCTCAGACGGAGCTCGCTTCTTTTTGAGTGTCAAGCAGCGTTAAACCAAAATACCCAACAAGCATAAACATTAGCTCTCCCTGAAAAGGTGGTGATCCAGCCGCACCTTCCAGTACGACTAGCTAGTTACGACTTCACTCCAGTCACTAGCCTTGCCTTTGACATCCCCCTCCTTGCGGTTAAGGTAACGACTTCCGGCATGGTCAGCCCCCATAGTGTGACGGGCGGTGTGTACAAGGTTTGGGAACGAATTCACCGTCGTATGGTTGACCGGCGATTACTAGTGATTATGGCTTCATACAGATGAGTTGCAGCCTGCAATCCGAACTGAGGACTGGTTTTGGATTTGACCACAGGTGGTGCATGGCTGTCATCAGCTCGTGTCGTAAGATGTTGGGTTAAGTCCCGCAACGAGCGCAACCCTCGTGTTTAGTTTCCACCATTTAGTTTGGAATCCAGAACAAACTGTCGGTGATAAGCCGGAGGATCCACCTCGGTGAATTCCGGCATGGCCCTTCTGCTTACCGCTCGTTTTTGCGGTTTCTCTTTTCTCTAACCGCCTCTTTCTTCTCTCCCGTGGATCCACCTCCTCTCATCCACTACGCCCTTTTATAGCCTTCTTCTCTCTGGCTCGTGGACCTCACTTCCGTTCGGTTAGTTTTCCTCTACCCATTGTGGTCTGCTGTACTCTCTACCCGCTGCGGTTTTTTTCTAACCAGTACGGTCTGCTGCTAACCGCCCGGCCGTTGCTCTTGTTGCGGTCTTCTCCTTACCGCCACGGTCTACTGCTAACTGTTAGGCCTTTTGCTTGTTCGCCACTCTCCACTTCTCGTTGGCCTTGCTTTGCCTCTTTGTCGCCTTCCTGCTGCTTGGGGCATGTTTTAACCGCGCGGTTTGTTCTTGCCGGTTTGGTGAGCGATCTGACCGTCACGGTTTGTCGAATTCTTCTTCTCTCCGCTTCGGCCTCTCTCCATTGCGACTAGACATCGCCATCCTCTAGTTGTTGCCTCTGGCAACCTCTTTTAGTCCCTGCCTTCTTCTCTTCGCGGCTACTTATACTCACTGCGGCTACTTCTACTCCGCGGCTACTTCTCTCAGCGTCTTCTTCTGCTCGCTGCTCTCAGCGCTACTTCAATAGTAGCCGCTGGTTCTGTTCGGCTAGCCGCATGCTTCTAACCGCTCGGTTACTGTATCTAGCCGCCCAGGAGTATGGCTTCAGATTTCACCACTGCTGATGATTCTTCTCCTCTTCCTGGCTATCCTCGTGTTGCTCCTCTTGAGCTTCAGAATGAGCTATGCATTACCACTATTTCTCTTCGTGGCAAACAAAACTTTATGGAATGGGTTCACTCCGTTCGGCGTGTGCTACAAACTAAAGGTCTCCTTTATCAACTCACCGGGCCTCCTCCCACTGAACCTACTGATGAGTGGATCTGTGACGACGGACGAGTTTGATCTTGGCTTCTCAATTCTCTAGACACCGAGCCCTATCGTATGACTATGTATCATGAGACCACTCACGCTATGTGGACTGATCTTCATTCTCTCTACTCTGGGAAGGACAGTCTTCAGCACTTGTTTGACATTCGTACTGATCTTCAGTCCCTCGACGCTGGAGTTACTGGAGACATCACCTCTTTTGTTGTGCGGGCTAAAACTCTTGTTGAAACTTGGATCCAGCATCATCCTACCACCACGGACTTGGTAACTCAACGGCAGCTGAAGGAGGCAGTGGGGATTGCTATGATGATGGCTCGTGTTCCCTCACATCTTCATAGTGTCCGCTCTCATGTTCTATCATCCATTATTACTCCATCCCTCTTGGATGTGTGCTCGATGCTCCTAAAAGTTACTCCACCTCTGGATGCTCCGTCTTCTTCTCCCGCTCTCCTTTAGCAGCCCGTGGCCACTCTCGCTCCATCTAATCGTGGTCCACTGGCTCGTGGTGGTCGCTAGTCTCGGGGACGCGGTCGAACTCTCTTTAAGTGCTCTTACTGCGGCAGGGATTGTCATCTGGAGGCCACCTGCTACCGCAAGCATGACATGCCCCTTCACCTTACTGCAACGGTCGCTCCCACACCTCCCTCCACAACTAGTGATGATATTGCTGCGTTACGTGCTCAACTCCAACAGCTTCAGGGAGTGGTTAGTCTCTCCTCTAGCTCCGTGACTTCGATCTCCAATGAAGGTATATCTTGCCTCTCACACAGCTCTCACTGGATTGTGCACACGGGTACTATACATCATCTCTCTCCGCAGCGGCCGACTAAATATTTAGATACTACTTACCCCAAGAATATCACTGTGGCTAATGGTGACGCGATCCCGGTTTCTGGCACTGTTCATCTGCCTCTTACTCTGTCCCTCTCCTTGTCCTCGGTTTTTCATGTTTCGGACTCTCCATTTAATCTCCTTTCTGTTAGCCGTCTTACACAAGATCTTGATTGTTGTGTTATTTTCTCACGATCTTCATTTGTTGTGCAAGATCGATTAACGCATACTATACTTGGTAGAGGGCGACTGTCTAACAGGCTGTATCTTCTCGATGTTTCTCTCGCTGCTCTCATCACTGTCTCCACCACTGATTGACATCGTCGTCTTGGGCATGCTCCTCTTCCAATTCTCAAGAAAGCTCTTCCTATTGTTTCTCTTCAAGAGTCTTTTTGTGAATCTTGTATTTTCGGCAAACAACGTCGTGTATCTTTTTCTTCTTCATGTACTCGGAGCGATGCTCCTTTAACATTAGTTCATTCTGATATCTGGGGGCCCTATAAGGTCCCCAGTATTTTTGGGTATCGATATTTTGGTACATTTATAGATGATTACTCGGGAGTTACCTGGTTGTATTTATTTCGTGATCGTACCGAACTCACAAGTACATTCCGTACGTTTCTTACGGAAACATGCACTCAGTTTTCTACCTGTGTAAAAACAATTCATACAAACAATGCTCGAGAGTACACTGATCACACCTTCTCCAATCTGTGCGCTGAGTTTGGCATTCTACATCAGACTTCATGTGCCTACACCCCTCAATAGAATGGCATTAGCGGAACAGAAGAATCGTCACCTCCTTGATGTGGCTAGATCTCTCATGATTCAAATGTAGGTTCCTCTTCTTTATTGGAACTTTGCAGTTTCTACGGCTTGTCACCTCATCAATCGTATGCCGTCATCCATCCTCAACTTTGTGGCACCTATTACTTTCCTTTACCCGTCAACGACTCTCTTCTCTCTCACACCTCGTGTGTTTGAGTGTATCTGTTATGTCCACCACCTTGATCCTTCCACTGACAAGCTCGCCCCTCCTGCTACTAAAGCTATGTTTGTAGGGTACTCCCGCACTCAAAAGAGGTATGTCTGCGTTTATCCTACCACCGGTAAGGTGGTTGTGTCTGTCGATGTCTTCTTTCATGAAGACCAACCACATCACACCAGTCCTTCTGATCCCCTTCTTCCTCCTCCGCTACCTTGGCCCACCATACTCGTAACGTCTCCACTTTCACCACTTCTCCCTACTCCTCTGCTTCTGATTCCTACACCACCACCACCACCACCAGTCTCCTCAAAATCTCCTGTAATCCAAGTGTACACTCGTCATCCTCCTCGTCCAGATCCCTGCAACAGCTTCCCTCTATCGGTGTGATCTCGCGGCTTGTTGAACCAACATCCCCCTCGACAACACATCTCTTGGCCAATTACGTCTCTCTACATCGGCTCCCTCCACCTCTTCTTACATTTGCTCTCTCTCTTCTCTATCTTTATACCTAACTCTATGCAGGAAACCCTCCAGCACCCGAGGTGGCGTTCCGCCATTGATAAAGAGATGACTGCTCTGTGGGGTAATCATACTTGAGATCTTGTGTCTCTTCCTCCAGGTCACAGTTGTGTTAGCTGCAAGTGGATCTTTACTATCAAACATGTCGCGTATGGGACAGTTGATCGCTCAAAGGCTCGACTGGTAGCACGGGGTTTTACACAATAGTACGACCTTAATTATGAGGAAACGTTCTCCTCAGTCGCAAAATTAAATTCGATTCGGGTCTTGATCTCCTTAGTTGTTCATCGTCGGTGGCCCCTCCATCAGCTGGATGTCAAGAATACTTTTTTGAATGACGATCTTCTTGAAACGGTGTATATGCATCAACCGCCCGAGTTTGATACCATGGGGGAGTCCCGTGTATGTTTACTTCGCAAATCTATTTATGGTCTCAAATAGTCTCCAAGGGCATGGTTTGGAAAATTCAGCAAGTCCGTTCGTGAGGTTGGCTTCAAACAAAGCTAGGCAGATTCCTCTCTCTTCACTCGTCCCCAATCAACTAGGACTATAATACTTCTGGTTTATATGAACGATATTCTGATCACTGATGAGGACTCCGCTAGGATACATGTTAAGCAACATTTAAACTCTATCTTTCAAATCAAAGATCTAGGAATTCTTCGATATTTTCTTGGACTGTCGGTAGCACGATGACCTGATGGCCTTGTCTTATCCCAATGTAAGTGTTGCATTGACCTTCTGCAAGATGCTGGCCTCTCGGGTTGCAAACCTGTGGAAACCCCGATGAAAGTCAACCACATGTTGTGTGCCCAGGGATCTGAGTCTGATTCTCTACTACCGAATCCGGAATACTATCATCGTCTTGTGGGAAAACTGATATACCTAACAGTTACAAGACCAGATATATAATTTGCGTTTGGTGTGGTAAGCCAGTTTATGCATACCCCACGTGTTTCTCACCTTCAGGCAGTGGAACGCATTCTCAGGTATCTGAAGACTTCCCCTGCGCAAGGACTTATGTATAAGCCATCTTCCTCCCTTTCTCTCATTGCATACTCGGATGCGGATTATTCGAGCTCGTTGGATGATCGACGTTCTACTACTGGTTTCTGCACATACTTTGGAGGAAATATTATCACATGACGGAGTAAGAAGCAAACAGTGGTTGCTCGCTCGTCTGCTGAGGCTGAGTACTGTGCGATACGGCTGTTACAACCGAACTAACCTGGCTTGAAAGTCTTCTAATGGATTTGAGAGTTAAATTGTTCTCACCTTCAACGTTGTTTTGTGACAGTCAAGATGCAATACATATTGCAAAGAATCCTGTGTTTCATGAGCGGATTAAACATATTGAGGTTGATTGTCACTTCGTTAGATAAAAGGTTCAATCAAAGGAGCTAAAGCTTGAACATGTCCCTGCATTTGGGCAAGTTGTTGACGTCCTTACCAAGGCATTGCCTCGCAAGTTGTATTATCAGTTCTTGTCCATGCTTGGTGCCTACGACTTGTACGCTCCAGCTTGCGGGGGAGTGTTAGACGATATAGGGAAAAATAATGTATAGGCCCATTTATAGACCCATTTCTCCTTTCTCCTTTAGTCCCACATCTTTTGTATAAGATTCTTTCTCCTTCTCTTCTCCTATATATTTGTGTTCTCTCTTGTATTTCATACTTGAAGAAGTGTATACAAGGTTTGCCCATTTGTTCTCTACAAGAATGAATTAGAGGAAGCAGTGAACACGATCAATTCAATCAGAAAGCTAATTTCTTCCAGAACAGATCTAAGAAAGCTCCCTTTGAATCCCTTCTCCAAGTCAATTTTTCTCAGAGCCACCTTTTCTCTTCATAGTTCTCATGGTATGAATAGCTTCCTGAACCACAATGAACTAATCTGTGGTACTGTTCCCAGGAAGAAAGTTTGATTGAGAATTACCCACCAATTTGGATAGGAAACCACAAGGACATTGGTGATGAGTTTCAAGAATGACCGTTTTGTTGAAACACATTTTAAAGTGAGTCTTTCACTGCTCAATCAAGCAGTCCATACCTCAGGGGGTAGGAAAAGAATAATCCATCTGCACAAGCAACCTTAACAGACCGACAATATCAGTGCAAAGTTGACTCGCATAGTTGGCCAACTGCTCATGAGAACTGAGAGACGACCCCTCGAACACAAACTTGCACCGCACCTTCCATAGACCACAAAGAGTAGTCACAAAGAGAATACCTCATTGTTTCGGTTTTGATGTAAACAGTTACACCTCACCCAATCCAGTAACGACAGATTACTAGACTGCTGATGACCCCCAACTTTGCGCCAGACTTGTATTGCAAAAGAGCATGAACGAAAGACATGATCAGAGGATTCAACCTTAGTGACGCATAACTTGCAGCAGTTAGTTTCAGAAAGTTTCTCGTCCTCATGGCATTTGTATTCAAACTCCCCTGAACCGGAAAAAGTGCTTCTATTTTCTATGCGCTTCCGGTGATTAGGAAGAATCAACAGACTTCTCCCATTTTCGGAGGAACTGTCTACCAGTTGGGAAGCTAGGCATCAAGTTAGTGGCTTGATGAGGCGCATAGCGAAGCTGACACGCCGGAGTTGGCTGTTGGCACAACTGGGTGGTGCCTTACCGAAGGTGAAAGCGCGGTAGCCTTCTTGATGGTGCTTCAGGATTCCAATGTAGTACAACGTCCAAACGAGACCTCTGGCTATTTGACTTACTAATATCTCCACAACGCACAGGACTAAAAGCCTAGCGATTAGTTCTTTCTTTAGGAGATCTCTGTCGTTAGGACGAGAGACTGCGATCAGAACTGGTGGACCACTACCGTCCCATCCCATTCTTGAGTGAGCTGGAGCGCTGCCATCTTATCCTCACTACGAAGCAAAGAACAACGATCAACACAATTCCCTACATCTGAACTAGCTAGAAGGTATCGCTTCGAGTCGAAGCAATAAAGGAAAAGAACCGGGAAAGGCGGGAGCATAGGAACCATGGGACCCTCGTAAACGTCAAAGGGAAAACAAAAGTGCCATCCTCCTTTGCCCCTTCGATTTTTGGCTCCCATACGAGATCTACATGTACCATGTCGTGGGGTCCCAGTAGAGGGAATCTGATGGGGAGCCATTGGATGCACTTGGAGGAGCTCGCCGCAAGGCGGGGCCCACATACATGTATTCGCGCAGGAAGACTTGATCGGATCGCCGATCGGACTCCGCGGTTGCGTCCGGGACGTCGCCGCGAGTCAAAACGCTATATTACTTTATATTTTTTGAGTTTATTTTGATGCATTTTAAGGGCTAACCCACCGGCCAATCATAGTCGCTGATGGGGATGCCCTAGTTTGTGTTTTCTTATAAATAGGAAGCTGGGGGGCTGATTTGAGGCGATTGTTAGATTTGGAGAAAGGCTTTCCCGGACTCCAGCGATCCCTCCTTGGTGCCGACGCAGTGGAACCCTAGGTGATGACTCGTAGTCCGCCAAACTTCCCCCCAAGGTAAACCCTACCCCCCTCCATTTTCCACCTTCTTCCCCTCTTCTCCACCGCCGAAAATCTCCCAAACTCCTCCCTACAGCCCGCTGAAATCACCACAGCCATTTCCTTCTTCAGGCACTGTTCAAAAATACAAATTACTGTTCATTGCTATAGTTTGAACAGTGCTCCTCCCTCTTCCTGTACCGCCGCCCCCTCTCCTTCCTGTACAGGAAACTGTCGGCCTACTGCCAACCCTCCAGCCCCTTCACCGCCCTTTCCCTCCTCAAACTGACACTTCCTAAGGGCCGGCCAACCCTAGCCGGCCACTCCTCTCTCCCCCCTTCGAGGATCCACCTCCCAGCACCCCGAAAACCCTAAATCTATTTTGATCTAGTGCTACCACCCTCCGATCCGTTATTCCCTCCACCCAAACCTTCCATTTTTGTTCGGATCCGCTCCAAATCATCGGATCTACTCACCCCCGACCCGGATCTACTCATTTGTGGTCGGATCTCGCCGTTTCCGGCCCACATCCCCTCTTTTCCACCGTGGGCAGCCACCGTGACATCACCGTGCCACCGTGTTCGCCTCCGATCGTCCGTTTTGCATCCGGTCCCTCAAATTCTCCACCACCTCGGATCAGCCCACTGCATCGTGAGTATCTCGTGGTATTGTGTTTTGTATTTGACATTTGCACTCGGTTGTTTATCTATATTTGTGTCGTGATCATAGTTTGGTAGTTGTTGTACTTTTACGCTAATATTTGTTTATCTATATTTGTGTCGCAGCTTGCTTAGGCCCTCCGCGCGGAGAAAGCCGTTGCCAAATTGCTAAAATTATTTAACTACTTCTTTATTTTGATTAACTGCGTGGAGCTGTTAATTCTCATTGTTTAAATTAATTGTCGTTGCTATCCGACTGTTTCATTGCATGTAGCATTGCATTCACATATCCCCTCACACGTGCACGTAGAGTCCTAGCTTCCGAGCACCACTAGCCTACCCCTACATCATTTTGGTATCAGAGCCAGGTCAGACCATTTGCATGCTCCGTAGTGGTAGGACACTTAGAGAAAGCATGGTAGAGCCACGGAACACCGAGGACCGAGCCACGAGTTCGAACTCGGACGCCGCTTTTGCTGAGTTCCAACGCCTTGTCCTAGGTCGCCTTGACACCATAGGAGCCCAGTTCGACGATATGCGTCATGATCTTGCTGAGGTGAACCTTCGTTTAGGCCACTTAGAGGATGCCAGAGACACTCCGACATCATAGTATGACGATTCACTTGAGAACGACCCTGACGCTCCTCCACGTTATGACCAGCGCCCAAGAGATGGTCAGCCTCCGACAGACCGCTACCGTCGTGATCCTCACCACCGAGCCCCAGCCCCGCCGGCCAGGCGACATCTTGATCCGGTGCGTGAAAGGCCCCTACCTCCGCGTGATGAGTACCGTGTGCCCCGTAGACCTCAGCTTGACACTAGGGATCGAGTGCCCCCACTCGGTCACCGAGACCACCGTCTTGATGAGTATTATCCTCCAGGTCGGAGAGAGCGTGGTCCCCCACCCGCTCGACACGATTACGCTCAGGATGAGTACCCAGAGGATTACCCTGATCCACGGAGAGGTGGCCACTACCTGGACATCACTCGTCGTATCCAACTCGACGCCCCTTCCTTTGATGGTCGTCTACATCTGAAGGCCTTCAACGACTGGCTCTTGGACATGGACCACTACTTCGAGTGGTACGACATAAGTGACGAGCGTTGTGTCCGTTTTGCGAAGATGAAGTTGATCGGGCAAGCTAAGGTATTTTGGATTAGTGTTGAGAGAGCTTAAGAGCGGGATGGTTACTACCCCATCGCCAGATGGGATGAGATGAAGGAGAGACTGAAGGAGAAGTACCTCCCTGCGTCATACCGAGATCAGCTATTTGAGCAGCTGCAGAATTTACGGCAGGGGACACTTACCGTCGCAGAGTACATGGCTCGCTTTGATGAGCTGATCGTTAGGAGTGATATTTCAGAGGAGGCTATTGCCACTGCCTCCCGCGTCAAGGCGGGCCTTCGTTCTGATATTCGGAGAGAGTTGATTCCCCAGCGCCTGGAGACTGTTGATCAGATATTCCAGCTCTCCCTCGAGTACGAGCAGTACCTTCGTTCGTCTAGTACGAGGCAGTTCACCTCTCGGACTGATTCCTCGACTTTTAGGAAACCCGCTCCGCCCCAGACCACCACGGCTACACCCTCACGTATCCCCGCGGATGCAAAGGGTAAAGTCATAGCCACTGATGGCCAGCGATCTGGGGGTATTGTATGTTTTAGATGTTCTGGCAAGGGCCACGTGGCGGCGCAGTGCCCCATGCGGAACCTGTTACTTGAGGAAGAGGAGGAGCAGGGTTTAGAGGGTGAAGAGGAGGCCCCAGAGGAGGTTAGAGCCGCAGTCGAGGAAGGTTTGGAGAGTGACGTCGAGCAATCGTTAGAGGTGGGAGTGATTCGGCGCCTCCTACACACCCCACGTGTGGACGAGTATTGGCGACGCATGACCATCTTTTACACATACTTCCCTAGTGCAGGCGGTTCCTGCAAGCTAGCTATTGATGGTGGGAGTTGCGTGAATAACGTAGCCCAGAAGGCGCTTGACCGTATGCAGGTGAAGGCAGAGCCTTACCCCCATCTGTACCGTGTCGTCTGGGTTGACAAGACGGCATTTCAGGTCACCCAGCGTTGCTTAGTCCCGATCACTATTGCGTCCTTTCAGGACAAGGTCTGGTGCGATGTCATTCCCATGGACGTCGCTCACGTGTTGCTTGGCCGCCCCTGGCTTTTTGATCGTGATGTCACGTGCTTCGGTCGCTCGAACACGTGTGTCTTTTATGATAAGGGGCAGACGATCACGTTGACACTCACCCAACCCCGAGATCGACCCAAGGGTGTGGTAGAGTCATCTGCAAGCACGAGCCCCTCGCGGCCACTGCATATTTTGAGGCAAGGTGAGTTTCTACGAGATAGTGCCGAGTCCGACGTTATTTATGTAGTCACCGCTACCCAGGTTACTGAGGACGCCCCGGTTGATTTCCCACTTGCGGTGCGTCCCCTGTTAGGCGAGTTTGCGGATATTATGTCAGACGAGCTCCCCAATGAGCTGTCTCCCCCACGGGACATTCAACATGCCATTGATCTAGCCCCGGGAGCTTCCCTCCCGAACCTGCCCCACTAACGTATGCACCCGGATGAGCACGCTGAGCTCAAACGGCAGGTTGACGAGCTTCTCCGGAAGCAGTTCATTCGTGAGAGCATGAGTCCTTATGCGGTCCCCGCCCTTCTTACCCCTAAGAAGGACGGTAGTTGGCGTATGTGCATCGACAGCCGCGCAATCAATAAGATCACGGTCAAGTATCGCTTCCCTATCCCACGACTCGATGACTTACTGGATACTATGTCTGGTGCCCAGATCTTATCCAAGATCGACCTCTGCAGTGGGATACGAGTTCGTGAGGGGGACGAGTGGAAGACCGCATTTAAGACCAAGGACGGTCTGTATGAGTGGCTAGTCATGTCATTCGCGATATCCAATGCCCCGAGCACGTTTATGCGCGTTATGACGCAGGTGTTGCGGCCCTACATGGGCAAGTTTCTGGTATTGTACTTTGATGACATATTAGTCTACACCCAGACTCAGGCCGCTCACCTCGATCATTTGAGACTTCTTTTTGACACCCTCCGCCAAGAGAAACTGTATGTGAACCTGAAGAAGTGCGTCTTCCTCTTCGAGTCCGTCCACTTCCTGGGTTTTATTATTTCCTCCACTGGAGTCTCCGTGGACCCTGAGAAGGTCAAATCTATTCGAGATTGTCCTGTACCTAGGAATATCCACGAGGCTCGTAGCTTTCACGGGCTTGCAACCTTCTATAGGCGGTTTGTCCAGGGGTTCAGCACGATCATGGCCCCCTTCACGAGCTATCTCAAGAAGGGAAAGTTTCAGTGGACCCCCGCAGCCACTAAAGCCTTCGAGGAGATTAAGGAGAGATTGACGATTGACGACAGCTCCCGTCCTACGGTTGCCAGATTTTAATCGCGCCTTTGAGGTCGCCTACGACGCGTCCGGTATCGGTATAGGTGGCGTATTGAGTCAAGAGGGACACCCAGCTTCTTACTTTAGTGAGAAGCATAATGAAGCAAAACAAAAGTACTCGAATTACAATCGAGAATTTTATGTTATTGTCCAGTCTCTGCGCAACTGGCGACACTATCTCCTTCCCCGGGAGTTCGTGTTGTACTCCGACCACCAGGCCCTCAGTTACCTCGATTCGCAACGCAAGCTGGGCCACCGGCATGCGAAGTGGGTCGAGTATCTGCAGGATTTTCATTATGTTCTCAAGCACCGCGCGGGTGTTGAGAACAAGCCGGCTGATGCATTGAGTCACCGCGTGTCCCTATTGCAGACGATGACGGCGAGTGTGCAGGGACTTGAGCGACTGATGCTCGATTACCCAACGGGCCCTGACTTTGGCGAGATTTATACAGCCCTATTCCAAGACTCACCCGACCTTGTTGAGGGATATCAGATTTACGAGGGATATCTGTACCGGGGTTCCCGCCTATGCGTTCCTCAGACGTCTTACCGAGACTACCTGATTTGGGAACTGCATGCGGGCGGAGCCGCGGGTCACTTCGGGCGAGATAAGTCCATAGCCATTGTTGAGGACCGTCTCTACTGGCCTAGCCTCAAGAAGGACGTAGCTCGGGTTTTGCTCCACTGTCGTATCTGTCAGACGGCCAAGGGAAATAAACAGAACACCGGCCTTTATACACCCCTACCCGTTCCACACCGCCCTTGGGAGGGCATCAACATGGATTTTGTTCTCGGACTTCCCCGTACCATCATCTTTAATTGAGTAAGATAATAGGTCCACGCGAGGTCAACACGATGAATTATCCCAACAAGAGATCAATCGGTCCCATACGAGAAGAGCAAACATACCACGCAGGGGTAGTTGGATGAAAGTCATAAAGCACTATCACGAACAATGGGAAAAGAAAGAATAAAGTTCTTCACTCTTCGTCGGCTAGCTCGGCATCCCCAGCTCCGGCTATCTCTCCGTCCCCTTCGATGCGGCTATGTTCTGTCGGGTCCCGCCTCTATAGAATTCTCACCATATTAATGAATTAGTCTTCGCCTAATTCTGATCCGGGCAAAACAGCCCATGAATGCCGAGGTAACTATCCAAAAAGCTGGAAAAGAGAATGGGTTCACAGGCATTTTACCGAAAGTGACGAATCGATGATCGATAGAGTGAATTCTTCTTATTGATTCTTTACTTCTATTGTTTCTTTCGATTGAATTCGTATGAACTTGAATGAACAACTTATAGAAGATATTCTTAATAGAATCAATGAATCTAAACTCCTAAGGAGCTGATGATGTTGAGGTAAGGGATTTTAGAATTTTCTGTCAAAAAAACAATTACTCAACCTAACTAGGTGGAAGCTCTTCCTCCAGTATGCTTCATATACCCCCAGTCTAAGATAAAAAGACGCATTAAGACTACTCGGTAAAAGGCTAAAACTGAGATACAAGGCAACAAATGAAGAATATAGAAGAGGTAGGGACAAACGGGATTCACACCGGAGCAAGAAGGCATGAGGTTCAGCATGACAGGACAGTTTTTGGTGAACCTATAGGAGTAATGTATGGCCTATTCTTCGGAATTCTTCGTCATCTTTTGACCAGAAGATGAAAGAGTGAGTCCATATATCTCCAGAGAATCCTATCCCGGTCAAAGAGCTAGTCAAGTAGCTTCTACTGGATTGGCGCCTGCCTATGGACCTATTTTGTTGAAATCATCGTCTTAATAAGGGTTCACTCCCAATTCTCAGTTTTTTCCGGGCTTAAGTCGAATCATCGTGATAGATCCTTTTCTGAGATTGGAAGAAAGCTAGAATGTTGCGATATGCTTAGCACATGCAAGTCGGACAGGAGGTGGTTATAGACGTAACTCTGAACTCTATTAGGTCGGTGAACTTCTTCTTCGCAACTCCCTTGTCTTTGAAAGAATTGTATTGTTGTATGGTCCCAATCGACCCAAAATTCTCTTTCTTTGAAAAGAAAATGAAACCTTTTCTGAGAACCTTCGCTAACGCCTTCCTTCTAATCAAATCTTCGTCAATTCAAGAACTTCTGCACCAAATTCTAGGTGACGCTTGAGTCGGAGGCGAAGAAGAAAATGATGCCCATTGGAGGCTTTAATGTGACTCCTATGACGACACAATCTATTAGACGAAAGGAAGAGGATTTCCCCGGCCCGGTCACCCAGCTCGCTTCGACGCACTCTCAAAGATAAAGTTGTCCCTTGCGAATAGCTTGATGCACTATCTCTCATCAACCCTTTGAGCTAAATGTGGCAAAAGGAAGGAAAATTCATGAACCGACCCACCCCGTAGGAACTACGAGATCACCCCAAGGACGCCTTCGGCATCCAGGGGTCACGGACCGGCCATAGAACATGTTCAATAAGTGGAAGGCATTAGATGTTCGCTCTCCTGTTGGGCAGTCAGGGCCGGAGAAGGGAAATCACTCGTTCTTTAAACCAGCATTCTCAAGACTAAAGAATCGGGCAGAAAAGGGGGGAGAGCTCTTTGTTCCTTGTTCTCCTATAGCTGGATTCCACGAAACCACAGAAATTCTGAGAATGGTCTTCCAACTCAGCACCCTTTGAGTTTTTGAGAAGAGTTGCTCTATCTTTGAATAGTACTGTGAAAGTTGTAAGCTATGTTCGGGGGGGGGGGGGGGGGGGGGGGTTCAGGTCTATCGTTGGCCTATGGTAGAATCAATAGGAAAGGTGTGAGAGGCGGTGGTTTACCCTATGACGGATGTCAGCGGTTTGAGTCTGCTTATCTTCAGCACAACAAGGGACTGTGAATCCATCTGAACAAGGGACTGGACTTTGAATCCATGACATAACACAGACATCCGAACACACGAAGATGAGTGTATCGAGGAAGATGAGAGAACAAATACTCACCGGGACACCGACCCTGAAGGAAAGTGGATGACTGAAGGTTGATGAGATAGACAGCGGTGGAGACAGCCTCAGCCCAAAAATGTGGGGAACATGGAAGCCAAAAGAAGAGTGCGAGCGGTCTCAATGATGTCGCGATGTTTCCTTTCCGCAGTGCCATTCTGGGAATGAGCACCAGGACAGGAGAGCTGCGGGAGCGTGCCATGAGAGACGAGAAGGTCACGAAACTCATGTGATAGGTACTCCCCCCTGAGTCGGAGCGAAAAAATACGAATAGAGGCGGAGAACTGAGTACGAACCATGGTGGAGAAAGTAACATAAACCGGAGAGGTGTGAAAGGCTCTCATGGCACGCTATGGTAGAATCAATCGTTGGCCTATGGTAGAATCAATCGGAGAGGTGTGAGAGGCGGTGGTTTACCCTATGACGGATGTCAGCGGTTTGAGTCTGCTTATCTTCAGCACAACAAGGGACTGAATCCATCTGAACAAGGGACTGGACTTTGAATCCATGACATAACACAGACATCCGAACACACGAACATGAGTGTATCGAGGAGGATGAGAGAACAAACACTCACCGGGACAACGACCCTGAAGGAAAGTGGATGACTGAAGGTTGATGAGATAGACAGCGGTGGAGACAGCCTCAGCCCAAAAATGTGGGGAACATGGGAAGCCAAAAGAAGAGTGCGAGCGGTCTCAATGATGTGGCGATGTTTCCTTTCCGCAGTGCCATTCTGGGAATGAGCACCTGGACAGGAGAGCTGCGGGAGCGTGCCATGAGAGACGAGAAGGTCACGAAACTCATGTGATAGGTACTCCCCCCCTGAGTCGGAGCGAAAAAATACGAATAGAGGAGAACTGAGTACGAACCATGGTGGAGAAAGTAACATAAACCTGAAAAAACTCAGCACGAGAACGCAACATATATATCCAAGTGAAACGAGAAAAATCATCAATAAATAAGACATAATAGCGGTGTCCGCCCTTGGATACAAAAGGAGTAGGCCCCCATACATCAGAATGGACTAACTCAAAAGGAGCAGAAGACCTAGACATACTAGACTGATAGGGGAGTTGTAGCTATTTTCTAAGCTTACAACTCGTACAAGAGTGACTAGTGTCAACAGATACACGACCCAAAACACCCTGACGAACAAGAGTTGAAATACGGACGCCACTGGAATGACGAAGACGATGGTGTCACTGACAAAAAGAAACAGCGGGAAGACATAAAAGAGGAGCAGCTGGGGACGGTGTGACTGATGGCAGACGAAGGTACTCAAGGAGATATACCCCACTATGGTGACGGCCAGCTCCAATGAGGGTCCCTGTAAGACAATCATGCACATGACAAACAAACTCATCAAAAACAACAAGGTAACCACTAGAGGCAAGCTGGCTGGCGGAGATGAGGTTCATGGAGAGCTGAGGGATGTAGGTAACAACAAGAATGTGGAACTGAGTGGTGTGGAGAAGGACACGACTGGTAATAGGAAGGGTGGTGCCATCAGCAATAATAACACGTAGGTCAGAGGAAACAGGCTGGCAGGCATGAAGATGGGTGGCATCATAGGTCATATGAAAAGAGGCTCCAGAGTCAAGTAACCACGAGGACGGAGAGATACCTGACAGGGCAGAGGCCGCTGAGGGATCAGCAGAGGTAGAGGCCTGACCAACTGTGGCTGCAGATGTACTCGAGAAGGTGCCTGAAGACAGCTGTTGAGCTAGCTGTAGGAGCTGCTCAGAGAAAGAGGCTGTCGGAGGAGGCACAGGCAGAACTGGAGCTGCACGCTGCTGGGAGTCACGAGACTGGATGTTCTGCTGGGAGCGCTGAAGATTGCGACACTCAGACACTCTGTGGCCCATTGCATGACAATAATGACAGCGAACAGACCGTCGTTGCGCAGCATTGGGACCCTGGGAAGAGGGTCCCTGGGTAGGAAATGGAGCAGACGGTCGTGCAGGAGTACTGAGCCCTGGATAAGGCGGCAACGGAGGCTGCAGAGCAAACTGAGGAGCAGCCAAGAAAACATGGGGGGAGGTGGTGTGCTGCGTCCCCGCCATGGTACGAAGACGAGTCTCCTCCGCCAGAATCGTGGACAGAATGTCACGAAGTGTGGGTGGAGTACCCCGATGGAGAAACTGCGAGCGGGCAGACTCAAACTCCGGGCGCAGGCGCATCAAGAAATCGTAGACACGGCAGACATCTCTGTACTGAGCGGTACCAACGAAATGGCAGCAGGACAAGCAATGGGGCGGCGCCATCTCGTCACACTGACGCCAGAGGGAAGTGATCTCAGCAAAAAACTCCTGAACTGAGCGGTCGCACTGGTAGGTAGCTGCAAGAGTCTGTAACAAAGAATACTGAAGTGCCTGGCTGGAAGGCTGATAGAGATCGGAAAGATGATCTCAAATCGCCATGGCAGTAGGGAACTCACAGATGACCAGGCAGATGGGCACCTCACAAGACTGTCCAAGGATAGCAATAGCCCTTGAGTCATCGTCCTGCCACTTGACCAACGCCTGAGTGGAGGAAACATCGGTGCTGGCTGTGGAAACAGAAGACTCAGTTGAAGAGGCGGCAGGGAGCAACGGTGCTGGGTAGGATCCATCTAAATGGCCCCAAAGGCGTAGGCCTCGGAGATGCATACGCATGGTCGAAGACCAAGCCTTGTAGTTTTGCCCGTTGAGCAGCACATCAGGTTTAGGAAGATAGCCACTGTGAGTCGAGGCGGGATCCATTGAAGGCCGACACCAAGATCTGGAGCAGGATCGACCGGGCCGGAGGAAGCAGGCGGTCGATGGAGCAGTCGAACGGGAGAGCGCAGACGGGATCGAGCGATGACGGACGAACGATCAGTCGAGCAGTCGGGATCGAGCGCAAACAGGATCGAGCGCAGACGAATGATGCAGGCGGTTGATCGGCGCAGACGAACAGTCAGTCGATCGATCGATGGAGCAGTCGGTCAAGCAGTCGAGCAGTCGGGATCGAGCAGTCGGGATCGAGCGCAGTCGAACGATCAGTCGATCGATCGATGGAGCAGTCGGGATCGAACGTCGATCGGAGGGAGCAATCGGTCAATCGGCGCAGACGGACGGGAGAGGGATTGGGAGAATTAAACCCTAGCCTCTAATACCATGTTAGAATCGTATATTGTGTTGCAATATGGAAGCTGAGCGGTCTGTTGCTGTTCGGAGACCGGGCGGTCTGGCGGTTTATCCTAGCTGGTCTGTCTGCCGGGCTGTTGCCGTTTGGTATCCCAGCGGTCAGGCGGCTTGTCTCAGACGACTTGGAGACAGGGCGGTCTAGCGGTCTCCTGTGGCGGCTTGCTCTCTGTGGCACTTGTTCTCTCCTCCTGTTGGTTGTCGGGCGGTTAGCCGGCTTGTCTAACCGCACGACCTGTCCGGTTTGTCTATTTGTAAAGCTGCATATCCTTGTAAATTTTTAGTCCCACATTGCTTAATTGTAATCTCTCTCATCTCCTTCATTCTATAAAAGGGAGGCTATACCATTGTAATTGATACCTTTTTTGGATAATAAAATTTGCATTAATCCAAATTTTCGGTCTGCTTTTTTCTGTTCGCATATGGTATCAGAGCCAGGTCCTTTCCTCCTGACTGAGCTCTATCTGCACGTGCGGCTTATTTCTTCTTTCTGCGACCTGTTCTCGCGCCTTGATTACTTTTCTGACCATTGCCCTGTTCGCGCGGCTTGTTTTCTCTTCTGACCGCTGCCCTGTTCGTGCGGCTTGCATCTCCCTGTTTGCGGCCCTTTGTGTTTGCGGCCTCTTGCTTCTTATTTTTCTAGCCGCTCCTCTTCTTTGTCGCCGCGACCTGTTCTTGCCGCTCTCCTCTTTGTCGTCGCGACCTGTCCTTTAGTCGTCACGACTTGTTCTAGCCGCTCTCCTCTCCTTAAGTCGTCGCGACCTTGCTTGCGACTTCTCCTTTTAGCCGCGGATTGTTTCTCTCGCTGCTTTCATCTATGCCCAACTCCGATTTCTCCACCACCACTACTCTCGTTGTCGCTCATCCTCCTACTCCTCCCACTCCTTCTGGAAATCTTGCCATCGCTTCCAAGCTTATTGGTCCCAACTATCCAGATAAAAGTGTCTCCTTCACCTTCCTCCTCCGCTCTCAACGCAAACGTCATCATCTCACTGATGACCCTCCTCCACATGATTCCCCTCTTTTTGACGACTGGGATGCCAGCGATGCTCTTGTCCGCACATGGCTGGCTAACAACCTCTCTGATGAATGCCTCCCTGTCATCCGTTATGATGAAACCGTCAAGGCCGCTTGGCTACATCTTGTCGCTCTCTACTCCAAGGGGGCTCAGACGTCTCGCATCTATACTTTATATGCGGACCTCTTTGTTCGTCCCTTCATGTCTCCAGTGGCTGTTTACTAGCAAGTTCAGGCTCTCGGAGCCGAAATTCTCCAAAATCGTCCCTTCTCTACTGATCTCGCTGAGCAACACAAGCACTTCCATGAGCTTATGGTGGTGCGTTATCTTCTACGCCTTCCAGAATCATATGACATGATCCGTCAACAGATCCTTGGTGAAGCGGAGTCTCCCACCTTGGATGTCACCGCTGCCCGCATCGCCGCTGTTACTTCCTTGCTCCAACGTCCGTTGTTATCCTCCCCTCCTCCATCGGACAACTCCGCTCACCATACTCAGCGCAGTGGTTCTGGTGGCCGCCACCTCCCCTCCAGCAAACGTGGTGCTTCCCGCTTCCTTTGCTCTCACTGTGGCCGCACCGGCCACACGGTTGATCGTTGTTGGAAGAATCATCCTCATCTTCGACCATCTGGTGACGCCTCATCTTCGTCTTCGAAGCCGTCCGCCTCTGTGGTCACGTCTTCAGGTAGTGCCCACGTCGCTACTCAAGGTAAATGACTGATCGACTCTGGTGGTACAAATCATATGACAGGCAATCCACACTGTTTTTCTCTCCTACAACAGCATGACCGGTTACCCCCGGTCCTTGTGGCGGACGGCTCTCCCTCGCCGGTCCATGGAACGGGGGTTGTTCAAGTTACTTCATCTCTTCGCTTGGCGGATACCCTCTACGTGCCCAAGTTCCCTTGCAACTTGATATTTGTTACTTCCCTTTGCAAACAACTACAATGCTCTGTCACATTCACGTCTACTACTTGTTCTTTTCAGGATCCGGGCACCAAGCTGACGATTGCTACTGGGACTGAGAGTGGCGGCCTCTACTTTCTCGACAACATTTCTGCACTCTCCGTCTTCTCCGCATCTTCTGATCTTCTCCAGTGGCACCTTCGTCTTGGTCATGCTCCTCCCCGTCTTCTTCGTCAGCTTCTACCACATCTTCCCCTGTAAGGCCCACCGCTCAACTGTGAAGTATGTCAACTTGGCAAGCATCACCGCTCTTCCTTCCCACCAAAGCAAGGTCGTGGATCTTCCCGGCCATTTGAACTTGTCCACTTCGACATCTAGGGTCCTGCTCCTACCCTCACCATTGGTCGGGGTAGTTTATATTTTGTAACATTTATTGATGATTTCTCTAGATGTACATGAGTGTATCTTTTAAAAGATCGCTCAGAACTTTTTTCTGTAGGGACATCTTTCTATCATATGGTTAAAAATCAATTTGATATGTCTATTAAAATTTTTTGTTCTGACAATGCTAAGGAATATCTTAGCAATGTCTTCACTTCTTTTTGTCTGCAAAATGACATTATTCATCAAACTACCTGTGTATATACCTCGCAACAAAATGGGGTGGCGGAACGCAAGAACCGTCACCTTCTTGATGTCGCCCGCACTCTGATGACCCAAATGCACGTTCCTCGCTCCTATTGGGGATACGCTGTCCTTCTCTCCTGTTACCTCATTAATCGCATTCCGTCCACGGTTCTCCACGGACAAACTCCCTTCTCTCTTCTATATCCTGGCAAGGATGCGTTTCCTCTTACTCTGCGTATCTTTGGGTGCACGTCCTTTGTGCACAATCCTTCCGCAACACATGACAAACTTGACTCACGTACCACCAAATGTATCTTTTTGTGTTACTCAACTACCCAAAAAGGCTACTGTTGTTTTGATCCCGTTCTGCGGAAACAATACGTCTCCGCGGATGTGACCTTCTTCGAGAATGTCTCTTATTTCTCCTCCGACCCAACTCCACCTCCACCTCCTTCTCCCACCGTCCCCTCCACCCCGTCTACTCTCATCGAGATTTTTCCTCCATCACCTCCACCATCTCCTCCTTCCCTCTCTTCCTCATCACCACCGACATCACCTTCTTCTCCGCGGCCGTCTCTCTCCTCTCCCGGGCCAGCTCTCTCCGCTACGGATGCTCCGGTTACTGAGGAACATGCCGACCTGGATCATTCCATTGCTCTTCGCAAAGGGGTGCGGACGTGTACCCAGCACCCGCTGGTTGCTGTTATTTCATATGATCGTCTCACTCCTTCTCGCAGGGCGTTTGCATTGGCTATCTCATCGACTGCGACTCCCCGCACCTACCAGGAGGCTCTCATTATTCCTCATTGGAAGGCTGACATGGATGAGGAAATTGCTACCCTTACTGAACGGGGCACCTGGACCCTGGTTCCCCCACCTTGGGGCACGGATGTCGTTGGCTGTCGTTGGGTCTTTGTTGTGAAGTTCCATCCCGATGGCAGCGTGGATCGCTACAAGGCCCGCCTGCTGGCCAAAGGTTTCAGTCAGACCTATGGTGTTGATTACTTCGAGACCTTCTCTCATGTTGCTCGTCTCAGCACCATTCAGGTCCTTCTCTCTGTCGATGTCAACCGGGATTGGCCCATTTCGCAGCTGGATGTTAAGAATGTTTTCCTCTACGGTGATCTGCAGGAAGATGTTTACATGCAGCAACCTCCTGTGTATCTTGCTCAGGGGGAGACACGAGTATGCTGGCTAAAGAAGACTATCTATGTCCTCAAGCAGAGTCCTCGTGACTGGTTTGACAAGTTCAGTGGCATTGTTGCGGCCATTGGTTTTACAAGAAGCTCAGTCGATCACTCCTTGTTCATTCGGAAAACCGTCTCTGGTCTGGTAGTTCTTGCAGTTTATGTTGATGATATTTTTCTTACTGACGATGAGCAGGATGGGGTAACGTTGACAAAGAAACACCTCCGTCAACACCTGGTCACAAAAGATATGGGCTCCCCGAAATACTTTCTGGGGATTGAAATCTCTAGGAAGCCCAACTCCATGGTCCTTTCCCAACGGAAGTATGCTCTTGATCTTCTAAAGGAGGCAGGATTGACTGGTGCTAAACCTGCCCGTTGTCCCATGACTGCTGGAGAAGACAAAACTTGGACAAATGACTCACCTCTTCTATCCATTTTTACGAGGTACCGGCATCTGGTGGGCAAGCTCTTTTATCTCATGGTAACCAGACCCGACATCTCTTATATTTTTGGCAAGGTGAGCCAGTTCATGCAAGCTCCTAGGGAGTGTCATCTACAATCTGCCCTAAGGATATTGGAGTATATTAAAGCAGCACCAGGGAAAGGACTCTTTTTTCAGAAGAATGGTCACCTAAGTGTTGAAGCGTACTCTGATTCGAGCTATGCTGATGACAAAGGGGACCGCAAGTCGACATCAGGTTTCTGCACGTTTGTTGGAGGCAATCTTGTGAGTTGGAAGAGCAAGAAACAGTCTGTGATCTCCAGGTCTAGTGCAGAGGCGGAATATCGCAGTATGGCGTCGACCACATGTGAGTTGAAATGGTTACGGGCTCTCATGCTTGACTTAGAAGAGGTCTACAACTATCATCTTCCTATGTTCTGTGACAACAAGGCCGCGATATACATTTCCAAAAATCCGGTCTTTCATGAGAGAACAAAACACATAAAAGTAGACTGTCATTTTATTCGGGAAGAGATCTTGAAGAAACAGATTTGCACTCTATTCGTCCCTTGCGACAACGAGTTGACAGACGTCTTCACCAAGCCGGTGTCCGCATCCTTTTTCCACATCTGCGACAAGCTGGGCATGATAGATATCTATGCTCCAGCTTGAGGGGGAGTGTTGCAGTATGGAAGTCGGGTGTTCTGTTGCTATTCGGAGACCGGGCGGTCTGGCGGTTTATCCTAGTCGGTCTGTCTGCCGGGCTGTTGCTGTTTGGTATCCCAGCGGTCAGGCGGCTTGTCTCAGATGACTTGGAGACCGGGCGGTCTAGCGGTCTCCTGTGGCGGCTTACTCTCTGTGTCACTTGTTCTCTCCTCATGTTGGTTGTCGGGCGGTTAGCCGGCTTGTCTAACCGCACGACCTGTCTGGTTTGTCTATTTGTAAAGCCGCATATCCTTGTAAATTTTTAGTCTCACATTGCTTAACTGTAATCTCTCTCATCTCCTTCATTCTATAAAAGGGAGGCTATACCATTGTAATTGATACCTTTTTTGGATAATAAAATTCGGATAACTCCAAATTTTTTTGGTCTGCTTTTTTTCTGTCCGCACATATTGCTTATGAATAATGACCCCTCTTGGGGTAATATATACAAGACCCGAACATATACAGAAAAATACAAATAAGCTCATATACATACACACAATATCTAACAGATTTCACCATCCCGCCCACTGTGTGACCGTGTCTGGTCAGTGTTTTGCACGTGTCTATACATGACGGGCACGCGGCCCAGAGGCGACGGAGGAAAGATTTACCTTCTCATTATGTATTAGTCTCTTTTGGGGACCCTCCTATATATAAAGGAGTCCACTCTTTTCATTATGCTATTTTTATCTGGCTTTTAGAACTTGAATTGAAAGGGGAGAGGAACGAACCTGTACTCAACCCTAATTACCCAGCCTTCATATCAATCTGGTATGCCTGCCTCTTCCAGCGTCGCGTCCCGAATTTTTTCTCCGTCGTCTCATTCCGTTATCCACCTGTCCGCAACCCAGTCTCTTCGACGAAGCAAAAATCTCATCCGCTGCAGCTTTCCAACCCGATGTCGAGCTTGACCGCCTCTTCGCCTGTCTCTCTTTACGCATTGGGCCCTCTTTTGTTCGTGCTAGCAGAGCGCGAGACGCACTTTTCGCTGCCAACTGTCGGCCACTGGTGCCAACCTCGGCCTTCGCCGGCATCTCCGGCCCTTGCTCTGTGTATGCCAGTGAGCCGCAGTATGGCACGTGAGAAGGACACTCCTCCCTCTGTAGAAGGCTGGAAGCTCTCTTCGACCTCGCCGACACCACGCTCTCCGACATCCAGATCGCCGTCCACAACATTCACTCCCTCGTTTCCAATTGTCAAGCCACGTCAGCACCTCCACCCCCTACAATTCAGTTTGTCTCCTCGGCCACCAGCACTGCCGACCCCTACGGGCTCCTGCCGCCTCTGGGCGACCCCTTGCCAGCCCACTTACATGGGCTTGACATTCCCTTTTTTGATGGGACCGGTCCCATGGGATGGTTGGCTGATGTAATCTCAATTTTAGGGTTTCAAAAAGTTCCGTAATTTTAAGCGAAATATTTTAGGTGTTATAAAATAAGATTAAGATTATTTTTTTTCTAAAAGGGAGTTTTAATTTTGAAAAAAACAAAGAGAGACGAGACGCCAGTTGGATTATGCGCGCAAATCACACTCGTCACTTTGGATTTTAAGAAATCCGTTAATATCGCTCGAGTGGATGCCTCAAGTCTTTTATGATTCAAACCCTCCACGGAATTAGCACGACCACAAGCAAAATTTATAATCAATAATTTATGAAATAAACGGTATTAACAGTAGGGCGAATGCAACGGCAAGCCCAAAGATTATTTAAGTGAAAAACATAAATTTACACTAATGCAGAGGAGCGGAAGAGAATACCCAAAGCGTAGAGCGAGGCAGCAATCCCTCCAAGCCTTTCCTGCAGATGGAGAACACTATTTGTGGCTACGGAATCGGCCGCCGAAACAGCAGCCGGAGTAGGGTCGAGGTCGATGGCTTAGGAATCTCCCAGGTCGCCAGAATGAGAGTTCGGGGTCGATGAAGGCCTGGTGGAACACTTCCAGGTTGCTTGGAAGATAACGACGGGCCATAGCGGGCGGCGACAGAGATTTCAGGGCAGCGGCTATGGTCGACGGCGAGGCAGGCTACGGGCGGAACTCTTCCAGGCGCAGGCAGCATATGCGGCCCAGGCGGCAGAGGCTGTGGTCGCCGGTT
Organism: Platanthera guangdongensis; assembly: GCA_039583875.1. Classification (NCBI taxonomy): domain Eukaryota; kingdom Viridiplantae; phylum Streptophyta; class Magnoliopsida; order Asparagales; family Orchidaceae; genus Platanthera; species Platanthera guangdongensis. Next base: position 61,600,519 of record CM077152.1, on the reverse strand, counting down.
GAGACAGGTGGTGGCAAACTCCTCCTGGTGCAGGCGGTTTAGAACCGGAAGACCTAGGCGTAACCGACAATGGCAGAGAACGAGATTTCGTTCTCTGTTTTTTTTTGTCCTCTTCTTTTGTGGGCCTTTTAATGGCTGAAACATCTCCACAATTTTTCTCTTAATTTTGTTTCCATATAGTGGCTTTTGCCAAATAATTAATTTTTTTCCTTTTAATGATATTTTCAAACATTACTTCATGATTTCCAAATAGTCCACTGCATTTTAATTTCGAATTTTGATGTTAAATTTAAGTTTTTTTAAATAATTTGGGATTGCCGTTACCGTCCTACTACTAATAATACCGGACCTTTTATTCAAGGTCTTATCGGGTGGTCAAACCGATGAGCCAAACGGGCATGTGAAATGAGAAAGAGTACATGAAATGAGAACATGAAATAAAATGCATAAATACATATGGGAGAAAAGACTACAATCCATTGCAGGATGCATCAATTCCCCCACGGATGAAAGAGATCGACCTCGGCGAGAACTAGCAAAGACTAGCAATAGAGAGATCTGGCGGAGGCGGCGTAGCTCGTCAGTGCTGATCCAAGAGTTGTTTGTGATGTCTCGTCCCCTCCAGAAGACCAAGTAGCGGTGGTAAGTCCCGTGGCTAGTACGAAACTCTCGTGCATCAAGAACCCGATCTATCTCCTCAGTGGTGGGCAGCACTGGAGCTAAGCCGGGTGGCATCTCTGGAGTTGCAGCAGGTGGACTCGGGCTGGAACTCAGTGGATCTCCATAGAATGGCGTCAGATCGACTACGTTAAATATCGGTGAAGTACCGAATTCAGCGGGAAAATCAAGGAGATGCAGTCTCACCAATTCGCTTCCGGACTTGGAAAGGACCAAACTTTCTCTGTTACAGCTTATGGTATGTATCCGGAATGAATCGCTGCTTCCTGAAAAAAGTAAACACTTAATCTCCTTTTGAAATGTATAACTCTCGGAGATGACGATCGACCAGATATTTATATTTTTCAGAATTAGTTCGCAATTTATTAGTAATGTTTTTATGCAATTCTTTTAAATAATCACCATGAGCTTGTGCCTTGTACATCAACGAAAATACGTTCATGATTCGACAGGGAGTGACAATCAAGTATATGAGGTATAGAGAACCCGTAAACAATCTCAAAAAGATATTTAGCAGTTGAGCGATTAGTATAATTATTGAATGCAAATTCATCCTGAGTTAGTATAATATCTCATTGCTTCGGGTTTTTCTCAATCAAACCCCTAAGAAGATCTTCCAAACTCATATTAATGGCCTCAGTCTGTCCACCAGTCTGAGGGTGATATGCACTGCTAAATTCGAGTTTGGTACCTAATCGGGCCAACAGTGTTTTCCAAAAATACCACATAAAACGAGTATTCCTATCAGACGTGATCGATCTAAGAATTTTGTGCAATCAAACGATTTCTTTAAAAAAAAAGTTCAGTGATGTGGACAGCACTAGAGGTTTTCCTACACGGAATAAACCGTGACATCTTCGAAAATCGGTCTGCGACTACAAAAATAGAATCGACTTTCCTTTGAGTGCAAGGAAGTTTTACACGAAGTCCATCGAGATGTCATCCCATGGCCGCTCAGGTATAGGTAAAGGGATGTATAGTCTACTGTTTTGTGTGTGTCCTTTATATCGCTGACAAGTCATACAATGTCGAACAAACTCGTTGACATCATGTTTCATATTGGGCCAATAATATCGAGCACTAGCGAGATCTAATAATTTTGATTGGCCCACGTGTCCACCTAACCCAGATGAGTGGAGCTCTTTAAGTAGTCCTTCGCAAATGCAAAGGCGGTGTCCCTAAACAGACACCCCTCTCTCACTAGGTACTGTGTAGTGGGATCAGTCCAACTCTGCTGAGATGAGATCCAAATGTCGCGGAAGAACGAATCAGTGACGTATAAATCGCATTGTGAATCTAAGTGATGCAAGGCTATAGTATAACTAGTAGATGGGTGTGATGACTAAGTGCGTCGGCTACCCGGTTCGTTACACCGAGTTTATGCTTCAAATGGAAAGTGAACTCCTACAGGTAAGCAACCCACTTGGCATGACGTCTGATCTCCTTTTGGGAGTTCAGATGTTTTAGAGCCTCATGATCAGTATTCAACATAAACTCGCATTGAATCAGGTAGTGTCTCCAATGACGGAGAGCCTGAACGAGAGCGCAAAACTCTAAGCCATAGGTGGAATATTTAGTCTTCGGCTCAATCAGATTCTCACTAAAGAATGTGATAGGTCGACCCTCCTGACTCAATACTGCGCCAATGCCTATAAGAGATGCATCACAATCAACCTCAAAACTCTTATCAAAATCAGGCAACGCTAATACAGGTGCACTCGCGAGTGCACCTTCAGTTTAAATAAACAATCTCTTCTTCTAACAATCGGTCACATGTGCTATCAAGGTATTAAAGTTCAGAATAAATCGCAGATAAAAAGATGATAGCCAATAAAATCCCCGAGCCTCAGTAATCGTCCTAGGACTAGGCCATGATTCTATTGCCTTGACCATCTCTCTATACACTCTAATGCCCTCAGAAGAAACAATATATCCTAAGAAGGTCAGGTTATCCTTCATAGACGTGCACTTCTTCAAATTTATTTTCACGTAGGATTTCTAAGATCTACCGAAGATAAATCATGTGATAGCTGTGATTAATGTTATAAATCAAAATATCGTCAAAGTACACCACTACGCAAACTCTTATGAGTGGTCTAAGCACCTGATTAATCACTCGCATAAATGTGTTGGGAGCATTGGAGATCCCAAAAGGCATCACCAGACACTTGTATAATCCCTCCCTAGGCTCAATCGCAGTCTTCCATTCATCCTCAGGTTGAATTCTAATCTGGTGGTATCAACTTTTTAAGTCAATATTCAAAAATATATGGGACCCACTAAGCATATCTAGCATGTCATCCAATCGAGGGATGCGAAAGCGATAATTGATCGTAATTTTATTAATCGATCGACTGTCCACACACATACGCCACGTACCATCTTTTTTAGGAACTAGAAGTATGGGGACGGAGCATGGACTCATACTCTATCTAACGTGTCCCTTTAAAATCAAATCAGTCACCAGCCTATGAAGCTCATCATGCTCTTTCGAACTCATACGATAAAGGGGTAAATGAGGTAAGCTAACTCCCGGGATGAGGTTGATGCAGTGTTGTATATCTCTCATCGGGGGTAGCTAATTGGGCAACTCCTCAGGCATAATCTCAAAGAATTCATTATTGAGAGGACGCACTGCATGAGGGATTTCTAAGGTAGTGGGAGCAGAATCGATACCGAACAACATATAGATGACCACACTATCCTTCATCTCCTCCTGAAATTAGGACCCAGTCAGTAACATGGTGGCGGAGGGAAAGGATTTTGTAGAGACAGTGGTAGAAGGGTGTGAAGTCCTCTCTGGGGCCTTGAGAAGAAGACTATTCTTCTGGGGGAGAAGAACAATTTTGCACCCATTACATTCGAAGGAGTGAGTTCTTTACACTACCAAGAACAACACGTCTATCGTACTGCCAAGGTCGTCTTAATGGGATGTGACAATCTCGATAGTAGCGACCTGACACCATACTGCATCATGATACATACTGCCTATAGAAAACTTGATGTGACACTGGTGCGTGAAAGGAATGGTCGTGCTACTAGTGACTCATGACAGACTAAAGGATTTTCCCAGGGGTTGCATTTTTAAATTTAACTTATCAACCATGCGCTGAAAAACAAAGTTCTCCATATTACCACCATCTATGATGATGGAATAAAACTGCATCTGTATGCGGGCGGTGGTACGAATAATATAGTTCCTCAACCAGTCATCGTCAGCGGGAGTCTTAGGAGTTAGGAGACTATGTTGGAGAACACATACTAACTGATCGGGTTGCTCTCCCTCAACTTCGCACTAGCTCTCTAACTCAGTCTCAGAGGTCAGGTTAGTCTGGGAATCACTAAGAAAGACCTCGTACTCAGGTTTTGATATGCTCTCAGAATCGATGAAGGCAACAAAGTGGTGTCGCGGGCACTCAGACGACTTATGACCCGGCTACATACACTTAAAATACTGAAATGTCCCACGTTGAGGTCCAGTTCCTATAACCTCCATACCTCTAGAGGGTGGGGAAGGGAGTGTTGGGGCTAGTGCTGTAACGGTTCGGTTTGGTTCAATTTGTAAGCAAAACCGCAAATCGAATCATCCCTATGTGATTCCAAAAATTTGGAACCGAACCGAACCGCTCAAACATTGAAACCAAACCAACATGAAAGTGTTCTCTGAACACAATTCCTATCACTCAGTCTCCTTGCGCCTCTACCCTAATTTCTGAACGAAACACTCCACACGGGATCCGAGATCAAAACGATGAAGGTGGAAAAGAAGTAAGAATGGTGCGCGGTACTCGGAACAGCGGAAGAGAGGCGCGCAGTGAGCAGGGTAGGGCAAATCGCAACTCGCGAGGGAGAATCAGCCAACAAAATTGAGTTTTATATCCTCAGGCGAAATTCGCGAAAAATTACGCCTGGGTGTGGTGGGTTCGCCCATGAGTTAAATCATTAATGAAATATAATTAATTATTTGCCGCAAAAGTCAAAACCATGAAGCCTATGATTTAACACTTGAACGTATGGATTAATGAAAATATAAAATGTAATTAACTGTTGTACGATTAACCGTATGATTTAATAAAATTTAATTATTAAATTAAATATCTTTATACACAACGGTTCGGTTTGCCACACAAAACCATAAATCGAACCGAACCGTATGGTTTTTCTAAAATCAAAACCGTAGCCGGACCGCGGCCTACTGAAACCGAACCAAACCGTATGGTTTGGTTAGGTTTTGCGGTTCGATTGGTTTTAGCTTACAGGACTAGCTGGGGCACTCGTAGGTAATGCCGGTCGAGAGGGTCCAACAGTCCTGTCAGTAGAAATGCAAGTGTGAGTCGGTGGAGGCCTATCAGTAGACCTACCTCCTGATGTCCGCTTCTGTAAAGACTCTAATCTATGTGCGCGGCTCGAGATCTCTCTGAGGTCCTCGTAGTCAAATAGTTTTAATTGGTCTCTAATGGAATATCATAACCAGTTCAGATAACGGGAGACGATCATATCATCATCCTCACGGAGGTCGAGACGAGATTAGAGTACTTGGAACTCGCTCGTATACTCATTCCAGATAATTTGTCTTGTCGTAAATTGTGGAACCTACGATAGTGGGTCTACAAATAATCGAGTGGAACGTGTCGCTTACATAGTGCATCTTAAACTCTGCCCATGTGGTGTTAGGAGGCATGCCTAGATTAAATCCAGAATGCTCTAGTTATCCCCACCAAACTAGGGTGGACCCTGTCAATCTAAGCGTAGAGTAATCAATTTGCCTAGCTTGGGGCAACACCAATCCAAAGACTCTAAACATCCGTCGGTTTCTAAATGTTCCTCAAAATCACCGTCTTATTTGATCTCTACATCTCAACGAGGGGGGTTACGTGATTCAGGTTGTGCAGACTCTAGTGGCCTAGGGATAGGGTCGACGTCGACCATTGGAATAGGTACTCGATTTAAGTGCATGGTGGTTTCTATAGTGTTGACCGATGTGCAAAAACCATTCACTATTTGCCTCAGACCTCCCATGGTGGTGGTGAGATTCTCGACCGCTTTCATTAAGTCACTCATACGCTGGGTCAGATTCCCTACGTTATTTTCTAGGTAATTGACTCGTTTATCCATTTAAAATAAGTTGATTCTTAATTTTCTCAAAATTTTTAATAATAATAAGTTTATTTAATTTATTATTATTATTTAAAAAATTAAAAATAAGATAACGACTTTAATTTTTTAAAATAAAATAAAGTTTTTAAATTAAAAGGACAAAAAAGTTGTCTTTTTCCTTTTTTTTAATCCGAATTGCGTGATTCGCGTTAGAAGCGAATCACATTTAGCTTTGATATCAAACTGATGTAATCTCAATTTTAGGGTTACAAAAAGTTCCGTAATTTTAAGCGAAATATTTTAGGAGTTATAAAATAAGATTAGGATCCTTTTTTAAAAAAAGGAGTTTTAATTTTGAAAAAAACAAAAAGGGTCCAGTGGCAAAATCGAATTATGCGCGCATATCACCCGCGTCACTTTGGATTTTAACAAATTTGTTAATATAGCTTGAGTGGATCTCTAACGTGTTTTATGATTCAAACCCTCCACAGAATTAGCACGGCCACAAGCAAAATTTATAATCAATAATTTATGAAATAAATGGTGTTAATAGTGGTGCAAACGCAACGGCAAGCTCAGAGATTATTTAAGTGAAAAACATAAATCTATACTAATGCAGAGGAGCAGACGAGAATACCCAAAGCGTAGAGCGAGGCAGCAATCCCTCCAAGTTTTTTCTGCAGAGGGAGAACATTATCTGTGGCTATGGAGTCAGAAGTTGAAGCAACAACCGGAGTAGGGTCGAGGTCGACGGCTCAGGAATCGTCCAGGTCCCCAGAATGAGAATCCGAGGTCGGCGACGGCCTGGTTGGAACGCTTCTAGACGGCTTAGAAAAGAATGGCGGGCCTTAGCGGGCGGCGACAGAGATTTTCAGGGTGACGGCTGCGGTCGACAGCGAGGCATGCTACAGGCAGAACTCTTCCAGGCGCAGGCGGCCCAGGCTGCGGTCTCCAGTTGAGACAGGCTGAAGCAAACTCCTCCTGGCGCGGGTGGTTTAGAGACGGAAGACCTAGGTGTAACCAGCAATGGTAGAGAACGAGATTTCATTCTCTGCTTTTTCCGATTCTCCTTTTTCCTCTTCTTTTGTGGGCCCTTTAATGGTTCAAACTTCTCCACAATACTTCTCTTAATTTTGTTTCCATATAGTGGCTTTTGTCAAATAATTAATTTTTTCCTTTTAATGATATTTTCAAATATTACTTCATGGTTTCCAAATAGTCCGCTGCATTTTAATTTTGAATTTTGAAAGTTAAATTTATGTTTTCTTAAATAACTTGGGCTTGCAGTTACGGTCCTACTATTAATAAGACCAGACTTTTTATTCAAAGTCTTATCGGGCGGTCAAGACGATGAGCCAAACGAGCACATGAAATGAGAAAGAGTACATGAAACGAGTACATGAAATAAAATGCATAAAATACATATAGGAGAAAAGACTACGATGCATCGCATGATGCATCATTGGCACATATGGAGCATTATTTTGATCTACAAGGCACTCTTGATCTTTAGAAGGTTCCCCTCGCGACTATTTACATGGAGGGCTTCACTCTCCACTTGGTTCGTTGGATCTGTCAATCTAACCCTACTCTATCCAGGTTGGGCCTCAAGGACGAGCTAATTCGACGCTAGGCCCGCAACGATACACACCATGCCAACAATCCCTTTGAGCTCTTGAGCAAGGTTCATCAGAGGGACTCGATTGACACTGACAATGATGAGTTCATTGAAGTGTCCATGCATGTCCCCATTCTGGAGACGACCCACTACTTGGGCACCTTCCTCGCTGGCCTGCGACTGCATATACGGTTACGCTTGCGCATGCATGACCCAACCACCCACCACCCTCACTCGGGCTATGGTGAAAGCCCAGTATGTTAAGGAGGACTTTGCCACCTTCTCTTGTTTCCCTCAGTGGACCGTTTAAGCACTGTTTGCTCCCCGTCATCGGTACCCGCCAAGTCCGTCTGCTCCTCTGAGTCGTCCTACAACCGAGCCCCCTGCCTCTCTGGGCTCCCCCCCCCCCCCCCCCCCCGCCCCCACCCGCCAAGGCACATGTCGCCGCCTCCCGGCCCAAGGTGCCAATGCACAAGATCTCTCACCAATAGCACTTAGCCCACCGCAAAAAAGGCCTATATTTCAGCTGTAATGTCCCCTACTCCCTCACGCATGACAACCCCAACATGGATTTCAAAATGCTCCGGGGGGGAGGGGGGATATCGAGTTGACCGACTTTAAGGCATTGGAGTTAAATGAGGATGATCTAGTTTCCCTTCCTCAACTCAATTTAACTGTCTCGATGTCTCCTGCTACTCGATGAGCGGGACGACTATTCACTGTACTACGACGATGACAACTTCACTTTGTGGACGCTCCGTGGTGCTTTTGGTCGACAGCGGGACAAACCACAATTTCATTTCACAGGACCTTGCTACTGAGATACAACTACCAGCGACTCTAGCTCCTGAATTTCCCGTGTTCTTGCGAGATGCCCGCCGCACTCGCACGACAGGCAGTTGCGTGGGCCTTTCCTTCTCTTTGGGGTCGTAATTCGGCATATCAGATTTTTATGTCTTTGGACTGGGGGTCTTGACGTCATTCTTGGTGTGGCCAGGCTACGTACTCTGGGGGACGTCAACATAACTGGGATTGTCTCACCATGGCCTTCGACACACCAGGGGCTTCCCATCACCTGCAAGGGGACTCGTCATGAGCTAGTTCTCCAGCCAGCCTGTGCTCCATCCAGAGGAATGTTGACCCCGAGTTTCGTGTTCTCTTGTGGCATATAGGGATAAAGGCGCCCATTCAGTTGACAAGGCCGCACACTGACATTCAGTGTCTCTTGGACAGACGCACCACCCACTTCGTCATAACCCACGGGTTAGCCCCGAATAAAGTCTCGGACCACCCCCATTGTCCTTCAGCCAGAGGTGACGGCGGTCTCTGTCCGCCCGTACCGATATGGTCATGCTCAGAAATCCTCTACTGAAAACCATGGTGGCGGAGATGCTACGTGCAGAGATCATTCAGCCGAGCTCCAACCCTCTATCGAGCCCTGTACTTTTGGTGCGCAAAAAGGACGGGAGCTGGAGATTTTGCGTAGACTATCAGGACCTGAACAAGCTCATGATTCCCGACAAGTATCTGATTCCTCTTATTCAGGAGTTATTGGATGAACTGCAGGGCGCGAATTACATCTTCAAACTAGACCTTTGATAGGGCTACCAATAGATCCGAGTGCGGATTGAGGATGTGCCCAAGCCAGTGATCTACACACATGACGACAACTGCAAGTTCTTAGTCATGCCTTTTGGCATGAATAATGCTTTCACGATGTTCCACTCTACCATAATCGATGTCTTCTGCCCTCACATGCATAAGTATGCTTTTGTTTTCTTTGATGTCTTCCTGGAAGCTCCACCTCGACCATTTGGCGACCGTACCGCACCTCTTGGTGGAACACAAGTTCGTGGCCCATCAAAATAAGTGCCTCTTTGGTCGGAATCAGACTGAGCACCCGGGCGACTAGGACATATCATTTCAGCCCCCGGGTTAGCCATGGACCCGGCCAAGGTCGCAATTGTCATCCAATGGGCGACACCTTCCTGCACTCAAGCGGTCTGGGGATTTTTGGGCCTCACGAGATATTATCACCACTTCATCTACAACTACGGCGCGATTGCGTGACCGTTTACAAACCTCCTCAAGAAGCAGACACCGTTCGAGTGGAGGCCGTGATAGGAAGAAGAAGGGGAAAACAAAGATCTAAGGGAGAAGAACTAGAGAATTAGAGTTGAGTAGAAGAGAAGAGGAAATACCATGAGATAATCTTGCTTCCCCACCAAGAGAGCCACCCCGGGGTATTTATACCCGGGGTTAAGAGGGGAAGGCCGGCCCCTCCCCATATGGGGGCTGAATCGGTTTGGTTCGGCCACCATATCACCAGTCTTCAATTAGAGAGAGGGGGGGCTGAACTGGTTGGTTCAGCTCAGTTGTCGCCTTCGGTATTCTTCCGCCTTCGCGTGTATTGACGCCCAAAAAGTCGGGATGAGTCCGGGGGCGTAACATTCTCTTCCCCATCAAGAACCATGTCCCCAAGGTGGTAATCGGGGTAAAGCTCCCGGAACTCCAGCAAATCCACCTATGTGTTGTGCGTCGCGGTCATATTCTTCCACTTGACTAGTAGCTCTGGACGGTACTCAGCGTCGTGGTGCTTCCACTTGATCATCAGAATCTCCTCAGGTATCGGGTGCAGCTCGCCCGTGCTTGTGGCCTCGGGTAGGAGAGGACTGGGTCAAACAAGGTCGTCGATCTTCTGCTTCAACAAAGAGACATGAAAGGTCGGATGTATCCTCGATCCTTCGGGCAACGCCAACGTATAAGCCACAGGGCCCACTCGCCGAACAATCCAGAATGGAGCATAGTAACGAGGTGCCAACTTCTGGTTTGACCACTGGGCCACGGACAACTGCTTGTAGGGGCGGAGCTTGAGAAAGACCTCATCCCCCACCTGGAACTCCCGTTCCATCCCATGCTTGTCAGCCTGCACCTTCATGCGGTCATGTGCTATCCGGAGATTCTCGCGTAAAGCGGCGAGTGTGCGATCACGAAGTGCACGGTCAACGGCGGCCAACGCCGTACTGCCGGCATCAAAACTGCTCAAGGTAGGAGGAGGACGACCGTACACGACCTCGAACAGAGTCATCTTGCTGGCTGAGTGGTAGGACGTGTTGTAGTAGTACTCGGCCCAATGCAACCAACTCGTCCACGTGCGCGCCTTGTCCATAACATAGCAACGAAGATATGTTTCCACGCCTCGATTGAGTACCTCTGTCTGCCCGTCTGTCTGCGGGGGGTGAGTTGTGCTGAAACGTAAAGAGGTCCCTTGTAAGCGAAAGAGCTCCTTCCAAAAGTTGTCGACGAACGTCGGGTCACGGTCTGAGATGATCACCCGTGGTATGCCATGAAGCCGGAGAATCTCGCGGGCAAAAAGAGCGGCGACAGATTCTCCGGTGTAAGGATGGCTCGGCGCTATGAAATTCCCGTACTTGGACAACTTATCAACCACCACCATAATGACTGACTTGCCCTGAGACCTGAGCAGCCCCTCAATGAAGTCCATGGACACCGTATCCCAAATTTGGTGAGTAATCTCCAAAGGTATGAGTAAGCCGACTGGGGACGTGGTTTCATACTTCTGGAGCTGACAAGTCTCACACTGCTGAACAAACAACTGGATTTCACAGCGCATCCCCTTCCAGAAAACATTGGTCTGTGCCCGTTGGAGAGTGCGAAGAACACCGGCATGATCACCCGTCGGAGAGGAGTGGAACTCATGCATCATAACTGCCCCCCAGGCAGACTTCGAAGGAATGACCACGCGGCCTTGATAGAACAACCTGTCATTTTGAAGATGGCAGCCCGGAGTTGTCTCACGTGCCTGTCGAAGAGCCTCCACAATAGGTTGCAACTCGGGATCATGTTGTACCTCATCATGTATCTCGTCAATGTAGTCAAGCAGTGGTGTAGTAATCTGAGCGAGGGAGCCCTCGGGTAAGCGAGACAAAGCATCAGCAGCTCGATTGTCCTTCCTGTGCTGGTAGACGATCTCGTAATCATACCCTAGAAGTTTGGTCACCAACTTCTGTTGGAGATGAGAAGAGACCCGTTATTCCAAGAAATGTTTTAAACTCTGATGTCCGTCCAGATCTTGAAATGTCTTCCCAACAAATATGGCCGCCACAGGGCCACCGCATGAATGACTGCCAACATTTCCTTTTCGTAGGTGGACAACCCCAGCGTCCGCGGAGCCAATGCCTTGTTGTAGAAGGCTATGGGCCACCCTTACTGCATCAATACAACACCGAGCCCCATTCCTGACGCATCAGTCTCCACTACAAACTCCTTTGTGAAGTCGGGAAGCGCCAAGACCGGTGTAATCGTCATGGCCTTCTTGAGTACTTGGAAGGCCTCCTCCACCTCATCCTACCAGAGGAAGGCGTCATTCTGCAGCAACTGGGTAAGAGGTCGGGCAATCTTGACGTAATCCTTCACAAAGCGACGGTAATACACGGTAAGGCCTAAGAAGCTCCGTAGTGCCCGCACAGTCTGGGGCCATGGCCAAGACAACATACTCTCAATCTTTCGGGGGTCGTCCTTGACGCCCTGAGCCGAGACTAAATGTCCCAAGTATTCCACCTCCTCCTGACTGAAGGAGCACTTGGACCGTTTAGCGTAGATCTGGTTCTGGCGGAGGATGGAGAAGACTTCTACAACATGAGTTAAGTGCTCCTCCCAATTGAGACTGTATATGAGAATGTCATCGAAAACGATCAGCACAAAGCGACGAAGAAGCGGACGAAAAATCTCGTTCATGTTAGCCTGAAAGGTGGAAGGCACACCGGTCAGCCCGTTGGCCATCACCAGGAACTCATAGTGGTCATCGTGTGTCCGGAAAGCTATTTTGTGGATGTCGCTCTCCCGCATGAGGATCTGATCGTAACCGGACCACAAGTCCAACTTGGTGAACCGTTGTGCGCCGTGTAGTTCGTCCAGTAGTTCTTCAACCAAGGGAATAGGAAATTTGTCCTTTACAGTGACACTGTTCATCGCGCGGTAATCTACGCAGAACCGCCACGAACCATCCTTATTCTTGACCAAGATGATCGGGGCAGAAAATGAGCTCATACTGGGGCAGATGATCCCCGCATCCAACACCTCCCAATCGCTGCGCTCGATCTCAGCCTTCTGAATGTGCGGATAACGATATGGCCGGATGTTGGTAGGCTCCGCCCATGCGTTGAGGACGATCTGATGATCCCGAAAGCGCGGTGGTGGGAGAGTGAGGGGCTCCTGGAATATGTCAGCATACTCCAGATGGCTGATTGACTGCATCTGGACCGGTACCTCAGATGGCCCAGTGTCGGCCGACTTCACCCCCAAAAGCACTGCCATCATGTTGTCTTCTTCCCCAATACGTTGTAAGCTCCGGACAGAGATCTCCTTCACTGGAGACGATTTTAGGCCCTTCATACAAAACTGCTTCCCATGCTGTAAGAACTCCATAGTCATGTAGTCCCAATCAAAGATGACTCGTCGTAGCTGTTGCAGCCAATGTACCCCAAGCACCATATCTGAACCTCGGATCGGAAGGAGATAAACATCTGCATGACCAGTGTAGCCTTGTATGCTAAGATCCACCTGCTTCATCACCCCCTCACACTGCAGCTTGCTCCCATCGGCTACAAGAACCTAGAAGGAAGCACCTCGATCGATCACGTGTCCCACTCGGCGCGCCACCTCGGGATGGATGAAGTTGCGGGTACTACCACTGTCTATCAGAATCGTCACTTGTTCCCGTCGGACCATGCTCGCCATCCGCATAGTGAGGGGAGCGTTGCAGCCCTCCATAGCCTGTATCGAGACTCCAAACTCAGTCACTGCCGACTCCTCTGTCAAGTCTGGCTCGGGGGCTATGTCCACCTCCTCCTCGACATCCTCATATAGTATGAACACCTGGACCTTTTGACATTTGTGTCCAGGAGCGAACTTCTCATCACAGTTATAGCACAACCCTTTTTCCTTCCGCGCCTGGAGTTCCGACCAAGTCAGCCGAGTCACAACCGGCTTGCTTGGACCCTGGGAGTCCTTTCTCGCCACCGACATAGTGGTAGTAATACGTGATGTGCTGCGGGAGCGTTGCTTGTTGTAGCGTTCCTCCTGTATCCGAGCTAAACTGATCGAATGGTTCAAGCTGCGGGACATATACAACTGGATCTCATCCCGCAAATAATCCTTGAGTCACGACAAAAAACAACTGAGTAATGTCTTCTCCTCCCATTGTACTCGGTTCGCCAACTTCTCGAACTCTGTTCGGTATTCCATCATTGTACCCTTCTGGCACAGCTTCTGTAGGAGCGTCTCAAAGTCTTCGTACTCTAGTGGCCCAAAACGACCGGGGACTCCGTCCACAAAGTCGGTCCAGGGCATGTAGTCCTTACCCCTCAGGAACCACTGCACCCACTGGAAAGCATCATCCTCCAAGTGAAATGATGCTAACTTCACCCACTGTCCCGCGGGAATCTCCTAATAATAGAAAAATAGTTTCGCCTTCTGCAGCCACTCCAGGGCGTCACCGCCATTGAACTTGGAAAAATTCATCTGCGTCAACTCTGGAGGCATGTACGGCCGGGGACCGGCCTGTCCACGCTACCCTGCCTCCTGTCCATACTCTGTCGGCCTTCTGGGTTCCCCGGGTTCAAAAGGCATACCTCCTCTTGCCAGGTGAGGCAGCAGGCCCTCCCCCCCCCCTCCATATGGGGGAAATGGCCCCCCGTCGCCTCTAGCGCCAAAACCGCCCGAGCCGCCCCGCCTGCGCCGAAACTGGCTGCACCGAACCCGCCGGAGACAATCCTACCCGCGCCGACCCCGCCGGAGCCGATCCCGCCTGCGCCGACCCCGCCCGTGGCGATCCAGCCGCCCTGGCTAGACCTGGCCCCTGCTGCGAGCCCCGCGCCCCGATCCCGCTCCCTGGTCGATCCCGCCTGCCCTCTGTTTGCGCTGATCTGGTGTGAATCGAACCGTGGAGCGGAAGATCTGCCTGTATCCTCTTCTGACATGTCCTTACCCTTCAGATTTTGTGCCAACAACGGCATGATCTCCATTCGAGTGTCGATCCGTTCTTCTAGCTGTTGCGTGGATGTTTTCATGTTTTCCTCGATGGCGGCCACCGAATCCGTCAATCCCATCAGATTTTCTTCTAGGGTTTCCAAGCGGCCGATTTTATCTTGAGTTCGAGTAGATACTATGGTGGAGAAAAGAGCCTCTGATACCAAATGATAGGAAGAAGGGGAAAAGAGAGATTTAAGGGAGAAGAACTAGAGAATTATGGTTGAGTAGAAGAGAAGAGGAAATATCTTGAGATAATCTTGCTTCCCCACCAAGAGAGCCACCCTGGGTTATTTATACCGGGGGTTGAGAGGGGCCGGCCGGCCCCTCCTCATATGGGGGCTGAACCGGTCTGGTTCGGCCCCTATATCGCCGGTCTTCAATTAGAGTGAGAGGGGGCTGAACTGGTTGGTTCAGCCCCGTTGTCGCCTTTGTTTTCCTTCCGCCTTCGCGTGTATTGACGCCCAAATAGTCGAGATGCGTCTGTGGGAGTAACAGGCCGACGGCCCAGGAAGCATTCCACACCCTACAATAGCTCCGAGTATCTGCCCCCGTCCTCAGCATGCCCGAGTTTGCCAAGCCCATCATCATTGAGAGTGATGCAACGAGGAAGGGCGTAGGGGTCGTTCTCATTCAAGAGGGCTGCTCCATCGCTTATTTCAGCAAGTCCATTACAAACCAACGAGCGGCGGCTTCAGCATATGACAACGAGCTTAGGGTGCGAGTTTTGGCAGTCTGGCGCTGGCACCCCTACTTCCTGGGTTAACCTAATTGTGTTCTGTACCGATCACCGCAATCTGCAAAATCTTTGGAGTCATAAATTCACGACGCTCGCACAGTACATCTGGATCACCAAGCTTTTGGGTTATCACTTCTTCATTGAGTACAAAGTAGGGACAACAAAAACAGAAGCACTCCCGCAAGGCCATTAGTGGAAACGTATTAGCGATTTGGCACTCGCGGCGGCGCAATGCAGACACCATCACTGAGGTGCGGCGGGACCGCCACTATGCCAGTATGATCCAAAATGTGCACAGGACCCAGAATCACACCCTCTTTTTCGCCTTGTTGGGGACCGGCTCCATTACAACGACTGTCTAGTGGTTGCAGACTCCTCTCCATGGATTCCTGGTCTCCCCCACGAGTTTTATGCCACTTCTACAGTAGGGAACTCAGGCGCATATCCTACTTATCGGTCATTAACCGCCACTCTATACTGGCGGGGCATGATGCAGGGAGTACAATAGTTCGTCACCAAGTGTCTCATATGCCAGAAGACCAAGTACCAAACTCTCGCTCCAGTCGGGTTGCTCCAACCCCTTCCGATCCCCGATCTAGCCTGTGAGGATATCGTGATGGACTTTATCACTCGACTACCCCACTCTCAAGTTTATGAATGCCTTCTGGTCGTGGGGAATTGTCTCTCCAAGTATGTGCAGTTCATACTCATCAAGCACCCGTACACAACTGGCTCCGTTGCTCGGATCTTTATAAGAGAAGTGGCCCGTTTGCACGGGTTTTCTAGTTCCACAGTTAGAAATTGTGATCCTATGTTCATGAGTGCCTTTTGGTAGGAGATGTTTTGACTACAAGCCATCAAACTGTGGTTCAGCGCGACCTACCATCCCCAGACCAACGGACAAATCGAGGTCCTCAACTGTGGTGTCAGTATATACTTGCGTTGCTTTGCTACCAAACAGTCCCACCACTGGACCCAGTAGATCGCTTAAGCGAAGTTATAGTACAACACCTCCTATCAGTCCTCGGAGGGTTCAACACCATTTTAGGTGGTATAAGGGAGATCGCGTCTGAGGCAACCATTCAATTTTCTTATGGAGTATCAAGTGAAGGCTTTGGGCACTGATCTCGAGGAGTGCGATGAGGCCCTCCGCCAATTCAAGCATCGTCTTCTCCGAGCTCAGCAGCGCATGGTCCAGCAGGACAACCAACATTGTTAGGATATGGTCTTCTCACCAGGCAAGGTGTTCGTCAAACTACGACCTCATCGCCATAGTACCCTAGTCGATCACCTATACCCCAAGATATTTGTCCTCTACTTTGGCCCCTTCCTAATTTTATAGAAGGTGGGAGAGGTGTCCTACTGCCAATAACTACCTCGTAAAAGCCGCATTCATCCAGTTTTCATATCTTCCAGCTAAAGAGGGTGCTGGGAAATCACCCCCTCCAAGCCACCGTACTAGAAGGATTGTCGATCGAGTCCATCCCCTGCTATGAGCCAGGGGCACTGTTAGTATCGCAGATCGAGGAGATTCAGGGATAGTAGGTATGACAGGTCCTCGTCTAGTGGAGGGGGCTACCAATAGAGAAAACCATGTGGATCCTGGAGGAGGTCCGATAACAGTTCTCAGGCTTCGTCATTGAGGCTAAGGTCATTCTGAAATCCAGAGGAGTTGATACGGGCACAGGAGCCACAAGTAAGATTAAGTAAAGCTAATAAAGTGTAATTTGGGGAAGACTGAGATAATTTAGTAAGAGAAATCTCATAAAAAAAGATTCTCATAGGAGGTGACTTAAATGAACATATAAATAATGAAAATATAGATTATACAACTGTTTATGGAGGATTTGGGTACGAACGAAAAAAGGAAGAAGGAAGAAGCATTTTAGACTTGTCATACCACATGAGCTAATTGTGTTTTTCAAGAATAGGAAAGAACATTTAATTACATTTAAAAACGAATCAAATAAGTCACAAATTAATTATTTTATGACTCGCAAAAAGAATAAAATTATTTGTAAGGGTTATAAAGTTATACCAGGAGAATGTTTGACAACAAAATATATGTTAGTAGTGTTGGACATGCAAATTAAATATAATAAATTTAAGAAAAGTATAAAAATATTGCCAAAATTCGGTAGTGGAATATGAAGATGAAAAAACAGGTTGCTTTCAAGACAGTAGTTATGGAACAGTTAGTTGCAGACCCTTATGTTGATCGTCGTGTCTCATGGAAAGATATGTTTTCACATTTAAGAATAAGTAGAAAGAAAGTACTCGGAGAGTCAAAATGTCGTGCGCCCCCAAATAAAGAATCTTGGTGGTGGAAAGATACAGTTCAAGACAAAGTGCGGCAAAGATGGTCAACTATAAAATACTCTGCGCTTGTAAGAATGATAAAAACTTGACAAGATATAAAGTTGTCGAGAAAAAAACTAAACATGCAGTAAGTAAAGCATGAAACCAAACTTATGAAAAATTTTATAAGTGACTAGATATCAACGATGTAGAGTCTGACATATATAAAATTGCTCGAGCTATAGAGAGAAAAACAAGAGTAAACACAAAGAATGAAACAGAAACATTTTTATCGGATAATGTAGCTATTAAAGAGTCATGAAAAAAGTACTTTTATCAACTCTATAATAAAATAAAAGACAATAACCTGAACTTGAAAGAAAGTAAATCAGATGAGCATTTGAATATAAAGTTTTATCGTAAAATTCAAGTATCGAAACTAAATAATGCTCTAAAAAAATAAAATAAAATAAAACAGTTGAGTCAGACGATATACCCTTAAAAGTATGAAAATGTCTAGGGAAAGAAAGAATGTTATGGATTACATGCTTCTTCTATAATATACTGAGTTAAAGAGCATGTCAGACTAATGTCTAGGAAAAAAAGAAATTTTGTGGATTACATGCTTCTTCAATAAGATACTGAAGTTAAAGAGCATGTCAGACCAATTAAGAGAAAGTATATTGGTACATTTGTATAATAACAAAAGAGATATACAAAAGTTTATGAAGTATAAAGGATTTAAATTAATGAGTCATACCATGAAACTATGAGAATGAGTAATAGAAAGAAGAGTAAAATAAGAGACATACATCTCGAAGAATCAATTTGGATTCATGACAGGGCGGTCGACCATGGACGTATATCTCTCTTGAGAAGACTCATTGACAACTATCGAGAAAGAAAATAAAATTTCAATATATGGTTTATTGATCTTGAGAATGCTTATGATAGGGTTCAAAAAGAGATTTTATGGAGAGTCTTAGAAAAGAAAGGTATGAATGTATCATACACTTACATAATCTAAGATATGTATACAAATTCAATGATGGGGGTGAGACATCTAGAGGATTAACACAAAAAATTCTCAATCATTGTTGGTGTTAGAAAAGCCCATGTAATTGGCCCAGTATTGGGCCCATGTAATTGGCCCAGTATTGGGCCCATGTATTTTCTACTTTCTTCTCATCCTATTAGTCTCACATCATTGTATAGGATTTCTTCTCTTCTTCCCACTTCTATATATTTGTCTTCTCTCCTTGTATTTACATACACAAGTAATACATACAAGTTTTTGAGCTCACTCAACATGGTATCAGAGCCAGCGATTCCGACTTTGCGGCTTCACTTTTTCTTACCGCCCGGCCTGTCCTCCTCTCCTGACCGCTCTCTCTCTCTACGACCTGTTCCTCTACTCGCCCGGGTAGCGGTCTATTCTCCCCGCTGGTCTCTCCGTGGCTTCTCCCTTGCTAAACCGCTGTCTACTCTCCTCTTTCTCCCTCCCGTGAATCCACCCCCTCAGTTCCTTTTATAGCCTCTCCTCTCCTCCCGTTGGCCCCACTTCCCGCTGCCTACACTCTCTTCCTCTTACCGTGCGGCCTCCTCCTCGCGGTCTCTTTCTTGCCGCTCAAATTCTTCCTCGCAAGCTCCCTTCTTGCCGCTCGAGTTTCTACTCGCGGTCTCCTTTCTAGCCGCTCGAGTTCCTACTCGCGGTCTCCCTTCTTGCCGCTCGCGTTTCTACTCGCGGTCTCCTTTCTAGCCGCTCGAGTTCCTACTCGCGGTCTCCCTTCTTACCGCTCGAGTTTCTACTCGCGGTCTCCTTTCTAGCCGCTCGAGTTCCTCCTCGCGATCTCTTTCTTCTTGTCACTCGAGTTCCTACTCGCGGTCTCTTTTCTTGCCGCTCGAGTCCCTCCTAGCGGTTTCTCTCTAGCCGCTCGAGTTCCTACTCGTGGTCTCTGCCTTTGCTTCCCTCTTCTGGTCGCGCGGACTTTGTTTCTAACCGTTGTGCTTTCTTGTCTCTTTTCAGCCGTCTTCTCTTCTCGCTCTTGCTTGGCCGCTTGCGTTCTCTCAGTGACCGTGTGGGTTGTCCTTGCTCTCTCCCGCACCTGGTCGCGGCCTCCCATCGGTCTCTCCCCTGTCCGCTTGCATTCTCTCAGTGACCGTGCGGCTTGTCTGAGTGTCTATCCGTTGCGGCCTCTTCTCTAACCGCGCGCTCTTCTATTCGCTGCGGCCTTCCCCGGCTCCATGGGATCTTCCATCGACTCTACCGGACAGGCGGCGAATCCTCCTGCTGACTGCCCGGCTTCTCTTCCTGACCTTCGAGATGAGCTGCGGATCACCACTATCTCATTATCTGGGAAGAAGAACTTTGTTCCGTAGGTCCACTCGGTTCGGCGTGTTCTTCAGGACAAGGGCCTAGTGCTTCACCTTACTAACGCACCCCCTTCCCCTAATACGGAGGATTAGCTACGAAATGACGGTTGCGTTCAAACATGGCTCCTTAATTCGCTGGAGGGTGAGTCATACCAAATGGTCATGTACCATGAGACCGCCAAAGCTATGTGGGAGGAGCTTCACTCCTTGTACTCTGGAAAGGATAGTCTTCAACACCTTTATGACATTATCACCGACCTTCAGACTCTTGATGCTGGCGGGGCGGCTGACATGACCTCGTTTGTTGCTCGTGTCAAGACTTTGACAGAGGCCTGGATCCAGCATCAGCCTTCTACCACCGACCTTACTGCTCAGCGCATGCAAAAGGAGGCCGTATACATTGTCATGATGATGGCTCGTGTCCCGCCTCACCTTCAGAGCATCCGAGCTCAGGTCTTGGCCTCGGCCTCTACACCCTCCCTCTCTGATGTTTGCTCTATGCTCCTTCGCGTATCACCACCCCTGGATTCTCCGGCACCCTCCTCTCCGGCTCTCCTTCAGCAGACCCTTCCCCCTTACTTCCCCCACCGCCTTCTGCTCGCGGTGGCCATTCCGGTTCTCGCGGAAGGGGACGTGGGGGTCGGGGCCGCCCCAAGTGTTCATATTGCGGCCGCGATGGCCACAAGGATTTCGTTTGCTACAAGAAACATGGTTATCCTCCTCGCCCTACTGCCACTGATGGCTCCTCCTCCACTGGCACCGACCTTGAGGCCGTCCGTCTCCAGCTACAGCACATCCAGGGCTTCTTAGCCCTCCTCCTGCCTCTGTTGCCTCCATCTCTACTGCAGGTATTACTTGTCTTTCCTCCGGTCCGCGTTGGATCCTGGACTCGGGGGATACTCATCACATCACCTCGATGCGGCCCCTCCAGTACTCGGATGTTCCTCATCCGAAGTCTATCACCGTCGCCAATGGGGAGACTGTTCCGGTCTCCGGTTGCGCCGACATCTCTCTTGCTCCCTATATCTCTCTTCGCTCGGCTCTTTATGTTACAGGCTCACCTTTTAATTTGCTTTTTGTTGGCCGGCTCACTCATGATATAGATTGCTCTGTCACCTTTACTCCCTCTTCTTTTTTGATACAGGATCGGCGGACACGGACTACCATTGGTAGAGGACGCCTGCAGAACGGGCTCTACCTTCTTGACGCCTCTCCCACTATTCTCTCCTCTGTCTCCGCTGTTGACTGGCACCGACGTCTTGGGCATGCCCCTCTTCCTGTTCTCCAAAAGGCGCTGTCTGATATCTCTTTTCCTGCTTTCCACTGTGATTCTTGTGTTTACGGCAAACAGACGCGTACTTCCTTTCCTGCTCATTCTACTAGTAGCGCTGCTCCCTTTGATTTACTACACTCCGATGTCTGGGGTCCTTTTAAAGTTACCAGTATTTTTGGGTACCGTTATTTTATAACCTTCATTGATGATTATTCCCGCACCACCTGGTTTTACCTACTTCGTGATCGCTCCGAGCTGCCTCGCATATTCCGCACTTTTATACAAGAAACTCGCACGCAATTCTCCAAAACTATTAAAACCGTGCGCACCGATAACGCTCGCGAATACACAGGCCATGAATTTGCCAATCTATGTGCCGAATTTGGTATTATTCATCAGACCTCATGTGCGTACACCCCCCAACCAAATGGCGTGGCCGAACGTAAGAACCGCCACCTCCTAGACGTTTCCCGCTCCCTCATGCTCCAAATGAATGTTCCCAAACTTTATTGGCACTTTGTAGTCTCCACTGCCTGTTTTCTCATCAACTGCCTCCCTTCCTCGGTTCTCAACTCTGTCACTCCATTCGGTCTTCTTTTCCCCTCCACTCCGGCCTTCCCTCTTACACCGCGGGTATTTGGCTGCATTTGCTTCGTTCACCTCCTGGGTCCCTTCTCGGATAAGTTGGATCCCCGAGCCGCTAAATACATTTTCGTCGGCTACTCTCGCACTCAGAAGGGTTACATGTGTTACTCTCCGGTCACACGGAAGGTCATTGTCTCCGCCGATGTTACCTTTCGGGAAGACCAACCTTTCTTTCCCCCACCTCCTGCTCCTTCCTCCCCGACGACATCTCCACCACTACCACTACCCCGACCCGTCATCCCTCCTACTGACTCTGTTTCCCTACGTCCTTCTAACCCTCCTTCTGCTCCCTCCAGGTCACCCATTATCCAGGTTTACTCTCACCGCCTTCCTCCTCGTCCCGCTACCCCTCTGCAGTCGGCCTCTTCCTCGGCTACCCCGCGCCCTGCTGATCAGGTATCTCCCTCTACTGCTCATCCTTTGGCAAATTATGTCTCTCTGCATCGTCTCTCTCCCCCACTACATACATTTGCTACTTCTCTTTCCTCCATTGCGGTTCCTAACACTGTGCAGGAGGAGCTACAACATCCCGGCTGGAGGACTGCCATGGAGGAGGAAATGACCGCTCTCTGGGCCAACCAGACATGGACTCTCGCACCACTTCCCCCGGGTCAGAAACCGGTTGGGTGTAAGTGGGTCTTCGTCGTCAAACATTCTGCTGATGGGACGATTGATCGTCTGAAAGCTCGGCTGGTCGTCCGGGGCTTCACCCAACAACACGGGATGGACTATGAGGAAACCTTCTATCTGGTTGCCAAACTCAACACCGTTCGGGTTCTTATCTCGGTGGCTGTCCATCGCCGGTGGCCCTTAATGCAACTGGATATTAAGAATGCCTTTTTGAATGGCGACTTACAGGAAACTGTCTATATGCAACAACCTCCCGGGTTTGAGACCACGGAGGAGTCTCAGGTTTGCCGCCTTAAGAAAGCTCTGTATGGCCTCAAACGATCACCACGGGCATGGTTCGACAGGTTCAGCAAAGCTCTCCGGGAGGTTGCTTTTTCTCGAAGCACGGCAGATTTCTCGATGTTCACTCGCCACCGTACAGCGGGGACGGTCCTTTTGTTAGTTTATGTTGACGACATCATAATTACAGGGGATGACTCACAGGGAATACAGGAGGTCAAACAACATCTCGGTACTGTTTTTCAAACAAAGGATTTGGGACCCCTCCGGTATTTTTTGGGTCTTGAGGTTGCTAGACGACCAGATGGTCTCGTCCTTTCCCAGCGAAAGTATTGTCGCGACCTTCTCCATGATGCAGGTTACTCGGGTTGTAAGCCGATCAATACCCCAATGGATGTGAATCACAAGTTATGTGCTCAGGCTTCTGACTCAGATCTCTTACTTGAGAATCTTGAATATTATCGCCGTCTAGTTGGAAAATTGATCTACCTCACGGTAACTAGACCTGATATATCTTTCGCAGTTGGTATTGTCAACCGTTATATGCATTCCCCGCGGAAATCTCATCTTCAAGCCATTGAACGCATTCTCAGATACCTCAAAACAGCCCCGGGTCAAGGATTGGTCTACAAGACCTCATCTTCAGCTCCTACATTGATAGTTTACTCTGATGCTGACTACGCTGGTTATCTTGATGATCGACGTTCAACCAGTGGCTTTTGCACCTATTTTGGCGGACACTTGATTACGTGGCGGAGCAAGAAACAAGCTGTTGTAGCTCGATTATCTGCTGAGGCTGAATACCGGGCAATGACATCTGTTGTTTCTGAACTAACATGGCTGGAGAGTCTTCTTACCAATCTGGGTATAAAACTTCCTTCTCCAGCTCTTCTCCTTTGTGATAGCCAAGCGGCGATATATATTGTCAGGAACCCGACATTCCACGAGAGAACTAAACATATTGAATTCGATTGCCACTTCATCAGAGAAAAAGTTCACATGAAGAAGATTGACTTGAAGCATGTTCCCGGGACAGAACAAGTGGCGGATGTTCTCACTAAAGCTCTTCCTAGTACACTTTTCTATCAGTGCTTGTCCAAGCTTGGTGCATACGATTTGTACGCTCCAACTTGCGGGGGAATGTTAGAAAAGCCCATGTAATTGGCTCAGTATTGGGCCCATGTATTTTCTACTTTCTTCTCCTCCTATTAGTCTCACATCATTGTATAGGATTTCTTCTCTTCTTCCCTCTTCTATATATTTGTATTCTCTCCGTGTATTTACATACACAAGCAATACATACAAGTTTTTGAGCTCACTCAACAGTTGGCTTACATCAAAGTTCAGCTTTAAGACCTTATCTCTTTATCCTTATCTTAGATGAGCTCACCAGGAATATCAAACAAGTAATACCTTAGGGTGTGTTCAGTTTGCAGAAAATGGAATTGATCAATTCCAAAAACTGCAGGAATTGAGATTTTGTTGAATTCCAATCCTGTTATTCGACAGCAGAAAAATTTTGAGCTGCAGGAATTGGAATTAGGCAATAGTGGTGTTCGAATGCAGGATGGAATTCATCGACAGGAATTGCATGAAATCAAAAATTCCGTTTAAAAGTAAAAAAGAACTCCAGGCATAACAAAAATTTTAAAACACAAAAAATAATAAATTATTTCAAAGAAACATAAACATAATAACAAAAGATCCATCAACCACAAAATGTTCCAGTACACTGCATGAAATTATGAACAAAAATACAAAATAGATAATATACGACAATCTGCAAAACATAGAAAGTAAAAATATAAAACCAAACTGGGAACAAACAAAAGCACAACAACATCATACACACATGAGTCATAGAATTGCAAGTGAATTCACGCCGTCCCCACGCGGTTTGGTTGTGTCATGAACATATCGAACTTCAGTTGACAAGCACCTAGAAGATCTGTGGCCTTCACTAACTCGACATCCTGCAAATCCGATAGTTGAGCAAATGCTTCATAAATTTAAGCAGAAGTATTTCTCACCGGAGCTTCACTGCTTTTTGTTATTACAACCGCTGTGTGCTCCATATATTTTGTCATTTTATTGATTACATTTGTTATTGCATCGGTAGGAGTTTGCTTCCTCTGCATACTACTCCCTCCTAATGAATACCCTGCTGTGTAGTTGCTTTCTTCACCCACTAACTCCCCATTCAACTCAATGACTGTCTCATTTGCCGTCACCGCAAATGCACCTGTTGCCTTATCATTACCGCACAATATGTCGAAGTCTCCCATATTAATGATCATATTATCTTTACAGTGCTTCACAGTAGGATGATCATGCCCAACATGATTAGTCCACATGAATAAAAATAGTAAAATAATTAAAACAAAATTATAGAATGCAATAAATGAATATACGCTGACAAAATTGGCCCAAACTTCTTCACTGTAGGCTTTCACTGTATTTTGTTCCCAATCCCATCTGAAGCCACGTGTGTCTAACATTGCGGACACCTACTTTTAATATTTATTTCATGTCTTCAGTCTGGCCATGATCTTCTTCTTTGTGAAGTACAGATTATGTAAATCTTTTATGGCCTTGATTGTTGCTATGAAGGCCACTGCTTTTCATCTATTCGACGTTGTGTGACCTTTACCGTGCTCCTTAAGTAATACACTGGACAGAGTACAATCCATATCATTTGTCCAGTGAACATATTATTTCTCTTTCCATGTCCCTCTTTCCATTTTATAATCTCTGCATGTATATGCATCACATTAACAGCAAATAGTAAGTTAACATATGTATCACAATAGCATTAGATTTTAAGCCAACAACATATACAACTGTGCCAAGAAAATACTTCAATTCATGCATGGCTTGCAAAATTTTTTACACAAGCATGCATATCAAAACATGTTTAAACAACATATATATCTATAATATCTAATAAATCTCAATATGGACTTGATATTCAGTAAACATTTTCATAGCTAAGTTATCTTTAAATTAAGTCCAAGCATTTGACGATTAAATTGGATTAATATTATCATTGTATTTGTAGACTTCTTCTTATGATGCTTCAACAGCTAATAAGTGAGCATCGACCACGACAAGCAGTTGTGAATCAATAGCTAGCCTCTTATCGAAAACGAAGTTACATAGGATGCAACATGCATTTATTATTTGCACCTTCATTTAAATTTAATATTAAGATCATGAACCAAATACAATGTGAAATCAAAAGTCACTTTTTTCACACCTGAACAATTAAAAGGGTTGTTTCCTTGTTCTGACCACTCTTGTAGATGATAACGCGTTGACCGATACAGTGCAAGGGAACATGAATTGTTGGTGTAACTCGCATCCACTAGGAAGTACTAACCTAACACATCAATATAATAAATTTTCTAATTAATGAATGAAATGTTTTTAAAACAAATAATTGAATATTAATGACTTACCAGTTGGAACTTCAAAATGATAGGTTCTTTCTAGCGCATCACATAACACTTATGAATCTGAAGATGATCGTTTCCAACCATGTAAGAAATACTCAAATAGATTCTTTCACTGGCACATGCTTGGTTTCATAGATAAGGCCACTAGTGGATAAAATGTGACATAGTACGTTGAATGGTTGTTTACCCATACGCAAAAGGCTGAAGCAGTTGACCTCTGAAAACTCATATATGAGTCTTAACAATGAAAACTGTAGTGCAGACTGTGCAGTATTCATATCATGGTCTACGGGATTCAGAGGAATATATTCTAATGTTGCTCATGCACCACCAAGTGTTGTGAGATACTTGCATTTCATAATATATTCTTTTATTAATTTTTCTCGCAACAAGGCTAGATTCATCAAACATATGACAATAAAATAAAAATTAAGGTGAAATGTTCATATTGCAACCAATACCAAAAAACACAATCTTACAAGATTTTTATGACAAGAACACAGAAAAAGCATCGTGCAGCCATTTTGGTTGGATATTAACAACAATCTACTACATTGCAGGAGATTCATAAATCCAAATTGCTTTTGTTCTATGTTTCTGTATGAAACAAAAAATTATTTTTTACATTATCTGTTGCATGGAATCCCCCATCCCTCAAGAGGATTGTAGAAGGAAACAAACCCATGATGTTATATCAAGATCATAAAGCTTATGATTCTAACCTACTATTTTTTTCATATGTCAAATGAAGGGGATTTTGTTCTGGAAATGGCAATACATTAGGATGAAGAAGACGGTAGATAGGAGGGAATGACTGGAATCACATTCTTCCTACCGACAGTCTTGGGCTGAAACCCAAAAAAACATGTATGGGAGGAGAAATCGAAGCACTTGTGCGAACAAAATACCGCTGGAAACAAGGAGAGGAGAAACCGAAAAATAAATTGAGAAAGGAGAAGAAAAATCAAGAAAGAAGAAGGCTGGAATCCTAAAATCAATCGAGAAAGGAGCGAAAGAATTGAGAAATGAGAGGAAAAATCGAGAAAGAAGAAGGTTGGAATCACCTTCTTAGCATCGTCAGCGTAGAAGGGGTGGCGAGATGACGGGATCGCGAGGGTTGGAGTCGTGATCTGCACGTGGAAGAGAAAGTTTTTGAAATCAAGGATTATGGCACAGGAATTGCGGAAAGACTAAATCGAAAATCTATAGTTTTGCGCAAAACTAATACCTGGGTTATTTCACTCCATCTGAACACCCGCAAATGATTTATTTTTCCCACCTACCGAACAGACCCTTGGTGTTTATTGTTTGCGGATGATATTGTTTTGGTCGATGAGACACGCGAGGGAGGGTGTAAATGCGAAAATTGAATCTTGGCGAGAAACTTAAGAAAAGAGGGGTTTTAGGTTGAGTAGGGCAAAGATGAAGTATATGGAGCTTAAATTTAGCAGTGCAAGAAGGACAGATGACATTGTTATTAAATTGAGTGATCAAGACATTTCCCGTAGTGAGTGCTTTAAATATCTTGAATCGATAGTTCAAAGAAATGGAGGTGTTGATAAAGATTTGATATATAGAATCCAAGCAGGTTGGTTGAAGTGGAGAGGTGTGTCAAGGATCTTATGTGATCGTTAAGTACCATTAAAACTTAGAGTCAAGTTTTACCGTACTGCAATTAGACCAATGATGCTCAATGGTTCTGAGTGTTGAGCAGCGAATTGTGTTCATGAGCAAAAAAATGAGAGTTGCGGAAATGAGAATGCTTAGGTAGATATGTGGACACACGAGACAGGAAAATATTAGGAATGAATGTATTATGAATGAGGCAAGAGCGGCACCAATTACAGAGAAGATGCAAGAAGCTCGACTAAGATGGTTTGGACATGTACAAAGGAGACCATTAGAGGCATCTATTAGGTGTTGTGAGAGTTTATCCACTAGGCATGTTAAATGGGAGAGGGATAGACAAATAAAGACTTGGAATGAAAGTATAAGGAAATACATTATGTACTTAGGTTTTTTTTTAGATTATGACTGAAGACGGGGCGCAATGGCAACAAAGGATCCATATAGCCAACCTCACTATAGTGGGATAAAGACTTGAATGTTGTTATATATCTTTATCTAGAAGTGCCAACTTACATGATAATAGTAGTTGTGGGTAGATTCCCCTTCAAGAATCATTAAGGGTGCTTAGGAGGATGAGGAGGTTATTGATGCGGAGCAGAGACGAGGACACGTTTTGGGCCCGTTCAGGGCTGTTGGCAACTTTCCATATATGGCGTGCCCGGATCGACGATCGGGCTCCGCGATTGCGTCCGGAGCGTCGGCGCGAGTCAAAACGCTATATTACTTTATATTTTTTGAGTTTATTTTGATGTATTTTAAGGGCTAACCCACCGGCCAATCATAGCCGTTGATGGGGATGCCCTAGTTTGTGTTTTCTTATAAATATGATGCTAGGCGGCTGATTTGGGGGATTGCAGAATTTGGAGAATTCATTTTCGGATTCCTGCGATCCTTCCCCGGTGCCGACGCCGTGGAGCCCTAGGTGACGACTCCTAGGTGGTTTTCTTCATCCCCAAGGTAATACCCATCCATAATCTTCTCCCTCCCCCCTCGAAACCCTCATCCGCATCCCCTACAACCCCCAAATCTCAATCCCCACCGCCAATTACTGTTCATGATCACTGTTCACGGGTACTGTTCACCGAAAATGTTCACGGGCACTGTTCACTGGAACTGTTCATCCGTCATTACTGTTCACCCGCACTGTTCATCCGCCGGCACTGTTCATCCGCCGGCCCTATACCAATCCCGCAGCCTCCTTCCCTCCGTGGATCCACTTCCCACCGCCACGAAAACCCTACATCTATTTTGGTCTAGTGCTACCACCCTCCGATCCGTTTTTCCACCGCACAAACCTTCCATTTTTGCCCGGATCCGCTCCTAAATATCGGATCCACTCACCCCCGGCCCGGATCTACTCATTCGTGTCCGGATCCGCCGTTTTACCTTCTGTTACCACCACTTTCCACTGAGGGCAGCCACCGTCACCGTCGTCTCGCCACCGGTTCCACCTCCGATCGCCCCTTTTGCATCCGGTCCCTCAAATTCTCCACCACCTCGGATCAGCCCACTGCATCGTGAGTATCTCGTGGTATTGTGTTTTGTATTTGACATTTGCACTTGGTTGTTTATCTATATTTGTGCTATGATCATAGTTTGGTAGTTGTTGTACTTTTGCGCTAATATTTGTTTATGGAATTAATCGCCGCCGCTTGCTTGGGCCCTCCGCGCGGAGGAAGCCGTTGTCAAATCGCTAAAATTATTTAATTGCTTCTTTATTTTGATTAGCTGCGTGGTGTTGTTAATTCTCATTGCTTAAATTAATTGTCGTTGCTATCCGACTGTTTCATTGCATGTAGCATTGCATTCGCATATCCCCTCACACGTGCACGTAGAGTCCTAGCTTCCGAGCACCACTAGCCTACCCCTACATCATTTGGTATCAGAGCCAGGTTAGGCTATTTGCATGCTTTGTAGTGGTAGGTCATATAGAGTCTTTAGCTTCATCCATGACTAATTATCGTTGTTGTTCCTCTCCTCTCTTGAGACATTGTGAGTCTGCCTATACCCAATCTCATAGAGCGACTTCAGAGAAATCCTCACGTTATCATGATGATTATTATCGTCTGCGGCACACCACTTCTCGAGATCGTGTCGACCCACCGACACAACCTCACCACGCCAAAGACGATCAGTATGATGATTGTCGTCGTTCATATCCTTACACGCGAGCGGATCGTGTTGATCCTTCGACTCGACCTGATTACCTTAGGGATGACTATTATGAGGATCGTCACTTTGAGAGAAATCTTGAGAGTCAGTTTCGTATAGTTTCCCCTTCCTTTGACGGCTCATCGAGTCCCGAGTCTTTCAGTTATTGGCTTGTGGACATTGAGTATTATCTTGATTATTTTGAGTTATTCGGTGAGCGTCGCGTTAAGTTTGCGAAACTTAAACTTTTAGATCAGGCGAGAGCATATTGGGCTAGCGTTGAGAGGACCCGCGAGCGAAACCGTCTTTGTCGCATCACTAGTTGGGTGGACATGAAGCGTACATTGTGTCAGAGGTACCTGCCTTCATCATATCGGAGTCGCTTGCTCGACCAATTATTTTTCCTTCAGCAAGAATCCATGTCTGTCGCTAATTACAGGGATTGCTTTGATGAGTTAGTTGTGAGGAGCGATATCCGAGAGGATTCAGCCATGACCACTTGCAGATTTCGGTCTGGGCTTCGATCTGACATCCGTACTAAGGTGGGTTATCATAGCTCGAAGTCCCTGGAGCAGACGTATCAGCTTGCCCTTCACTACGAACAGTCTTTGAGATCTGCCATAGCTGGTCGGTTGGACCCTCACCTTGGCCTCCGCAGTACGAGTCCTCATATTGAGGTCACCATGACGTCTACCACTGTCATGTTACCCACGACGGAAGTGGTACCTGATACGGATTGCTCTCACCCCAGCGAGATGCTTATCCCAGTGAGTGACCTATCTCTTGTCTCTGACCCGTCTCCCGCGACCCCGAGTGAGAGTGAGCCTGAGCGACCTATTGAGTCTGCAGTATTGTGTGACTTGTGTCTCTCACCCACATCTCTTCTTTTGTCATGTACCGGGTTAGTTAACACCCTCACCGTAGACCCAATTCTTGACACTACACCCACAGACCCATTCTTGAGTGTAGGTCTATGTTGCTCTCCCGTTGTCATTGCCCCGAGTCACATCACGACCGAGATCCCAGAGCTTGATGTTGATCTCACAGTGACTATGCCACTCATTCAAGGGAACACGACCCCTTACGATGGTACTCACATGGAGGACTTTGACCTTAGTGACGAGCCCCATGTTGAGCCTCCTGATGATCCGCCACATCTTGGTAAGGTTGAGACTCAGGTGAGCATCTCAGGTATGACGTCTCTTTCATTATCATTTCTGACCTTGCCAATGAAAAGGGACCTTGAGTGGAGCATGACATATGTAGGGCCTACCTTGAGTCCACTTGAGTATACTCATATTGGGAGGACCTATCTTATGATGCCTCACACTCTGGATGAGTTTTGGGACACGCCACCCGCTGAGCCACCCGATGAGTTCTTTCTTGTCTGGGACGCTCACCATATTTTAGAGTCACGACTTCTAGTCAGTGCACACGATTTTCACTCAGGTGGTCGTCTCCTTCATGATGACTTTTCTTACACACCTCCTGGGGACCCCCCTGATACGCTACGTTTCCCGAGACACATTTGGCTCTTTACGAGCACGTATTTGAGTATAGTTGTCTCTCACGGTCATCTGAGCGCTCGTCACACACATGATGAGTTTGTATATACTCCACCGAAAGAACCTCCTGATAGGCCACCACATTTGAGAGACATCTCAGGAATTATTGGATTTTCCTATAAGGAGTGTACTGTGTCTGTCATGTTGTCTTTGCATCATTTGCATTACCTGCATGAGTCTGCTGAGTCATTTGCACAACATTTGCATGATTTGCATGAGTCGGTCCGCCGACGAATATTAACAAGCAATGATAATTATAAAGCCCATGCAGATAAGCGAAAGCGAGAACAGATATTTAACGTAGGCGAGAAGGTAATGGTGCGAGTCCGCCCCGAGAGGCTCCCTTCGGGGCCTGCCAAGAAGTTAAGCGCGAGGCGAATAGGTCCATATTCCATTATTAGTCGTATTGGGACCAACGCCTACCGGCTTGACATCCCGGCCAGTATGGGAATTCACCACGTGTTTAATGTTGAGGACCTGACTCCATACTATGAGCCTCATGAGTATGTGGACCCGAGCAGTGGAGATGCCCAGCCACCCCCACCCCCACGGTCGTTACCATATCATCCTCATACGTCCTCACCCATTGTTGGCCTCCACCCACCCGGGGACTCGTCTTCTTTGGTTTCACCGCAGGCACCACTGATCGCACCGGGATCCGCCACTCGTGAGTTGACCGTTGAGAGCTTCATGGAGACCAGACTCCACCAGTGCATTCCCACTACAGACGTTGGTGACTCTTGGGTACTTGCAGCAGAGTTTGATCGATTCGCCCATGGACTTCGACTTCAGCACGTCCGTCTCCATTCACCGGAGATGACATCTTTTCGGTCAGGGGGAGTTGATTGGCGAGGACACTTTCCAGCGACGACACTTGGGCGACCTCAGGTGGACTTCTTCGAGTTTTACCCGGCATGCAGCGAGAGAATTTTGATCTCTATTCATCGGGAGATGAATTCTTTCAAGCCGGGGAGATTGATGCGGAGCAGAGACGAGGACACGTTTTGGGCCCGTTCAGGGCTGTTGGCAACTTTCCATATATGGCGTGCCCGGATCGACGATCGGGCTCCGCGATTGCGTCCGGAGCGTCGGCGCGAGTCAAAACGCTATATTACTTTATATTTTTTGAGTTTATTTTGATGTATTTTAAGGGCTAACCCACCGGCCAATCATAGCCGTTGATGGGGATGCCCTAGTTTGTGTTTTCTTATAAATATGATGCTAGGCGGCTGATTTGGGGGATTGCAGAATTTGGAGAATTCATTTTTGGATTCCTGCGATCCTTCCCCGGTGCCGACGCCGTGGAGCCCTAGGTGACGACTCCTAGGTGGTTTTCTTCATCCCCAAGGTAATACCCATCCATAGTCTTCTCCCTCCCCCCTCGAAACCCTCATCCGCATCCCCTACAACCCCCAAATCTCAATCCCCACCGCCAATTACTGTTCATGATCACTGTTCACGGGCACTGTTCACCGAAAATGTTCACGGGCACTGTTCACTGGAACTGTTCATCCGTCATTACTGTTCACCCGCACTGTTCATCCGCCGGCACTGTTCATCCGCCGGCCCTATACCAATCCCGCAGCCTCCTTCCCTCCGTGGATCCACTTCCCACCGCCACGAAAACCCTACATCTATTTTGATCTAGTGCTACCACCCTCCGATCCGTTTTTCCACCGCACAAACCTTCCATTTTTGCCCGGATCCGCTCCTAAATATCGGATCCACTCACCCCCGGCCCGGATCTACTCATTCGTGTCCGGATCCGCCGTTTTACCTTTTGTTACCACCACTTTCCACTGAGGGCAGCCACCGTCACCGTCGTCTCGCCACCGGTTCCACCTCCGATCGCCCCTTTTGCATCCGGTCCCTCAAATTCTCCACCACCTCGGATCAGCCCACTGCATCGTGAGTATCTCGTGGTATTGTGTTTTGTATTTGACATTTGCACTTGGTTGTTTATCTATATTTGTGCTATGATCATAGTTTGGTAGTTGTTGTACTTTTGCGCTAATATTTGTTTATGGAATTAATCGCCGCCGCTTGCTTGGGCCCTCCGCGCGGAGGAAGCCGTTGTCAAATCGCTAAAATTATTTAATTGCTTCTTTATTTTGATTAGCTGCGTGGTGTTGTTAATTCTCATTGCTTAAATTAATTGTCGTTGCTATCCGACTGTTTCATTGCATGTAGCATTGCATTCGCATATCCCCTCACACGTGCACGTAGAGTCCTAGCTTCCGAGCACCACTAGCCTACCCCTACATCAGTTATAAGATAGCTTTGGTTGACCCTCATTACCTAACTTTGTGAATATAATGCAGGGAGCTTGGTTGAGGCTTGCAGGCGGGATGAAGAATTTTACAGATATATTTATAGATTTTCTCCATTGTATCTACTTTTGATGTAACGAATCAATGTGGGATATATATTCATATTTCTATTCTAGATCTAAGTACATGTTAAGATATGTGATTATCACGAGGGCACTAGTACATTTGAATAAATGTTATTGGTATTCCATGCTTATTTATTTCTATATACACTGAGTGGAAAATGATCATTTGGTTTTCTTATCACTCCTGTACGCTTTAATTAATTTTACAGCGTGCCAATGGTACCAGCCAAGTCCATGATATAGTATATGGGAATAAATAAGATGTTACATAATCTACTAATATCAATTTTTCATTACTGCATTAATTGGTTCTATAAGTTGATTTAGTAGTTTAAATTTCTGTAGTGTTCGTGTCCTCCAATCGGGAAGAACAATTAGCATTGCACACAGCGGGATTACTATTGGAATTTGTGATAAACTAGGATATACTTATAGTTTTTCTCCATTGTATCTACTTTTGATGTAATAGGCCAATGTGGGATATATATGCATATTTCTATTCTAGATCTAAGTACATGTTAAGATATGTGATTATCATGAGGGCACTAGTACATTTGAATAAATGTTATTGGTAGTCTATGCTTATTTATTTCTATATACACTGAGTGGAAAAAGATCATTTTGTTTTGCTTATCACTCCTGTACACTTTAATTAATTTTACAGTGCGCCAATGGTACCAACCAAGTCCATGATATAGTATATGGGATTAAATAAGATATTACATATTCTACTAATCTCAATTTTTCATTACTGCATTAATTGTGTCTTTAAGTTGATTTAGTAGTTTAAATTTTTGTAGTGTTCGTGTCCTCCAATGGACAAGAACAATTAGGATTGCACAAAGAGCGGGATTACTATTGGAATTTGTGATAAACTACGGCAAGTTGTGCCTAGAACTTTGTAAGCTGGAAGGCCTTAAAGTTTCTAAAAATTTTATGAAAAATCAAATAACTAGATATGCCAATTGTTGTGTGTATGAAAATATGCCTACCAAGTTTGCTTCTTGTATTATCCACTTATCAGTATGTCGGATATGATAATGTCAAAGTTCAGAAGACGATTATTAAAAATTTTTGACAGATGGTGGGAGTTTGAACAAATAAAATACATTGTAATCCATAACGATGGGAAAAAAGATTGAAATTACTCACAGTTTTAAGGAATGCAGCAGTGCTTTTTCCGGGTCGAACAAGAGGAATTGAAGCACCTTGGCGTTTTAACTGCTCACTCACATCATCAGGATCTAGTTGTAGAAAAGTATAGTAATAATTGAAGAATGCTAACAATATTATGTTTGTTGGAAGATATAAAGCACCTGTTGAAAGCTAACATGGTGAGAATAATAACTCGAAGTATTTTAATCAAAAAATAATTTAAAAATTCGAGTGACATGGCAATCATAAATGTCATGAGAATGCATTATGAAAAAAGTGTGAAAGGAAAATATAGTACTAGTATGTATGCATCTAACATAAATCAATTGATATACAATGCTATATAGGTTTCATAATGTGGGTCTATATTCTCAACATGCCCCTTGTATGTAAGGCATTTAGACTCTATGTTACAGAGATACACCCGACCGAACACACCGCCTCGCAGGAGTCAGAGGAGCGCTTATGGAAGCCGTTGTGATAATTTCACATAATATTTTGTAATTAGTACGTATTAATTAATTGTTTAATACTAATTAATTGTTAATACTAATTAATTGTTTAATATTTATTAATGAGTTTTAATTAATATTTGTTAGAAAAGCCTATGTAAAGAGCCCATTATTGGGCCCATTTTTGTTTTCCCTCTTCTCTTCTTTAATCCCACATCATGTATAGGATTGTTCTCTCTTTCTTCGTCATATATATTTGTATTCTCTCTTTGTATTTAGACACAAGCAATACATACAAGTTTTTGTGCTCTCTCAACATGGTATCAGAGGGACTAGGTCTCTCCTTGCGGCTAGCCTTCTGCTAACCGCCCGTCCTGCCTCTGTTTGCGCTAGGTGCGTTCTGTGTTTGTCTAACCGGACGGCCTTCCCTTCTCGCGCAAGGCGCGCGGCTAGTTTTTCTCTACCCGCCTCTCTCTTCCCCTCCTATCCCGTGGCCTCCACCTTCTTTCTCTCTACTCTCAATCCTTTTATAGGAGTTTCTCTCGCCAGTGGGGCCCTATCCCACCTCCTCTGTCCCGCGCAGTTTCCTCTCTAACCCGCCCGATTTGTTTCTATCTTCCCTCAGCAAGCTCCATTCTTAGATCGCGGCTTTCTCCATGTTCTCTTCTCCCGTGGGCCCCTCCTCCGGTGCTAATCGCCCGATCTCTCTGCCTATCCGCTCGAGTTCTCTAACTCGCGGACTCTTCTTCTATCCGCTCGAGTTCTCTAACTCGCGGACTCTTCTGCTATCCGCTCGAGTTCTCTAACTCGCGGACTCTTCTCCTATCCGCTCGAGTTCTCTACCTCGCGGATTATTCTTCTATCCGCTCGAGTTCTCCTCCTCGCGGCTTCCTCCTCTTGCCCGCTCGAGTTCTTCTACTCGCGGCTTCCTCTTCCTGTCCGCTCGAGTTCTACCCGCGGCCTCCTTCTTTGCTCTGACTGCCGGTGTGCTCACTGAGACTGTGCGGTCTATCTTCTTTCCGCATTTTTGGTCGCGGTCCGCCTAGCCGCTGGTGTACACATTGTGACGGTGCGGTTTGTTTCTCTGCATTGTGGTCGCGGTCTTCTCCTTGACTACCTGCAGAGCGGTCTCCAGTTCTTCTCGCAGCGGTCATCGTCATCCGCTATAGTCTCTAGTCTCTGCGACTTGCTAACCGCCTGACTTGTAACGGTCTCTCTCCTGCTGCTTCTACGGGCTCTTCTGTCAACTCCACCGGCCCGGTGGCTAGTCCGCGTGCAGACCGCCCGACCTTTCCAGCAGACCGTCCAGCTTGTCCTGCTGAAATCCGCGACGAGCTGTGGATAACTACCATTTCTCTCTCTGGGAAGAAGAACTTTATCCTTTGGGTGCATTCTGTTAGACGGGTTCTTCAGGCCAAGGGCCTTTTGCCTCACCTCACTCAGGCACCTCCTTCTCCTTTTATCGACGACTGGCTCCGCAATGATGGTCACATTCAGACTTGGCTCCTCAATTCCTTGGATGGTGAACCTTATCAGATGGCCATGTATCACGAAACCGCCAAGGCTATGTGGGATGAACTGTATTTCTTGTACTCAGGCCGAGACAGCTTTCAGCATCTCTAAGACATACTCACTGATCTTCTCGCTCTCGGCACTGGAAGGGCTTCGGACACGACCTCCTTTGCCGCTCGAGCCAAGACCCTTGCTGAGGCCTGGATCCAGCATCAGCCGTCTACCAATGATCATGCTGCTCAGCGCGCTCAGAAGGAAGCTGTCTGCATTGCCATCATGATGGCCCATGTTCTGTCTCACCTTCAGAGCATTCGGACTCAAGTTCTGGCTTCTCCCATCACACCGTCTTTCTCTGATGTTTGCTTCATGCTTCTCCGTGTGTCACCTTGTCCGGATACTTCTGTGCCTTCTCCCCCGGCCCTTCTTCAGCAAGCCCCATGCCCCTACCTTCCCCACCTACCTCCGCTCGTAGCGGACGTTCGGGATCTCGGGGCCGTGGGCGCGGTGGCCGAGGTCGGCCGAAGTGTTCCTACTGCGGGAAGGGCGGACACCTTGAGGGGACCTGTTACTAGAAGATTGGTTATCCTCCTCGTCCGACGGCATTTGTTGCTGCTGACGCCTCCTATGTCGCCCCTCCTGACCTTGAGGTCATTCGTCTCCAGCTCCAGCAACTCCAGGGGCTACTCAACCCGCCCTCTGCCTCCATTTTCTCCGTCTCCAACACAGGTACTGCTTGTTTATCCACCAGTCTGTGTTGGATTGTGCACTCAGGTATCACTCATCATATTACCTCGCGACGGCCTGCCCAGTACTCGGATTCTCCTCATCCAAAGTGTATCACTGTGGTCAATGGGGAGACGGTTCCCGTCTCCGGCTCGGCGGATCTCTCTCTCAACCCGTCGATCTCCCTCCGCTCGGCTCTTCATGTTCTGAGCTCCCCGTTCAATTTACTTTCAGTCAGTCTCCTTACTAGTGATCTTGATTGCTCTGTCATGTTCACACCTTCTTCTTTTGGCATACAAGATCGGCGGACGGAGACTACCATTGGTAAAGGCACACTGTGGAACGGGCTCTACCTTCTCGATGACTCTCCTACCATCCTCTCCTTTGTCTCTTCCAGCGAGTGGCATCGAGGTCTTGGGCATGCCCCTCTGCTGGTCCTCCAGCGGGCTCTTCCTGATATCTCTCTTAATCTGTTTCAGTGTGAGTCCTGTATCTTTGGCAAGCAGCCGCATTCTTCTTTTCCTGCGCATTGTACCCGGAGTGCTGCTCCGTTTGATTTAGTACATTCTGATGTATGGGGTCCTTTTAAGATTACTAGTATTTCTGGGTTTCGACACTTTATCACATTTATTGATGATTACTCTCGCACAACGTGGCTTTACTTATTTTGTGATCGCTCTGAGCTTCCCCGTATTTTTTGGGCTTTTGTCCTTGAGACCCGTACACAATTCCACACCACCCTAAAAACATTGTGCACCGATAATGCTCGTGAATACACCGGTCACGGATTTACAGATTTGTGCTCTGAATTCGGGATTATTCATCAAACATCTTGTGCCTACACATCCCAGCAAAATGGCGTTGCCGAAAGAAAGAACCGTCACTTGCCCGATGTAGCCTACTCACTCATGCTTCAAATGCATGTTCTCAAACCTTATTGAAACTTTGCGGTTTCCACTGCCTGCTTCATCATCAACTGTCTCCCTTCCTCCGTCCTCCACTATGCTACTCCTTTCAGCCTACTGTTTCCCTCCACTCCGGCCTTTCCTCTCACGCCTCGTGTCTTTGGCAGCACCTGCTACGTCCACCATCTGGGGCCGTCCTCGTACAAGTTGGATCCCGGGAGGCTAAACACATCTTTGTCGGACATTCGCGCACCTAGAAGGGCTATGTATGTTATTCTCCAGCTACCCGCAAGATCTCGGTCTCTGCTGATGTTACCTTCCGGGAGGATCAACCGTTTTTCCCTGCTCTTTTACCCGCTCATCTACCACCAGCTCCTCTCCCGCCATCCATCCCACGCCCTGTTATCCCCATTACTGCACAACCTTCACCAGTTCCACCTGCACCGGCTCCTGCTCCCTGCAAACCACCCATTATCCGTGTCTACACCCATCGCTCTCCCAGTTCCGTTTCCCCTCTGCAGTCGGCATCAACCACGGCTACTCTGCGTCCTGCTGATCAGGTACCGTC
Source organism: Platanthera guangdongensis (assembly GCA_039583875.1). NCBI lineage: Eukaryota > Viridiplantae > Streptophyta > Magnoliopsida > Asparagales > Orchidaceae > Platanthera > Platanthera guangdongensis. The sequence continues at coordinate 61,561,329 of CM077152.1, read as the reverse complement.
GTTCACTGCTCATCCACTGGCAAACTGTGTCTCCCTCCATCGCCTCTCTCCTCACCTTCACACATTTGCTACTTCTCTTTTCTCGGTCTATGTTCCTAACTCTGTGCAGGAGGCGCTCCAATATCCAGGCTGGCGGACCGCCATAGAGGAGGAAATGGCTGCTCTCCGGGCTAACCAGACATGGACTCTAGTACCCCTTCCTCCGGGTCAGAAACTGGTTGGGTGTAAGTGGGTCTTTGTCATCAAACATGCTGTTGATGGGACGATTGACCGTCTGAAGGCTCGTCTAGTGGCTCGTGGCTTTACCCAACAACAGGTGCTCGACTATGAGAAAACTTTCTCTCCGGTGTCCAAGCTCAACACTGTTCGTGTTCTCATCACCGTAGCTGTCCATCGCCAGTAGCCCCGACTCCAACTGGATATCAAGAATGCTTTTCTGCATGGTGATCTCCAGGAAACGGTGTATAATGCAACAACCACCCGGGTTTGAGACCACGGAGGAGTCTCAGGTCTGTCGTTTTTTGAAGGCTCTGTGTAGTCTCAAACAATCTCCACGGGCATGGATTGACAAGTTCAGTAAAGCCCTTTGGGATATTGGTTTTACTCGGAGCTCGGCCGACTTCTCGTTGTTTACTCGTCACCGAACAACAGGAACGGTTCTCCTGCTTATGTACGTTGACGATATCATCATTATAGGAGATGACTCACAGGGGATACAGGCGGTCAAACTACATCTGAGTTCCGTCTTTCAGACAAAAGATCTGGGGCCCCTACGATAATTCTTGGGTCTTGAGGTTACGGCCAGATGGGCTTGTCCTCTCTCAACGGAAGTACTGCCTCGACCACCTTCATGATGCGGGCTATTCAGGGTGTAAGCCGAGTGACACCACAATGGATGTAAACCACAAGTTGTGCACCCAGGCATCTGACACGGATCTCCTACTCCAGAATCCAGAATATTATCGTCATCTCGTTGGAAAATTGATTTATCTCACGGTAACCAAACCAGATATTTCCTTCGCTGTTGGTATTGTCAGTCGGCATATGCACTCCCCTCGAAGATCTCATCTTCAGGTTGTTGAACGCATTCTCAGATACCTTAAAACAGCTCCTGGACAAGGACTAGTGTACAGAACCTACTCGTCAGTTCCAACATTAGCGGCATACTCGGATGTTGATTATGCTGGTTCCCTTGATGACCGACGATCAACCAGTGATTTTTGCACTTATTTTGGAGGACATTTGATTACCTGGCGAAGCAAGAAACAAGCGGTCATTGCTCGATCATCAGCTGAGGCAGAATACTGGGCAATGACATCTGTAGTATCTGAACTGACGTGGCTTGAAAGTCTTCTCACCGACCTGGGTGTACAGCTACCTTCACCAGCTCTCCTCCTCTGTGACAGCCAAGCTGCTATAGATATTGCCAAGAACCTGGTCTTTCACGAAATAACAAAGCATATAGAAGTCGACTGTCACTGCATCCGGAAGAAGGTTCAAATGAAGAAGCTAGATCTAAAGCATGTTCCAACGACTGAACAAGTTGCGAATGTCCTCATAAAGTTTCTTTCCAGTACCCTCTTCTATCAGTGCTTGTCCAAACTTGGCGCATACGATTTGTACGCTCCAGCTTGCGGGGGAGTGTTAGAAAAGCCCATGTAAAGAGCCCATTATTGGGCCCATTTTTGTTTTCCCTTTTCTCTCTTCTTTAGTCTCACATCATGTATAGGATTGTTTTCTCTCTTTCTTCCTCCTATATATTTGTATTCTCTTTTGTATTTAGACACACAAGCAATACATACTAGTTTTGTGCTCTCTCAACAATATTAATTAGATTAATGATATTAATTAAAGTTGTTTGTAACTTGCGCTTCCTTATCTATATAAGGGGGAGGGATATGGTGTCACAAGTTATCTTTTATGCTAAGGGTTTTGGGATCTCTTCTTGTGATGGAGAACTTCAAAGGGGTACCAGTCTCCTGAATTTAAGCACAAGTATTCCTCGTGATTGTATTCAGCTTCTCAAGTTCTAATGCAATCCATTTTCTACTTTGGTAACAATGGTCCGCCCGTTGCACTTTCAACCGCCGGGTACCGGCGCCTTCGTCAACGACCACTTCGATCAGACTAAAGCCCAGTTTCACTATATATTGGCCCTCCTTCGTAGGATCCAGGATAGTCAAGGAATCCATGTGAATTCCCCACCAGTGGCACCCCTTAGCAACTACACACCGGTCTGAAGGCCTCGCTCTCAGCTCCCAGCCCTCTTCGCTCACAGACCTCACCGCCGACCCGCCGACCTTTTTCCCTGACCTTGCCCACCTCCCTCCGCCAACCCATGCCCTCACCAAGTCACCGATCCTTTTTGGCACCTCAGTCAACGCCCCTCATCCTGGCAATACTCTTGCTCCAAACCAGCCACTTGTGAACAGGATAGGAGCACTCTGTCAGGTCATGCTGCCCTTCTAGTTCCACTCAACCTTCGATCAACTCCACTCATTGCACCCACCACACCAGCTTTAATATACAAGGTCTCTGTTGGTGCATCCCATCCCAGTCATCATCCTAGCTCTGCCTCACTGGCCATGCAAGGCTTTCTTCCCTCTTTGGTTCATTCCATGCATCGAGTCCCTTCCTTCCCCCTTTTCGTAGCTTTCAGTTGGGCTACTGATGCCTCCTCTTTTCCTCCCATAGAGTTGTCTCATCGCGCACCAGACTTCGAGCCGCCCACACCCCCTGCCGCAAATCTCGTTCGTTCCTCCTCCTACCCCACCTTTTAATTACTTCACCTCGTGGACCTTACCTTTTATTTCCTCCACCCCACTCTAACTTCCCTATTCTGCCAACTGCTACACATCCCTTGGTCCATCGCACTAAGCTTTACTATGTCACTGACAGTCTTGATGACCCGGAAAAATATTCGAACCTTGACTTGGGGACAAGGTCAATTTTTAAGGGCAAAATAATGTTACGGCGATACATCCGCCCGAGTTCACCGCCTCGCGGGAGTCTGGGGAGAACTTATGGATGCCACCGTGATAATTCCACATAATGTTTTGAAATTAATTGGTTAATAGTAATTAATGAGTAGTACGTAATATTTAGGGATATGGTGTGAGAGCTTATTTTTTACGCTGACGTTTTAGGATCTCTCCTTGTGAGAGAGACTTTAAGAGGGAACTAGTCTCCTTGAGGATAGGCACGAGTATTCCTCATGATTGAATTCAATTTTTCAAGTTCTAGTGCAATCCATTTTTTGTTTTGGTAACACTCTAGCATGTGAACTTGGTTATTAATTGGGTGAAGTGAGAGTTAGTAAATGAGCCTAGCCTGCTACTTAAAATTAATTAGTTGTAGTTAGAGGGACCAACAATATATTAAATGTACAAGGCTATATGAGTACATCAACAAATATTCTCAATAAGTAGAAATATAATCAACTATTTTGGGCAAGTGACTGCCGAATGGATAAAACTCACCTCCTGGATTTAGTGCCAGTGCAGCACTTTTAAGAGCTCCCAAGCCAGTGAAGCGTGCTAGTGTACCAGGCAATGCTAAAGAAGATGTTGAAAATATAATAGGCATCACACCAGAACTATTCACCTGCAAGAACATAAAAAACTATGAGAATGTTAACTATAATTCTTTAGATGCATAAAGCAGAGTAACATCATCATCATCAATTACCTTACCCCAAGAAGGTTATCTATGACGACGATGAACAGAAAGGGCAACATAGAAAAAGATTATAACAGGAAATAGGGGAAAGAACTATTAACATACAATTGACCGTTATGTGTTGCAACAGGTGCCTTCCACGTGAACATTGGCTCAAATATTTCATTTGATTTGCTTAAGTTACTTGCTGTAGATCATTGACAAGAATATTAATTAATTTTCTTAGAGCCCTTATGGGTCTTCTCTGAAAACTAAGGTGTTTGATCTTTTGAGGAATTTGTGAGTTAAAATTTCAAGATGATACTGAATACAAGAACAGAGTAAAACTTTTAATCAACAAGTATCTCCATACAACTTTCATCTGTGTAAGTTGTTCATAAATACTACTAGGTGATCATATAGTCATATAAACATATTTCTACTCTTTATTTACTACTAATGACTCCTGATTTCATCACTAACTCTATTTGAGTGACATAATATGTTTGATGCAGCTTCTTTTACCTATAATTGTAGCTCAAGAAGCATTGCACAATTTGTACTGTCCTTCAAAGAGAAGGTAGTAGGAGTGTACACTCAAAAAACAAATTCTTCTGCCACATCATTTTCAAGGAGTGGACGGTAGCACATTTGAGTACTCATCTCTCAGCACTGGAAACAATATCTCGGTAAAAGGGAGATCAAAACATCGACCTTGGCAATATAACCAAAATACTAAGATGAATACCCACTGCTAGGAAAAAGAGTATATTTTATAGATTGCAAAGGTTCCCAGAATATTAACCTCCTGAAGCATAAGAAAGTCTGGTAAGCTCTCTTTTGAAGAGGAATTTTTCGAGGAAACCAACCCTCAAGAACTTAGTGTGGCATACACTGCAAGTTTATATAGATTTTTCAATTATAGTGCATGCTCGTATCAAATGGTCCAGCCTACCACTTACCCCTCACCTAGACCTAGGTTGTGTGATCTTTTCCTTCAGTTCAACTATGCCCTCCACGCTATCCCTACATTGATGACCACTTGCTCACTGTAACAACTCGATTTCCGTTTGAAATAATAATTATTATTATAATGATAATGATAATAATAAAAAAATATAAATAAAACCTCAGTAAAAAAAACACTCCTACTTAACCGAGTCCCCCCCCCCCCCGTTTTTTTATTTTTATCGACCCAGGGCATCCAGCCGCCCCCTCTATTTCCCGTACGGAAGCCGCAACCCACTCCGGATTCCGCCTCACCCTCCTACGCCGACCCCCGATTCTGCCTCCCTGCTCGCCGCCGACCACTCCTGCCCTCTTCCCCCTCTAGTCGGCGCCTCCTCTTGCTTCCCCGCCTCTTCAAGCTCCTCCCCTTCACTTCCCCTGGCCGGTCCAAGGGCCAGCAACCCTTCTTCTTCCTCCCAGGGGGCCGACAACAGCTTCATCTCCTCTCCAGAGTCGGAGGTTCTTCTTCCTCCTCCTAGGGCAGCAACATCAACCCTTATTCCTCTGATCCTTCTTCGATTTGGTCGTGGATTTCAAGAGAATCGTTTAGGGTTTGCTTGGATCCGTCTCTCCTTGGATTTTTGAGTCTGATCTCGGTCTCTTTGGGCAAGAACCTCCTCTTTTCCTATTTATTTGGATTTTATTGATTTTATTTGGTGGTTTCTACGCCCCAGATTGCTTGTTTGTTGTGTTTCATATTTTTGCCCATTAACGTAATTGTCTAAATGTGATATGTTCGTGTTTTCCGCCGCCGCTCCTCGATTCAGTTGGTGGGAATCATGTGTAGACCCTCTCTGATTTAGGGTTTCTCATATCCAAGCACTATCTAGTCTCCGTCTCCGCGTGATGTCTCTTCTCCCCTCACTCTTGAGGGAGGTAATCTTTTAGCCGCTCTTGATTTAGTTATGTATCGTATTATTGCTTGTGCTGACATTTTAGATTCATGTCATGTCTATTTATCAAATATTGTTTGTGATTATTCCTGAACAGGTTCAGTCAGGATTTCTGATTTCGCTTGCGCTGCTTAGCCGCCGCAGCTAATTTTAGCTTTTTTATGGCAAGTAGGGATCCCTCTCTCTTGCAGGCATTATGTCTAATTTAATGTCTTTGTTCTTTGATTACATTTCTGCATTTATTTATAAAATTGATCTGTCAAATGAGTTTAATTCATGAATGACTAGTTGGATAAATTAGTAGTTTAGGTTTCAATATGTTGGAATGTCATGAGTTTGAGATTATGTTTGACTTCTATTTGGATATTAATTTAGATGAATGGTTTTATCTCATTTGATGAGAAATGAGAAAAATGATAGAATATCGAGCACGAGCAACAAGTGTCATGATGATAATTGTAACGAATTTTGGTTAGCAGATATATGATTGATGTCTTTATATAATGTTCGTATCGTACATGTTTTTCTTGGGAGATGTTTGTGTCATAATGATAATCAAAAATATTTTCGTTTAGCAACCAAATTGATGATTTGTGATTTTATATTAAATATTCAGATGAAATGCATTTTTACTTGAGAAATAATCGTGTCTTGAAATAGATGAATTTAAATGAATATTTGGTGTCCAGTAAAATAACGTATTGTAATCGTGTCACACGTGAATGCTTGGACCCGCAAACCATAAGTTCATTATTTATTTTTCTTGTGTCACCCAACTCTGTTTCTTAGGTCTGTCTGGTTTTAAGACTTGAGCGAATGTTACTTCGTAACTCAATTTCTCTCTTTACGCGTTTATGAACTCTAATCTTGTATAGCTGAATCGTTAAATTTGTACCAGGTATTGATATGTTAGGAATCTTTTAAATCATGAATCTTTAAAGTAATTAATGTCATAAGCTATCAGTGAAAAGTATTGTTGAATTGATGTGACTCTTTGACTCGAGTTTTTGCTTGACTGACAACGAAAATCAACAAATGGTCATAGCAAACACAACTATTTTGATAAGACTTGCATTTAGACTTACATTAGAATCACGTGCATCAAATAATACACTTCCAGCTTCCACTGATTACCGCTAATGACATTTCTTGATGTGTCTATATGTTATACTCCGGAGTAGTCTAATAAACGAATTTGTTCTGTTTAGCATTTTTATTTGTTTGTCTCAAATAGTTTTTTTTCATGAGAAACTGTTACACTCATATATTTCTGCTTTTATTACTGTTCTGTACTTTACTTTGTTCATCCTGTTTATTTTAATGTTCTGAAACTTTTCCTTTCTGTTTTGTAATTGTCTTACAGTTCACACAGCACCGTCAGGTACTCGAGCCCGATCTGCTTAAAGTTTCAGGTTCTATGTTTACATTTCATTTACTATCAAATATTTCTCTTATGTAATAATTGCAATCAGACATTTTCTCTGGTATCATGGATAACTGCTAGACTATTTAAATATTTTATGTAGTAGAATTTGATGTTATTGCATGTGCATTCTCTTGTGAATCATAATTGCATGAAATCTGTAGCAGTACCTATAAAACATGAATTTTACAAAAAAGCATGTGCACTTAAAATTCTTACTGTTTTAAACTCTAACAGCTTCCGCAATAAAATCAAACTGTTTTTACTCAAAAGTAATTATTTTAAAACTATTTTCAGTATTCTCTGCATCCGCTTTAGCAGACGTGGTTTTATTTCCGCTCATGCATGTGACATCACGGCCCGCCCGAAGCGCACTCTAACTTTTGTCGAGACGGGTCGTAACACTCGCCGGACCCCTACATTGCCGAACGATCTGCTAAGGATTTACGATAGATCAAACAAGAGCAATCACATACTTTGCAGTACTATTTTTGATGTTCGCGCCAACAAATCACATGATTTAATTCGCAGCACATCCCAGCTTCCAGATGCAAGTTGTTATACGCGTGACCCAACTGCAGCCGCAGTCGTGCGCATCTTCCTACCGTGCCTCCTTGGCTTGCTCATGCACAACCTGGAGCACCTCTGACGCACTGTGCAACTCTTTGGCGATGGCCACCAACCCCTCCAACCTCGATGGTTTCTTCGGGAGATGTCTTTTTTCGTAGATTACCTCATTACTGTGTCGTTAAATGTTGGTGACACAAGATGAGATGCGACATTCTCTAGGAGATCCTCCTACATGGATGTGGTAGGATCCATCTTAACCAACATCCTTCATGATAGAATGAATCAATTTGAATAATAATGAACAAAAAGGTTTACACACACGCACGCGCGCACACACACATACATATATATGTACATGAGAGGGTGATCCCAACACCCGAGGTGAGTCTAAGAAATATCCACCATATACAGTTTCTAACAACCCCCCTCAAACTCAAGGGGAATCATACACCGAGAATTTGGACAATAGATATGTATGCTGGTTCCAGGTTTGTGACTTAGTCATCAAATCTACAAGTTGTTGCTCAGAAGGAACAAAGTGAGCAGCAAGAATACTACGACCATGTTGCTCTAGTAGGAAGAAAACATCCATCTAGATATGCTTGGTAAGAGAGTGTTTCACCGGGTTTAGAGTAATCTGAATGACACCAGCATTATCACAGTAGAGCGGAGTGGGTTCTGGAGAAGTAGCATTAAGGCCCTCAAGAAGCCAGCAGAGCCAAATAATGTCCTTAGCGGTGGTAGCCATGACCTAAATCTCAGCCTCAGTGTTGGAACGAGAAACACCAGACTGTTTCTTGGACTTTCTTGAAATAAGTGAAGAACCCAAGAAAAAACAGAAACTTGTGACATATTGACGGTCAATAGGATCACTAGCCCAGATAGCATCTGAGTAAGCACGGAGTTACATAGAACTACAACTAGAGAAGAAGAGACCTTATGAAGTCGTCGTTTGGAGATAGCGCAAGAGCCGCAGTAGGTGATCATGATACAAAGAGATAGACGCACCAACAAACTAGCTCAACACATGAACAATATGAGCAATGTCGTGTCGAGTAATAGTGAGGTAGACGAGACTCCCAACAAGGTGATGATAGCGAGTAGGATCTGGTGCAGGGCGAATCTACAGGCGACGAGAAATCAGCAATCTAACCCTACATGATATGAAAATCCGGCGGTTAGATCACAAATTAGATAATAAACATTAACATCCCAGGCAAATAATTCACAGCAAGGTAATATTTTATTAGGGAAAAACAAGCTTAGACTTTCCTCCGCGTGGAGGGCCAAAGAAAGAACGCGCGGCGAATAAGCTTTGCAAATCACAATATTTATCTAACAAACTACTACCATACGAGATATCCAAACAAATATAATGTCTAATCCGATAAATAAATCTTGAAAAATAATAATCCAATACAACAATACTCAATAAATAGTGGATTGACCAAGGAAATGAAGATTCCGGAACCGGATGAGTAGATCGACGATCAAATGTGGAATCTGTGGCGAAACGATGATGGCGGTGGTTGTCCTCGGCAGTGGATGGAGAGATCGGGCCGGAAATAGATAGATCCGGCCACGAGGGGGTAGATCCGGGCAAGGGATGAATGGATCTGATGTTTAAAGGCGGATCCGGGCGGTGGAATGACGTACGGGTGGTGGGAATAACGGATCGGAGCTGAAAACTAAATCCTGACAGATCTAGGAAAAATATGGTTGCTTGGGGGTGGAGGAGGAAGAGGGTTATGGATGGTAATACCTTGGGGAGGAGTTTGGGCACCTAGGAGTCATCATTTAGGATTTCACGGCGTCGGCACCATGGGGTGATCGCAGAGTTCCGGGATTTTCTTTCTCCAAAACCTGCAATCCCCCTAATCAGCACACTAGTCTATTTATAAGAAAAGACAACCTAGGGCATTCCACCATCAACGACTATGATTGGCCGAAGGTGGGACCACTCAAATACATTAAATAAAAATATAAAATAATGAAGTAATATATGAATTTGACTCACAACGCGAATTCGGACGCATCCGCTGATTCCGATTGTCGATCTGGGCACACCATATATGGAAAGTCGTCAATTGCCCCGAACGGGCCCAAAACTCGTCATCGTCTCTGCTCCGTATCAATCTCCTCGGCTTGAAAAAATTCATCTCTCGATGAATAGGTTATGCCAGTTGAGGCTCGAAGAAGTCCACCAAGTCGGCCAAACGTCGTCAAAGGAAGAGTGTACTCTCCAATCAAATCCCCCGACTTAATAACTATTATCTCTGGAGAATGAAGACGGTCGTACTAAAGTACTCAGGTGTCACCAACGTCTGTAGTAGGAATGCATTGGTGGAGTATGGCCCCCATGAAGCTCTCAACGCTCAACTCACGAGTGGTGGATCCAGATGCGATCGGCGGCGCCGTAGGTAGAACCAAAGAAGACGAGTCCCCAGATGGGTGGGTGTTAGAAGGGGGTGAGTAGTGGTGTCCATCAGACATGTGTGGGCTATGAAAATGGCAAGGCAACGAAAATGGAGGTGTGGGCAGCTGGAAGTCCTCATTCTTGGGTCCACATACTGGCGAGGCTTGTAGTACGGCGTCATATCTTCAACACTAAATACCAGATGGATACTTATACTTGCAAGGACATCAAGATCATAAGTGTTTGTTTCGATCCGTCTTATGATTATATAGGGATCCATTCGCCTAACTCTCAATTTTTAGCAAGCCTCGCAAGGAGCCTCACAACGCAGATTCTCACCGTCACTTGCTCGCCTTCATGAAGCACATGCACTTGTCAATGAACATCTGCGTGTGATTTACAAGTTTTATTACCAATATGGATTATTGTCGGACCGACTCATGACACATGCAAATGATGAACAGACAACACAACAAATTCATGCAAATGATGACAAAATGACTCAACAAACTCATGCAAATGATGTTAATGACACATGATCGACATAACATGTTCTATATGGGAAAATCTATTAATGACCTGAAAACTATCAAAGAAGGTGATCTATCAGGAGGCACTCTCGGTAGAGTGTAAAAAAACTCATCCCACGTGAGACGAGTGCTCAGATGACGGTGAGAGACATATACTCAAATGTGAGCTCGTAAAGAGCCAAATGTCTCTCGTGGAACGTAGCACATCAGGGGGCTCACCAGAAGGTGTGTAAGAAAAGTCATCGCGGACGAGACGACCACCTCATTGAAAATCATGAACATAGACTAGAAGTTGTGACTCTATAGTTTGGTAATCATCCATAAAAATAAAGAACTCGTATGGTGGGTCAGCAGGTGGTGCATCCCAAAATTCAGTGAGAGTGCGATGTGTCAGCAGGTGGTGGCATAAAATATTGGATGCTCCTCACAATCTCCGGGGTCAGGGACGATAATGGAAGGGGCTTCCATAAATTGATACTCATACATGCGGGGCTCACCTGAATCTCATCATCATCAGAAGTGGTGGCTCATCAGGAAGCTCAACAGGGGGTCGTCATAGAACTCGTCACTAGGTTCAAGGTCCTCCAGATGAGTAGCATCGCAAGGGGTAGTGTATCATTGAATGGGTGATATAGCCACTACGAGATCAACATCAGGTTCTGGGCTCTCAATCGTGATATAACTAAGGGTAATGACAATGAGAGAGCAACACAAACCTACACTTAAGAATGGATCCGTATGTGCGATGTCAGGAAATGGTTTTGTGGTTGGGGTGTTAACTAACCCGGTGTATGGCAGAGGAGGAGGTGTGGGTGAGGGACACAAGACTACAGAATCAGTAGGTCACTCATGCTCGTTCTCAGTCGAGGTCACAAGAGGGGTCAGAATCAAAACATAGGTCACTCACTGGGCTAAGCACCTTACTGGGGTGAGAGTAATCCGCATCAAGTATCACTTTTGTTGTGGCTGACAGGACAGTGGTAGACGTCGTGGTGACCTTAGTATGGGAGGGACTCGTACTGCGAAGGTCATGGTGAGAACCTCATCGACCAGCTCTTGTGGATCTCAATGACTGTTCATAACGAAGGGCAAGGTGATATGTCTGCTCGAGGGACTTCAAGCTATGATAAGCTACTTGAGTACTTATGTCACACCGAAGTCCAGACCAAAATCGAGGAATGGTCATGGCTGGGTCCTCTTGGATATCACTCCTCTCAACTAACTCATCGAAGCAATCCTTATACTTAGCGACAGACATGGATCCTTGCTGAAAGGAAAATAATTGGTCGAGCAAGCGACTCCGATACGACGAAGGCAGATACCTCTGACACAATGTACGCTTCATGTCCACCCAACTAGTGATGCGACAAAGATGGTCTCGTTCGCGGGTCCTCTCAATGCTACCTCAATATGCCCTCGCATGATGTAAAAGTCTAAGTTTCACAAACTTGATGCGACGCTCACCGAATAACTCAAAATGATTAAGATAATAATCCATATCCACAAGCCAATAACAGAACGACTCGGGATTCGATGAGTCGTCAAAGGAAGGGGTAACTGTACGAAATTAACTCTCAAGATCTCTCTCGGAACGACTATCCTCATTAAAAAAAAATTTAAGATAACCGAGTCGGGTCGAAGGATCAACACGATCCGCTCGCGTGTACGGATAAGAACGACGACAATCATGATATTGATCGTCTCTAGCATAGTGGGGACGTGTCGGCGGGTCAACATGATTTTTGAAAGTTGTGTACTGCGTTTGAGAATGATCATCATAATAATGTGAGGATCTCCCTGAGGGGTTCTGTGAGAGCGGGTGCAAGTGGGCTCGAGACCTCTAAATTGAGAAAGGGAATAATTGTGACACCTAGACATAATGAGAAGCCAATAAACTCTACGATTGTGTATCGAAAAGTGCGTGCAACCTAACTTTGATACTAATTAACACAGGGCAGATCTATAGGCGGCGAGAAATCGGCGACCTAATATACAAATTGTGAAACGCGAGAAACAGGAAACCAGGTCGTAGGAACACTCAATCAAACCAAGCCAAATAAACCAGATGCAAATAGAAGAGAAGGTAAATCTTGTACTATCAATCTTTTTTACAGTGCGAGACATACATGGCGAGACATGATTTGCCAATGTACCCGATGGAAGCAAAAAAGCAACAGGACGAAAGCTAGTCGGCTGATAGAAAAGGTAACCGCCGACTCTGCCAAACTGAACTAAGGAGTCCGTCAAATCACCAGACCGCAACCTAATCGCGCGGACACCCCGTTATTCCAATGTTGAAGAACTATGTCCACTATCTACAAGCCGCCTAACTGTGAGGTCGCCTATCCTCCAGATAAACCGCGAACAGTTGTTGCCGAATTGAATAGACCGCCAGAAGCAGACAACTTTATTGAACAGAGAAAGATTGCTGATGAGAAGACCGCATAGTCCCAAGCCGCGGCCTGCTGCTAACCGCCAATTGTAACCACAGAGTTCGCACTGATCCCTAAGGCAAGTCAGAATCAAGTCTATGGCTTCTCAGCACTATCCGCACAATCTGCAACAGCAAACAATCGGTTATATTCTCAACCTGCGTGGATATAAAAGCCTATCCACAGCAACCAACCGAGCTCACTTACTGTTCACTCATTTTGTTATCATGATGTGGCAGGGAGTCCTATTTATAGGCGCAGAGAGGAGTGTGGTCACCGCCCAAACCGATAGGAACGCCACTTATCTTGCAGCTAGCACAAGTCCTACTCGCACAATGTGGACAAAAAACCAGTCCGCCTTGTCGCCCCGACAAGGCCGAATAAGCCAGTCCTCCAAAAGCTAGAACTTGGAACAATCTGTTATACACGCAGACACTGCGGATACTGCCACCAGTCCGCAACATCCTGCGGACACTGCTACAGTCCGCACATCATAGCCCGAGACTAAGGCACAATCCAGCTAAGTCGAACTGCCGGATAGACAGGCAGTCCGCACACTCCGAGCCCGCAGCTAGAGCACAAACCAGGCTCAGTCAAGCTGCCTAACTCGGCGGATAGAAAAATAGTCTGCACTAACCGGCGAAAAATGCGGACTAGGCACAACCAGACTTGGTACAAATCCAGACCAAGTCCACGGCACGAACTTCAAACCGGTGGTCTCAACCACCAGTCCGCTCTAACCGGCAAACTCCAACACCAGTCTGCACTCTGACGAACTCTGCGGTCATCACTAAACCGCACCACCAGAACAAGACCAAGTCACAAACAATGCCCATCTCGCGAGTCCGCAACAAGACGGACTCGGCAAACTCCAGAAGAGTCTGCAGCATCCCGCGGATAAACATCTTATCCGCTTGGTTACAACCTGGGAACAAGCTGATGCTGAAACTTGCCGACCTGGCTAGTCGCCACTCCTATTCGCCCAGATCGCGCGGACAGCCCGCCCAGGCCGTCATTTCTGTCCGCCCAGTCCGCACGGACAGTCCGCCCAGGCCGCCACTTTCACTTCAAAAATTTCAGCACTCCCCCTTGAAGTGAGAAGTGGAAACCAGCCCAAGCAGTAGTGGTAACCGTTCAAATGGCCCCTTCGGCAGCGGCTTTATGAAGATACCCGCGATATTGTCGTCGCTCTGCACATGCTCGACCATAAGAGATCCCTCCAGCACCACCCAAATGAAATGATGCTCGATCTCAATATGCTTGGTCCGCGCGTGACAAACTGGATTGTTAACCAGTTTAAGAGTCACTTTCGTTGTCACCACGTGGCAGAGTGGGACCCCGCACTTCTTCATGGACGTCCTCTACTAGCCTCCTGAGCCAAATGGCTTCCCGAGCTGTCAAGGCCGAAGCCTTGTACTCCGCTTTCGTAGTAGAGGCGGACACTGAGTCTTGCTTTTTGCTGCGCCACGATATGTCTGCTGATCCACCTGTGAATAGCCAGACGTCGACTTCCGGTCGCCTGAGTCTCCCTCATAATCAACATCTGTGTAACCGTACAGGTTGAAGCTCGTGTCACTCGCATAAAGGAGCCACATATCAGAAGTTGTCTTCATGTACTTCAAGATATTCCGCGTCGCTGCAAGATGAGGCTTCCGAGGCTCCGTCATATAACGACTTACTCGGCCTATAGCATAAGTAATGTCTGACCTCGTAATCGTCAAGTAAATAAGGCTCCCAACCAGAGCCCTGAACACCAAGGGATCTGAAAGAACCATCCCTTCATCACGTCGAAGCTTGAGACCAACATCCAGTAGAGTAGAGCAACTCTTCCCCTCCCATATACGGAACCGTTGAACGATCCGTTCTGCATAGCCTTTTGGGGAAACGAGTATTCCGCTTTTTCTCTTCTCCACCTCGAGTCCAAGGAAGTGGTGGAGCTCACTCAAATCTTTCATCTCAAAACGAATAGTCAGTTCTGCCCTGAGCTTAGCTGGCTTCTCCTCAGAGTTTCTTGTGACAATCATATAGTCAATGTACAACAGCACCAAAACATGAAGTTCCCCCTTCTTCTTTATGAACAGGCTAGAATCTGAATCAGAGGAAAAATAACCACAGAACTGAAGGTATTCTGCGATCTTCCCGTACCATGCCTGTGGTGCCTGCTTCAAGCCATAAATCCAGAGCTTGAAAACGTATCATGGATGATCTTCAAATAAGTACCCCGATGGCTGAACCATGAAGATGTCTTTATCGATCTCTTCATAAAGAAAAGCATTCTTCACATCAAGCTGCCACATCTTATAAACTTGGCAAGCCATCAAGACAATCAACACCCGTATTGAAGTCATTTTAACAACAGGAGTAAACGTCTTCTCATAGTCTTATTCGTACTGCTGAGAGAATCCTCGAGCTACAAGACGCGTCTTGTATCGCTCGATGCTTCCATCCGCCTTCTTATTCAGCTTGAACACCCACTTGCACGTCATAGGAGTAACGTCATCGACCTTGGGCACAAGATACCAAGTCTCATTTCTTCTAAGGGCAGCCATCTCCTCATCCATGACAGTATTTCACTCCTTGACTCCAGTGGCGTCTTCAGAGCTAGAAGGCACTCGCTTGTCCAGAGGGTCTACGAAGAAACAAGAGACCAAAGCTCACCATGTTCTCTTCGCTGTACCGAGCCGGTGGTTTGATGGTCCTCTTTGACCTCCGAAGCACATGACCACGGCTCACCACCTCTATTGTTTCTTCTGAACCAGCTCCGATCCCGGGCATACTTGGAGCATCGCTCCCCCTGCTTCCTGAACCAGAAGCCTCCGCCCCGGAGCTAGAAACACATGGAGCTATTGGTGACACAGGCAACTCTACTAGAAGATCCTTACCAACTTCCTCTTGCCCGACGTCCGACCTGCTTTCCTGTAGCTCCACAGATGAGCTACCTCCATACGACGTCAGTTCGTCGAATACAATGTCTCTGGAAACGATGAACTTCTTTGTGGCAGGGTCCATACACTTCTATCTCTTCTTCCTCTCGTCATAGCTCACGAAAACAAGCACCCTCGCCTTCGCATCCAGCTTAGTCCTGAGAACATCGTGAACGTGTATATAGCAAGTCGACCCGAACAACCGAAGATGTCCAACGCTGGGTTTCTCCGTAAACAGTATCTTATGAGGAGACTTCATATTGATCGGACTCAGAGGCATCAGATTGATGACATATGTTATGCAGACCATCCATTCCGCCCAGAAGGACCTAGAAATGTCTATGACATGAAGTCAATACTTGCAGGTCTCCGTCAAATGACGAATCTTTCTCTCTGCTACTCCATTTTGTTGTGAAGTATGAGCACAAGTGAGATCTCTCCAGATTTCGTGTTTCCTGCAGAAGTTAGAGAACTCATTTGAAACGAACTCACCTTCATTAAACATTCTCAACTTCCTAATCCGCAGGCCAAGCCGGCCCTCCACTAGCTCCTTGAACTACACGAACAATTGGAACACGTCTGACTTCTCCGTCATAAAGTACATTCATGTGTACCACGTATAGTCATCAATCAACACGAGCATATATTTGCTGCCTCCAAGACTGGCGGTGATGATCGGTCCCATCAGATCACCATGGATGCACTCCAATGGTACTTTACACCTGGACTGTGACTTGTCAAATGGGAGGCGATGAGCCTTACCATATTGACATCCCGTACAAACATGACCGTCACCGAAGGATGACAATTTAGGCAAGTCTTTCACAAGGCTCCTCACCATCATGGATTTCATCTTGTACATCCCGACATGTCTCAGTCGTTCATGCTAGTAGCGCTATCGTTGGTCTTCATCTGATCAACATAAAAACTTATTGCTAACACAAATAAGTCTTTTACCTTTCTCCTCCCGCCCCCGAGGCTCCTCCCCGTGGCCGGAAATGCCTTCCTCCAGGCCCGGCGCCTCTTCCTCTTGCTTCCCCGTCGTCTCCGACGCTCCCCTTGGCCGGCAAATCCCGCAGCAACCCCTCCTATCTTGGTCGGCTGCATCCAAGGGAGGGGCCGACATCTTTCTCCCCTCCTTTCTCCTTCTCCGGCCAATGAGGGCAAGGGCATTGTTTCCTTCTCCGGCAACTCTAGCTCCTCGTTCCGGCCGGTGGTTTTCGCGAGGGACTCCTAGGGTTTCGCTCGAAACCCCTCTTCGTGGATTTCGGAGCACCGATCTGGTCTCCTTGGGTAAGGAATTCCATCAATTTCTTGTTTTCAATTTTGCTCTAATTTTGTTACAATAATTATCGCTCTCCGATTGATGCATTTGCGTTAATCCCTCGTAGGGTTATCGTGTACCCTTCTAATCCCGATGTTTTGCTTGTTTTCTGGTGCCTCTCTTCGGGTCTAGGTGGTGGAATCACTCCAAGACCTCTCTGAATTAGGGCTTTTTGCATCCAAGAGCAGCCAAAATCACCAATCCCTCGCGGTAGCCTCTTCTCCCCTCACTCTCGAGGGAGGTAAATTTCTAAACCCCCTCTCCTTTTGTGTGGAGCGTTTATCAAACGCATGTGCTGGCATAAGAAACTTGTTAATTCAATTTGGAATGCATTTTTGATCTCGAACAGGTATAGCTAGAGCTTTTGACCTCGCTTGCGCCACTTAGCTGACGCGAGCATTTTCGACGTCAGTGTAAGGCAAGTAGATAACCCCTCTCACTTGCAAAACTTTGGATTTAATCTGGTTACCTGTTTTTTTACAAATGTTTTTTCTACAAAATTTTGAACACTTATAATGTTGTCATAACATAACATGATAGGTAATCACCTAAGTACGAAATATAAAGACAAATCTGTTGTAGTAAGCAAATCCTTGAATTGTAGCTTCTAATTGGGCATCTGTCTGCTGACATGGTCACGACAAGCAGGATTATTTTTCCGACAAAACTTGCGCATAGATCTGATCGTGAGTCATGTACGCCCACTATAGTACCTACACCTTTCATAGATCACGACTTACAACATATTACATAAATAAATTTTAGGCTATACTCTGGAGTAGGCTAATCTTTCAGAAATGTCTGTTTGGCCTAGTTTTTTGGCATGTTTGGTAGCTTTGTACAAGATAGATCAGTACTCGAATATGTCTGTTTGTTTTGCTCATATTTTAATTAATTAACTTGCTCATGTTTAAATCTTAAGTTCTGAGGCATTTTCCTCTTGTCTTGAATTTGCCTTAGGGTTCGTAGCTGCGTCGTCTGCTCCCTGAGCTACTTCTCGTTCAGCTACAGCCTTTCTTGGAGGTTTTTTTTTATGTAGTTGATTACATCAGATTCTATTTACTTGCTTCCTTTACTGTTAGTGTGTTTTATCATGTACTAGTTATTGTAAGACATTTTCTTTTATATTGTAGACAACTCATACGATGTTTCTGATGTACTAAATCATTTTTATTTATGATGTATTCACTACTGTTACTCGTTGCATTCACCTTTGTTTCAGCACTGTGTAGCATTAAATTTTTCAAAAAAATGAATGAGCAATTAAATTCTCACTGTTTCAAAACTTTAAGCGCTTCCGTATATGTATATTTTTTTTATAAATCATAAATTGTTCAATCAAATTAGTTATCTCTAAAACTATATTCAGTTTACTCTGCATCCGCCTCAGCAGGCATGGTTTCTTTTCGCCCATGTCTGTGGCATCACGACCCGCCCGAAGCGCACTCTGACTTTCGTCGTGACGGGTCGTGACAGTTGGTATCAGAGGGAGGTTTGTTTCTAGGAAATGAAGTATTTTGAACTTTATTATTATTATTATTATATATATATATACATGCATCATTGCTTCACTCACCTTGTCATCCTTTTTTGTTTGCAGCTGAAACACGCACACACTAACTCATAAGCACGAATAGTATGCACACGAATGTTAAGGGGTTATGGGCAAACTTAACATTTTTGTGCATATGAAATTCCACTAGGATATACACCGCTTGTGAATATTAAATTATATGGCGGTTTAATATTCTCAAGTGCGTTGGCATTAAAATCATAATATGCATGACATGTTAAGTGATATGGGCGCTTAACATGGCATATATATTCATTCATGCACATTCTTAGGAATGCATCTTAGACATAATTGCATTGCATGTATAACATAATTCATTGCACAAGTGTTAAGCCAAGAACAACATGTGATGATTGTGCACGTATGGATTTACAAATTGATTGACATTGCATGTGATTCACTGTCATTTTAACATGAGCATTACCTAGAGTTGTCCAATGAAAGTGTTGTAACTAATACATGATATACGTATTTGACAGTATTAAAATACTAGAGTCTGTTGCTTTTTTTTTAATCTTCTATGATTAGCTTGACAGTGTCTCTTACTCGTTTCCTTTGTGTTCCTCCTTAGATGGCCCCTAAGCGATCGCAGCGTAAGAAGGTTCCCCCTCCTGCCGGAGCAACTTCTGGAGACGCCACTGCCCAGCTGTTGAGGCAGATACTCGAGCGTCTCACTCGCTTGGAAGAAGACCGACAAACTCCTGATACAGCTCTTGATTCCGGCAGTGCAGGGACAGTTGGAGCTACTACTACCTCCGCTCTTGGAGCCACCCCGCTTGCACCTGGTTCGGGAACTGGCTTGCTTGCTGACGCTCTGGTGGTCCCGCTCGTGTCAAGTCCGGCTGCCCCTCCTGTGGCGATGGCAGATACACTGGCGTTCAAGAGGCTGAACCCGTCATCTTTCAATGGCAGTCGCGATTTCTTCGTCATTTCAGAGTGGCTCTCCCAGATGAAGAAGCACTTCGAGTATGCCGGTGTTCTTGATGCACAAAAGGTTCTTCTTGCGGCCTACCAGCTGACCGAGGATGCATACACTTGGTGGCTTCAGCGTCGCAGTCTCCCCAACTCTTCCACTATGACTTGGGAGCAGTTCAAGAATGCGCTCATGGAGAAGTTCCTCTCATCTGTGGAGCGCGACAAGTTAGCTGAGAGATTCCTGTCCCTTCAGCAGCCCGGCAGGACCGTGACTGAATATGAGATAGAGTTCTCTCGCCTATCTCTCCTTGCCGCAGAGTCCGTGTCTGATGAGTCTAAGAAGATCAGTCGATTTGTGAAGGACCTCCGACACGACTTCCGGCAGCATGTGGTAGCACATGGCGTCAACACTTACGCTGAGACTGTTGGGGCCGCCTTGCAGGTTGAAGTTATAGAGCTGGATCGTAATGCCAAGAAACTCGAGCATGGTACAAGCAATGTTGTTGCGTCTGACCATAGGCGCAAGGGTGCTCCACCTCAGGATCAAGGTCCCAAGTCCCAGGAAGTGTGTGCCTTCTGCCACAAGGTTGGCCACGTCGCCCAAGTCTGTCATTCTCTCCTGAAGAAGCAGAAGATGGTTGTGCCTGCACAGCAGCCCCAGGTGACGCTTGCCACTGCCTCCCCCGTTTGTGTCTTCTGCAAGAAATCGGGCCACTTGGTGAGAGACTGTCGCCGCAAGCTGAATATCTGCTTCAGATGTGGGCAGGTTGGACATCAAATTAAAGATTGCCCCGCAAAGGAAAGCCCGGTCCCCACTCAGCCTCTGCAGGCTATTTCTGGAGCCTCAGAGAGGGGCAAGGTTGTGTTGAACGTCACCACTCAGGGCGAGGCGCTCGCATCTACCTCCGTCATCTCTGGTATGTAAAGTTTTTAAATTTCCTGCATCTTTTCATTACCTGCCTTAGTATCAAATAATCTTGAATGTGCCCGTAATGTTCATTTCTAGGGAGTTTTAGGGTCAAGAACAAGTGGATGCAAATCCTATTCGATTCTTGGGCATCTCACTCTTTTATAGCGCGTCATATCGTGGATCTCCATAGTTGGCCTACTTCGCCACTCGAAGTCCCTTTCGAGATTTCTGTGTCCGGTCATCTGCGCTTGTCAACTAGAGGCATTCTCAATTGTCTGATACTGCTTGGTGAATTGCAAGTCGTCGCCGATATCATAGTCCTGGATATGACAGAATTCGACGCAATTTTGGGTATGAACTGGCTGGTCGCGTATCGAGCAAAACTGGACTGTGTGGCAAAGAGGGTCAATCTCAGTATCGATGGCAAATACTACAGCGTCCATGTTAAGACCACCCGCAGCCACCTGCAGGTAATTTCTGCGGTGCGCGCCTCTCGCTTCTTAGTCCAGGGATGTTTTGCTTGCTTTGTCTATGCTTCACATTCAGATGTTGTCATACCGCAACTTGGGTCTATCCCGATTGCTTCCGACTTCACCGACGTGTTCCCCGCCGAGTTGCCTGGAATGCCTCCCGATCGTGATGTAGAGTTCTCCATTGATGTAGAGCCTGGAACGCACCCCATATCTAAAGTTCCGTACCGCATGGCACCTAGAGAACTGGAGGAGCTTAGATCGCAATTGGATGAATTGCTTGAGCGTGGATACATTCTTCCCAGCTCTTCTACTTGGGGATCCCCTGTTCTCTTCGTTAAAAATAAAGACGGATGCATGAGATTGTGCATCGACTATCGGGATCTGAACAAGATAACCATCAAGAATAAGTATTCCCTTCCGTGCGTGGATGAGCTATTTGATCAGCTCAAGGGTAGTACCGTCTTCTCCAAGACCGATCTCAGGTCAGGCTACCATCAGTTGAAGATCAATGAGTCTAACATCCCAAGGACAGCCTTATAGACTCGGTATGGACACTTTGAATTCTTGGTGATGTCTTTTGGGTTGACTAACGCCTCTTCTGCATTTATGCATATGATGAACCGTGTCTTCTGCGAGTACCTGGATAAGTTCATCATCGTCTTCATTGATGATATCTTAGTCTACTCCAAGACTCATGAGGAGCATGCAACCCACCTTAGACTCGCTCTCTCCACGCTTCGTCAGCACCAACTCTATGCCAAGTTGGCGAAATGTGAGTTCTGGCTGGATCGTGTTGTCTTTCTGGGGCATGTCATTTCAAGCGATGGACTTTTCGTTAATCCTGCCAAGGTCTCCGCTGTTATGGACTGGAAGCAGCCTTCTACCCCTACTGAGATTCGCAATTTGCTTGGTTTGGCGGGCTATTACCGGCGTTTCGTCAAGGACTTCTCCTCTCTTGTTGCTCCCCGGACACAACTAACCCAAAAACATGCCAGATTCGAGTGGTCAGATCAGTGTGAGCAGGCCTTTTCTGATTTGAAGCAACGTTTGTGTTCAGCGCAAGTTTTAGCTCTTCCGTCAGAGAGGTTAGACTTTTCAGTTTATACTGATGCTTCCGGAGTTGGATTGGGTTGTGTCCTAATGCAAGAAGATTGTGTTATTGCTTATGGGTCGAGGCAGTTGAAGACTCATGAATGCAACAACCCCACTCATGATCTGGAGTTCGCTGCGGTGGTGTTTGCTTTGAAGTTTTGGCGTCACTATCTCTATGGCGTGAAGTGTCACTTCTTCACTGATCATAAGAGTTTGAAGTATATTTTTGTCCAGAAGGATCTCAATCTTCGACAGAGGCGTTGGCTTGAATTCATAGCAGATTATGACTTGCAGCTCACGTATATGCCCGGTAAAGCCAATTCGGTGGCGGATGCTTTGAGTCGTCAGGCTTCTGTTGCCGCCTGTGCACCTATGTCAGCTTATCTCGCGACCCTGGTTGATGACCTCGAGCGGATGGACATATCCTTCTCACCTGGAGGTCAAGGGGAAGTCTCTGGTCCGTTATGGGTAGAACAGGTAAAGGACCTGCAGCCGTCTGATCCCGCACTCCAGCGCATTCGCCGACATGTTGAACTTGGTACTCTCCCAGATTTCTCCATCTCTGATGATGTTTTGTGTTTTTGAGGCCGCCTCTGCGTTCCCGATGTTCCTAAGTTGCTGGATTGTATTTGCCGAGAAGCCCACAAGTCTCGCACATCTGGTCATCCTGGCAACAACAAGATGTATCATGACCTGAAGCAGATCGTGTGGTGGCCTGGCATGAAGAACTATATTGCACGCTTCATCTCTCGATGTCTGACGTGCCAGAAGGGGAAAGCTCAGCATCAGCGTCCTTCTGGGCTTTTGCAGCCTCTGTCTATCCCTGAATGGAAGTGGGAAGATATCTCTATGGACTTCATCACTGGTCTGCCCCGCACTCCAAGGGGACATGATGCGATTTGGGTCATAGTAGATCGCCTGACTAAAGTGGCTCACTTCATCCCGTTCAAGGAAAGGTCATTCCACCGAGAAGATGGCCAGGATTTATGTTTCTGAGATCGTTAGACTCCATGGGATTCCTCTGTGAATTATTTTTGATCGTGACTCGAGATTTGTATTGCACTTTTGGAAGGGATTTCAGCAAGCTTTGGGCACTGATCTTAACCTGAGCACCACTTACCATCCGACAACTGATGGCCAGACTGAGAGAGTTAATCAGATTCTCGAAGATATGCTACGGTGTTATATTTTGGACTACAAGGGAGTTTGGGATGAACATCTACCCTTGGTTGAATTTGCCTACAACAACAGCTATCAAGAGAGCCTCAAGATGGCTCCCTTCGAAGCACTGTACCGGCATCGTTGTAGGACCCCGCTCTACTGGTCAGAGGTTGATGAGAAGGTGGTGCTGGGTCCGGAGTTGCTTCAGGAAATGGAAGAAGCCACCAAGAAAACTCGTCTTCAGCTCAATCGTGTCATTGAGAGACAGAGAAAGTATGCAAATCAGCGCCGCCGACCGTTAGAATTTGTCGTGAGTGACCAAGTATTCCCGAAGGTTTCTCCTACTCCTGGGGTGAAACGGTTTGGTCGCCATCATAAGCTCAGCCCGCGGTTCGTGGGACCGTATGACATTTCAGAACGTGTTGGAGGATCTGCCTATCGTCTGGAGCTACCTGCTTCTTTGGCCGGTGTCCATGACGTCTTTCATGTTAGTCAGCTTCAGAAATATATCCACAATCCTAATCGTGTTGTTGAAGAAGTTCCAGTGATTCCTGAAGCAAATCTGTCTTATCTGATCGAGCCTTCGAAGATCGTCGAATATCAAGAACGCAAGCTTCGCAAGAGCGCCATTCCGATGGTGAAGGTACTTTGGGTGCATGGCAAGTCTGAGGAGTACACTTGGGAACTCGAATTTGACATGCGCAGCAAGTACTCGCAACTCTTCTCTTGATTTTGGTACGTCTCTAAGTCTGACTTTCTTGTTATTTCAGTATCTTTCATAGTTAGCTTTCATGCGTTAATCTGCAAACTTCTGTTTGAAGTATATGTCATCTGAAACTTCGTTGTTTAGTCTCATTCAGAGAATTCTCTAGAAACTTCCTAAGTATGGGAGAATGTAACAACCACATAATAATAATAATAATAATAATAATAATAATATAAACCAATACCTAAACCTACCCCCCCCCTTCTTTAAAAAGAAACCGAATCGGTGCTCAATTCCCGCAAGCCGCAACCCCCCCCCCCCCCGGTCCCGATTCCGACTCCGCTCCCGTCTCCGTCTCCTGCGCCCCCGACGACCCCAGATCCGCCGTCAGCGCCTCCTGCCGCCCCCGAGGCTCCTCCCCGTGGCCGGAAATCCCTTTCTGCAGGCTCGGCGCCTCTTCCTCTTGCTTCCCCGTCGTCTCCGACGCTCCCCTTGGCCGGCAAATCCCGCAACAGCCCCTCTTGGCCGGCTGCATCCAAGGGAGGGGCCGGCATCTTTCTCCCCTCCTTTCTCCGGCCAGTGAGGGCAAGGGCATCGTTTCCTTCTCCGGCAACTCTAGCTCCTCGTTCCGGCCGGTGGTTTTCGTGAGGGACTCCTAGGGTTTCACTCGAAACCCCTCTTCGTGGATTTCGGAGCCCCGATCTGGTCTCCTTGGGTAAGGAATTTCATAAATTTCTTGTTTTCAATTTTGTCCTAAATTTGTTACAAAAATTATCGCTCTCCGATTGATGCATTTGCGTCAATTCCTCGTAGGGTTGTCGTGTACCCTTCTAATCCCGATGTTTTGCTTGTTTTTCGGTGCCGCTCTTCGGGTCTATGTGGTGGAATCACTCCAAGACCTCTCCGAATTAGGGCTTTTCGCATCCAAGCGCCGCCAAAATCCCTGATCCCTCGCGGTAGCCTCTTCTCCCCTCACTCTCGAGGGAGGTAAATTCCTAAACCCCCTCTCCTTTTGTGTAGAGCGTTTATCAAACGCATATGCGGGCATAAGAAACTTGTTAATTCAACTTGGAATGCATTTTTGATCTCGAAAAGGTATAGCTAGAGTTTTTGACCTCGCTTGCGCCACTTAGCTGTCGCAAGCATTTTCAACGTCAGTGTAAGGCAAGTAGAGAACCCCCTCTCACTTGCAAAACTTTGGATTTAATTTGGTTACCTGTTCTTTTACAAATGTTTTTTCTACAAAATTCTGAACACTCATAATGTTGTCATAACATAACATGATAGGTAATCACCTAAGTACGAAACATAAAGACAAATCCGTAGTCGTAAGCAAATCCTTGAATTGTAGCGTCTAACTGGGCATCTGTCTGTTGACATGGTCACGGCAAGCAGGATTATTTTTCCGACAAGACTTGCACATAGATCTGATCGTGAGCCATGTGCGCCCGCTATAGTATCTACATCTTTCATCAATCACGACTTACAACATATTACATAAATAAATTTTAAGCTATACTCCGGAGTAGGCTAATCTTTCAGAAATGTCTGTTTGGCCTGTTTTTTTTGATATGTTTGGTAGCTTTGTACAAGATAAATCAGTACTTGAATATGTCTGTTTGTTTTGCTCACATTTTAATTAATTAACTTGCTCATGTTTAAATCTTAAGTTCTGAGGCATTTTCCTCCTGTCTTGAATTTGCCTTATGGTTCGTAGCTGCGCCGCCTGCTCCCTGAGCTACTTGTCGTTCAGCTACAGCCTTGGAGGTTTTCTTTCTTATGTAGTTGCTTACATCAGGTTCTATGTATTTGCTTCATTTACTGTTACTGTGTTTTATCATGTAATAGTTATTGTAAGACATTTTCTTTTGTATTGTGGACAGCTCATAAGATGTTTTTGATGTACTAAATCATTTTTATTTATGATGTATTCACTACTGTTACTCGTTGCATTCACCTTTGCTTCAGCACTGTGTGTAGCATTAAATTTTTCAAAGAAATGCATGTGCAATTAAATTCTCATTGTTTCGAAACTTTAAGCGCTTCCGTGTATGTATATTTTTTTATAAATCATAAATTGTTCAATCAAAGTAGTTATCTCTAAAACTATATTCAGTTTACTCTGCATCCGCTTCAGCAGACATGGTTTCTTTTTGTCCATGCCTGTGGCATCACGGCCCGCCCAAAGCGCACTCTGACTTTCGTCGTGACGGGTCGTGACATCACTGTCCAAAGAAACGACGCCCTCATTCTCGACTACATGCATTGTATCATCAACAGTAATAATAACTTCATTTCCTAAGTACACTTGCAGAGAAGAAAACTTTGAGTCGTCCACGGTGAGGTAGTGACCACACCCCGAGTCTACGATCCAGTGGTGTTGGTTGTTGATGGAGGACAAAGCACGAACACACGTGCCCATCATCAATGCCTTCCCCCATCCTCCTTCCTCAGTATTGGAGCCAGCTCCATCTTTACCTGCTTCATGCCCTGGCTGAAGTTCAACTTTGAAGTCCTCGAAGTCACCAGGCAAATTGCACCTATAGCACCTTGGCCCTTTCTTCTTTCCTCCATCCCGCTTAGGAGCATAACTCCTCTCTTTCTGATAAGAGGTTGAAGGACCATCGTCAACAGACGACTTCTTCTTATTGAACAACCCATCAAGCTACGAAGCACGGATACGGGATGGTTACGAGCAAGGGGCGTCACTTCGAGAATGTGATTGTTGCTCGAAGCATCCAGATGGGGATCTAGGTGGAATCCCCTACCTGTTGCCCCTAGGTGGGTATAAATAGACAAACCCAAGGAGTTTCTACGGGTATCATATCTACATGTGTCCGAACTGACCCGTTATGCCTCCGAACCCTTTATTCGTCCAAATATACACTAACAGCAATCACACATCTTACTCAAACTCATTTCCTTAATCTCTTAATTTAAAAGTTTTCTTCCTCACATTCTTTTAAAAATCTTAATATTATATTATTTTATTTTTTTAACGAAAAAACATACATTAATTTAAGCATTCTAAAAAAGTTCGTATTCCAGATCATTCGTGCTCTCGTGAAATGATCGTATTTGACTATCATCGTACAAACCGCCTAATACTAGTGAGAACCTTTCATTATGTATTCTTTGAAAGTCCAAGAATAATAAGATAATAAAATCAAATAATCAAATGATTTTGTACGATATCATTTTCATATGCGCTGCAGTTTTATTTTATGTATTTTAAATTTTAGCATTTAAAAATGATTTCTCATTTTGATGACATTGTTGAGATCGAACCCAACAAATTTAAAGGAAATGAATTTTGTCATTGGCAAGCACAAGTCAAACATTAGTTGAATATCTTGGGTTTTCTGTATGTCATTTTGATCCTATTGTAGAAACTAAAAAGCTCAATAGCGTTGCAACTCCAATGGCCACATTCCTTCCATTATCTTCATCATCCAATGCAAACACCACCAGAACATATGTTGTGTGTATTCCTTATAGAGATTTAGTAAATATTTAATATCATTGAAATCACATGATACTTGATTTGTCTGATAATCTTTATGGTGTTTTCCTCTAGTATCATACGACTAACGATTTATAATATGCACTTGAAGCTCTCTATAACCTCGATAATACAAGTATAGAACAATGTAATGTCTTTAACCTCCACAAGGTCAATATTGATTCCTCAAAGCTTATCAATCCTCAACTTCTCTAGCTTGATGAGATATTATCCAAAATTTTAATTGATGGCTCAATCTTATTTGAAAAATACTTAGTAGTATGTCTTATAGACTCCCTTCTTGATTCATGATCCGTATTTAACACTAGGCCTAAGCATGACCAAGCCAACCTTACTTATATTCAAGCCTAAAATATTTTCCGCATAGAGGAAGAATATAAAAATAACAACTCCCGTCGCAGGCTGCTCCCTTGTTCTTGTTCTTCTTGTTCTTGTTCTTGTTCTTGTTCTTCTTGTTCTTGTTCTTGTTCTTCTTGTTCTTGTTCTTGTTCTTGTTCTTGTTCTTCTTGTTCTTGTTCTTGTTCTTGTTCTTCTGCTTCTTCTTCTGTTTCTTCTTCTTCTTCTTCTTCTGCTTCTTCTTCTGCTTCTTCTGCTTCTTCTTCTTCTTCTTCTGCTTCTTCTTTTTCTTCTTCTTCTTCTTCTTCTGCTTCTTCTTCTGCTTCTTCTTCTTCTTCTGCTTCTTCTTCTTCTTCTTCTTCTGCTTCTTCTTCTTCTTCTGCTTCTTCTTCTGCTTCTTCTTCTTCTGCTTCTTCTTCTTCTTCTGCTTCTTCTTCTTCTGCTTCTTCTTCTTCTTCTTCTTCTGCTTCTTCTTCTTCTGCTTCTTCTTCTTCTGCTTCTTCTTCTTCTGCTTCTGCTTCTGCTTCTGCTTCTGCTTCTGCTTCTGCTGCTTCTGCTTCTTCTTCTTCTTCTTCTTCTTCTGCTTCTTCTGCTTCTTCTGCTGCTTCTGCTTCTTCTTATTCTGCTTCTGCTGCTGCTGCTGCTGCTGCTGCTGCAGCTGCTGCTGCTGCAGCTGCAGCTGCAGCTGCTTCTTCTTCTTCTTCTTAGCCATCAAGGGAAGTCCAAATCTCAGCAGCTGACCGACATCCTATGATGTGGTCAAAGAGCTCCGATGAGATATCCCGCTTAAAAGTAAACTCTTCCTTAGCGTTTGTTTTCCCCCAAGCTCTCATCGCTTCAACATTGTCAGCGGCACCAGTCACTTCTTTTCTTTCATCTCCGCAAACGACCTCCCAAAGGTTCTCGCCTACAAGATAACTTTTCTTGCACGACCTCCACTTCTTGAAATTGGTCGGCGTTAAAACTTCAATTCCAAAAGCTCTTGTGAATCCTCCTTCCATTGCACTAACACTGGTCCACTTAACTTTCAAAAGCAAAAAAGGCATGTCTGCGGTTGATGTCACATGCAAGTAATATGCACCGATGTTCCAGAGTCGGATGAGTAGATCGGCGATCAAATGTGGAACCGGAGGAGAAACGATGATGGCGATGGCTGTCGTCATAGTCTCGGCCTTGCTCCTGCAGAAAACCACGAGGTACAAGTCGGGCCTGTACCTCTCCACAGAACCATCTGAGCAAGTCTTGACCTTGAAAACTCACATGCAAGTAATATGCACGTCACCGGGTGGAAGAGGGACAAACTCTCAGGTACAAGTGTGTTCGAGTGCCACCAACTTAATAGAAAAGGCAGCCTGCCACTCAAGCATCTGAGAAGCCTCACGGTAGGAGTCGGCTCTGGAGTACCACAGGCAGTAGTAGGCAGGGCAGGCAGGTCCAGCGGTAGTGTAGCAAGGCTAAGGCGATTGGGAGGATATCTTTCACAAAGTGAGTAATAGCGCGCAGGAGGATCATCCACAGGACACTCATTGGAGGAGATATACACCGAGTTTGGGGGCACTGGAGGCGAGGGAACAGAAGGGGGATGACGAGTGTAGTGATATAGAAGGGGGACGACGAGCTCGTCAGAGGAGGAAGTGGGTGGCAGAGGGGAGGAGTGAGGAGGTAAGACTGGAGAGGTCGGAGGTGGTGAGGCTAGAGAGGTATGAGATGGTGAGATTGGAGAGGTCGGATGCAAGGGAAGAGGAGGGGAACATACAGGAGGCGGTGAGATAGGAAGGGTGAGAAATTGCACATCAGAGGGAGTAACAAATGAGTGCGAGATCGGGGGGGGGGCAGAAAACACAAAGAAAGGGTGAGACTTGTCAATGGTGACATCACGTAAGATGTGAAGTCGATGTACAACAGGGTCATAACAGCGATAGCCCTTATGCGCAGGACTGTATCCAAGAAAGACACGGGGAACAGACTGAGCAGAGAGCTTGGTAGGCTCACGTGGAGGGAGTAAAACATAACACTGATAGCCAAAAATACGAAGATGAATGTAACGAGGGGTCGACAGTACAGACACGCATCAAAACTTTGGCCCTAAAAAAATTGGAAGATTACTGGTTAATAAGTTAGAAAGTAGTGGAAACAAGCTCAGGCCAAAAATGAGGAGGAACGTGGAAGAATATGAGGAGGGTTCTGGCTATCTTTATAATATGGCGATGCTTACTTTCAACGGTGTCATTCTGAGTGTAAGCACTAGGACAGACAAGCTGAGGGAGAGTGTCGTAGGTAGCTAGCAGATCACGAAAAACATGAGAGATACTCCCCCTTGAGTTATAACCGAAAATACGTATGGAAACAAAAAATTGGGTGCGCACCATAGGAGAAAAAGTAACATAAATCTGAAAAAAGACAGAACGAGAATGCATAAAGTAGACCCAATAATAACGAGAATAGTCATCAATAAAGAGAACATAGTACTGATGTCTGCCATTGGATATAAAAGGGGCGGGACCCCATACAACAGAATGAACTAAATTAAAAGGACGTTGGGACCTAGACTCAATAGACGGATATGGAGTTGTAGCTGTTTACCAAGCTTACAAGCCATACAAGAGTGGGACCGAGCAACAAAAACACGACCAAGGAAGCCATGACTGATGAGAGACGCAAGACGTGAACCACTGAGATGACCAAGACGATGATGCCACTGAGAGAAACCCACCAAAGGAAAACAATGGTAGAAGTTGTCGGTGACAATGAATTGGATGGAAGATAGAGACGATCAAGGACGTACATCGCGCTACGACGACGGCCAGCTCCAAGGAGTGTCCCAGTCAGACGATCCTGCACATGACATGTAAACTCATCAAAAATAACAAGACAAGTGATACGATCTTGAGAGGAATCCGACAAGGGGGAGGGTCAACGGAGGTGAGGGAGAAGAGGAGGATTAGGGTTGAGAGGAAAAGCCTTAGGGAGCAGCTGTAATTTTCATTCATCCAAGGATACTCAACGAGTACAACGCAAACCTTTATAGGTGCGGAGTGCAGATAACGGGAAAATAGTGTGAATAATAATAAAGTGTACACATATGAAAATAACATAATAAATGCAAAAAAAATGAACACGTCGGCGATGCGTCTTCGGTCTCTCCTCCAGACGGACCCGTCATCGTCTCCCACCACGTGCGGACTCGCCACGGCATCTCGTCGGTGTGTGTGTCACGTCGGCATGCACAACCGCAATAATGTCGTTGTCTGGAAAATATGCCTTGTCCCCAAGGCATTAGTCAAAGTGGTGGAGGCAGAAGTGATCCTGGGGCAGCCCCGTGGCTTCGGACTCCAGACGGTAAGACACAGCAACAGGGGCCTCCTGCGAGCGAGAGTCCTCCTGAAGGTGGTAGCGGCGACCAAGTAGCTTGGTTGGGTAATTCGGCACCAACTATTGTCTTTCTTTCGAACCAGAGGAAGCTCTTATTGGTCCGTCGGGAAAGGAAGAGACACAACAGACGGGCCCGAGATGGCCCACAGCCCCGCGGAGAGGCCGACGTCCATGGTTCGTTAGATCGTGCAGAGGGAGATCGTAGAGCGTAGGAGGGCGAAGTCACCGTCGAGGCGATATGACTAACCCTCGTGTAGGAATTGTATGAGCATAGTCTCCTGATTGACGCATACATCGTCGAGCATGTAGAGCCAAGTCACTCCCAGAATGATATCGAGATCGCCTAAGCCGAATCTGTAGAAATCTGCGGTCACGAAACAGGATCCCACGGAGAGAGAGACAGCAGTGCAACAGTCCTAAGTCGGGCAATGGCACCCATCGCCCATACAGACCACAACATCCGGAGGGAACCGAGGGAAGACTGAGTTGTTGTACCAGGTGCTCTGATATGAGGTTGTGCCTTGCGCCGCTGTCCACCATAATGATGATCGAGCGATCCCACAGTGTGCCAGATAAATGCATACTCTGTTAGCCGGAGATCCTGCCCGACGAGGCGCAAGATAGCTCTAACCGGTGGGACGTAGCAGCGGTGGAGTCGAGAGGTGTATCCCCTGTTGAGAGCTCTACGGCCTCAAAGTCAACTAAGGTAACCTCAGGGTCGACGTCGTCGATGATGGCGTGGAACTCCTTCACGGAGCACTCATGGTTGGGGGAGTACGGTTGGCGGCACCGAAAACAGAAACCCTTGTTGTGAAGTTCATTGTAATCACTGTTTGAGAGGCACTGAGGGGCCGGTGAGCGGCCCGGACGGTTTTCCCAAGGCGGCAGCTGCGGTGGAGGAACCGTGGCTGGCGATCGCCAAGGCGACTAGGGCTGGGGGTGGTTGGTCGTAGGAGCAGGTGATCGGACGAAGAGGTCGTCTTCCACCAGAAGCGCCAAGTACATGGAGTCGGAGAATGTGTGAGAGTGATACATGAGGAGACGAAAGCGTATATGTGGAAGTAGACCCTGCACGAAGAAGCCCAGGTAATGATCGGGCGGTAGACCAGGAATGTTGGAGACCAGGGTGACAAACTCATCAACAAAATCGTCCAGGACGGCTGTCTAGCGGACACCGCAAAGCCGCTCGATATATGAGGAGCCGGAGTAGCGGGTGTCATACCGCCAGATCATCTCCTGCTTGAGCTCGGACCAGAAGGAGCACGGGTTGGTTTGGCGGAGCCACCGAGCCCAGTGGAGTGTGGAGCCTTCTAGGCCAACCACCGCCGTAAACACTTTGTCGTGCTTTAGTGTGAAGTTGAGGTCGAAATATTGCTCTGCCTTGGCAATCCAACCCATTGGGTCAATGCCGACGAAGGAAGGAATGTCGGGGGAGAGGGTGGACCATCCCGGAATGGGCAGAGGAGTGGTCCCTGAAGGAATGGACTGTGGTCCGGCGGCTAGAAGAGAGCCACCGTCCGCGGTTGGGCGCGGTGGAGACGGCGACGGTGGACGCCTGAAGGGAGTCGCTCTTGGAGTGGAGAGCTAGGAGCGAGGCGTGCATGGAGGCGACGAGTTGCTCTTGGTCCTCCAAGCGGCGACTTAGGTCTTCGGTGGTCGCGTCCGGGGGAAGATCTCCAGCTCAGCGAGTGTTTGAAGCCATGAACTGGATTCGGCGGGTGACCACTGGAGGGAAGCAGGTCGAACTGGGATCAGAGGAGGTAGGGTAGGGGCATGCACACGGTGGCTGACCAGACATGTGCGGCGGAGCAGCCTAGAATAGGCGGATAGGAAGAAATCGACTGGCCACCGATGGAATAGTGCCGACACTTCCGGAAATCTGGCAAATCGGGGTTGGGATTCCGCAGAAGCAGACCAGCGGCTTCAATCTGGCGGGTCATGCTCAAGAATGGAGGATAGGACTCAAAAAGGGCAGATCGATGGACGCCTAATGCAGTAAGCAGTGAAACTCCCTGGTGCAGTCGCCAGGGGCGGATTGATGGCACGGAAGACTGGACATGACAGGCTGGCAGAGGCGTTGTGGGAGGGATCGAATGTTGCACGTCTGGAAGCGGAACGGAAGTCTCGACTGAATCGGACGTGATGTGCGGAAGCGGGCGGGATCGGACCCAGAACGGAAGTTGCGGCTTGCGCAATCGCAATCACCGGCACCTAGATGGAGGGCGGTGAGGCAGTTCGGACCAAATTGATACGATCCCGAAAGTAATCTGGCACGGGAAAGGGCCGACAGAGGTGAGGGAGAAGACAACCCCTTATAGGTGCGGGGTGCGGACAATGGAAAAATAGTGAGAATAATAATAAAGCGTACACAATTATAATAACATAATAAATGTAAATAAAATGATCACGCCGGCAATGCGTCTTCGCTCTCTCCTCCTCAAGACGGCATCGTCTCCCACCACGTGCGGACTCGCCATAGCGTCTCGTCGGCGTGTGCGTGTTCAGTCGACAACAACCATGAGATGTGAGCTGACTGGCAGATATGAGGTTCATGGATAACTTGGGTATGTAGGCAACATCGGGAACATGGAAAAAGCTTCTGTGAAGGAGGTCACGACTGGTGCTGGGGAGAATGTATCATTTGCTACCATGATACTAAGAACAGAGGAGACAGGCTGACAGGACAAGAGGTGTGTGGCATCATATGTCATGTGGAAGGAGGCTCCAGAGTCAAGCAACCACTCAGAGGGGGAGATACCTGCAAGGGCGGAGGCAGTCGGCTAAGAGACAGAGACGTCAAAAGCATCCGGTGGATGTAGGGAGGCAGAGGAGCGAGGCAGTGAAACCTGGGAAAATTACTGGGAGAATTGTTGGGCACAACTGAGCAAGCTCAGATACAGAGAGAGACTGCGCCAAAGTCGAAAAGTGAGTGAAAGGTACATCAGGAGCACGTTGCTGACCAAACTACTAAGCCCTTTAAAGCTTGTGACACGCAGATTTGACATGACCAAGACACTAACAGTAGTGGCAGCGGACAGGCGGGCGACAAGAAGCACCGAACTGAGCTGCAGAAGGTGTCGTAAGAAGGCGAGCACCGGATACCAGGAAGTCGAGGAAGCGGGATCAGCTGGAGAAGAAGATTGGAGCTGCGGGATCGGACGGAGAAGAAGATCGAGGCTGCCGAATCAGCCGGAGAAGAAGATATTGAAATGTCGAAGTCGCGGATCATCTAAATCGGGTCGAAATAGCAGCTAGAGCATCTGAAGGTCGACGAGAGCTGAAGAGCGACTGGATCGAGAGTCTGGAGCGGAGTTCTGGATGGCGGAACGGAGCGGCGGATCGGAGCGGAAGATCTGAAGATCGGCAGCGGAAGATGCGTGATCAGCTGAGGAAGACTCCGACGGAAGGTGTCGAAGTCGACGTCGGTTGAGGGCGTTGAATCGAAAACAGAAGACGGGATCAATGTCGTGTGCGGGATCCGGGATCGAGTGGAAGCCAGGATCGCTGTTGCAGGATCGAGGCGGGAGCAGGATCACTGTTGCAGGATCGATTGCTGGAGTGGGATCGCTACTGCAGGATCGATTGCGGGAGCAAGATCGCTACAGTATGCAGGATCGGAGACGAGAGGAGGAAGTGGATTGATTGCGGGAGCGGGATCGCTACAGTATGTGGGATCGGAGATCAGAGGCGGAAGCGGAATCAACTGGAAACCCTAAAGTCACTAATACCATGATAGAATGAATAAATTTGCATCAAAATGAACAATACGGTATACATATATATATATATATATATATATTATATAAAACAATATACCTATTTCAAAAGCACACCAAGCTTTTCATTTCAGCCGTTAGATCTGATATCCTTCAAAGGATAGTCACCGTTGGATTGGGAGAAGCACACAAACTCTTGCCACTGTTCAAATCCTCGCTTAAATCCGGCGTGCTGCTTTTGGCCGGATATCGATATACTGGCTTAAATCCAGCAAATCCCGCAGTTCAAATCCCTGTCCCGCACGTCCCCGTCCCGCACGTCCCCGTCCCGTCCCGTCTGTCCGCCGAAAGCAGCACGCCGGAGGCTTTTCCCCTTCCCCACGGCAACACGCCTCAACGCCTTTAACTCCTCAACATGCTCCCGCTTCAGAAATCTTCCTCCAGCCGCATCAGAACACTTTCCCCCTGTCTCTTCCCCTCCTGCACGGAACTCTTGCCGGTGATCTTTCTCCGCCTCTACTGTAATTCTTCTCACCTAGGCTTCAGTCTTCTATGGGTTTTCTCTCCTCCATCGTCCTGCTAACTTGATCTCATGTTTTCGTTTCTTTTCCTCTGAATCCCGCAGTCGCCTACGGCATAACCACGCCTGGAGCAACTGTTTTCTATTTCTTTTGCTCTGGATCTCACAGACGCCTAGGGTATAACCGCGCCTGAACCCTGCTGTCACACGGTGGTGCCCGAGATCTTCCTCCGCTTCGACGGTAACTTGCTCCATCGTCGTGCTAACTTGATCCCCTGTTTTCTATTCCTTTTTTTTCCTGAATATCGCCTTTATTTTCTGTTTTATGCTTTGATCTCTTTCCCAGAAAGTTTCCAGTTAAATTGTTCTAAAACTGAGATTTAGTTTTGTATGTATTTCTAACTTAAGATCCCCTGTTTTAGCTGCTGTTATGCATTCAGTTTTAGCTTATCAGTTAAATTGTTCTAAAACTGAGATTTAGTTTACATTCGTATTTATGATCCCAGAAAGTTTTGTATGTGTTTCTAAGTTAAGATCCCCTGTTTTAGCTATTGTTATGCATTCAGTTTTAGCTTATTACATGTTGATTTAATACAGACGGGCTATATGTTATGTATTCCCTGTTTTAGCTATTACAGGGCGGCAGGAGTTGAGTTATAGCTGCTGATAAATTTCATCTCTTCTAATAGCTTTTTAATATTACCACACAGCTCTTCTACCATACAATTTTATGGCAGCGGGTGTTGAGTTGAGTTATAGCTGTTTACGAATGGTCTTTTTGAGTTATATGGTTTTATAAAACTGAAAAATTTGGCCATTCAAAAACTGATGAAGAAATGGATACAACTTAGGGATTTTTATGCTTTGATCTCTTGGCCAGAAAGTTTCCAGTTAAATTGTTCTAAAACTGAGATGTAGTTTACATTCCTATTTATGATCCCAGAAAGTTTTGTATGTGTTTCTAAGTTAAGACTGCTGTTATGCCCCAGAAAGTTTTGTATGTGTTTCTAAGTTAAGACTGTTGTTATGCATTCAGTTTTAGCTTATTACAGGTTGAGTTACTCCAGACGGGCTATATGTTATGCATTCCCTGTTTTAGCTATTCCATGGCGGCGTGAGTTGATTTTTAATAGCTTTTTAATATTACCATACAACTCTTTTATCATACAGTTTTATGGCTGCGGTAGTTGAGTTGAGTTATAGCTATTTACAAATGGTCTT
Source organism: Platanthera guangdongensis (assembly GCA_039583875.1). Taxonomy (NCBI): domain Eukaryota; kingdom Viridiplantae; phylum Streptophyta; class Magnoliopsida; order Asparagales; family Orchidaceae; genus Platanthera; species Platanthera guangdongensis. The sequence goes on along the minus strand of CM077152.1, from coordinate 61,524,634 downwards.
TTTTGAGTTATATGGTTTTATAAAATGACAATTTGGTCATTCAAAAACTGATGAAGAAATGGATACAACTTAGGGCTTTCATCCCTTCGGGTTATCTTCCGCATTGAAGAAATGGAAAACCTGCATTTTTATGTTGTTTTTCAAAGTTATCATGTTCGTGAAAGCCTACAAAATAAAAAAAAGGATTTAATCCAATCATTTTCATTTCCGCAATTCTCAGAGTTTAATTTATATGACAGGTTTTCATGTTTTTTTTAAATTCGTGTGTTCTCTTCGACTTCTCCGTTTGCTAAATCTCTGAAATCTTTTACTTCACATTCCAATTTTTATAGGGAGACGAATTAGTTGTGATGGATGATAGTGATACATATGCCTTAGTTTTTGAAATCCATCATATACCTTAGTTTTTGAAATCCATCATATGCCTTAGTTTTTGACATGTTTGTATTTTTTGCTTCACTTGAATAACTCTTTTGAAAATGCTATTTACAATACTCTTCTCCAATTTCATATTATTTGAGGTGTGAACTTCAAGATGAGAACAGATTTCAGATTTTATTTGAAGTCTGAACTTCAAGATTGAAGTGTGAACTTAAATCTATAAGATTGTATTTGATGTTTAAAATCTTAAATCTGAAATTTGGGAAAAATTGACACCTTTTTAGAGGTTAATTTTTAAAAACGCATGTCATGATACAAGTTTCGGGTGTAAATATGAAGTGGGAAAAATTGAATGAATCACATGAAGCTAACTTCAAACATGAAAACCTATAGATTTGCTCATTTGATAAATTAATTCTAACATGAAAACCTATGAAGCAATATATGGGTGGAACATAGATTTGCTCATTATGACACACACACACACACTATGACACACATGCATTTGCTGTCATGTTTTAAGTATTGCTAACTTAAACATGAAAACCTATGAAAGACCTGCGTAAATTTAATCATGAAAACCTATGAAGCTAACTTCAAACATGAAAATATTAATGTTACAGTAACATTGTGGGAGAATGAAGGTAACTTCATTCAGTATTTTCAAACATGAAAACCTGAAGCTAACATGAAAATATTATTTCATGTGAAAAATATGAATCTCTTACTAGGTTTTCCATCTCCAAACTAAATGAAGGTAACATTGAAAACCTCACACTTGAAAATACTCATGCTGGTCGGGCTACCACTACGATGACTGTGATGACATTTCCAATCCCCGGCTATATTTAACATGAAAATATTATTTCACATGAAAAATATGAATCTCTTACTAGGTTTTCCATCTCCAAACTAAATGAAGGTAACATTGAAAACCTCACACTTGAAAATACTCATGCTGGTCGGGCTACCACTACGATGACTGTGATGACATTTCCAATCCCCGGCTATATTTGTTGATAGTACTCACGCACGTGCTAAAATGCGTGTCCATGATTTCGTTCCAGTCATGACTTCCAAATGGATAAATAACCCCTGAAAGTGCAACCTGATTGTTTCATTTTATCGTGTGTACATATATAAATATTGTTAGATGATCCCTTTTACTAGACGCAGCCTGCTTGAATGTGTGTTTTCACTGTTGTGTTGAAACAATAAATGGGTTTTTATATAGAGTCCAGTGAATGAACCCTCAAACACTACTCTTCAACAATTAGAACCCATTAACGCATATTTCAACAATGGAGGACACAGGAAGCCAAGAATTACTTCAAAATCTACTGACTCCAGGTACTACCTGCCTCATTTTATAAACATCCTTACACGACGATTGAAAAGTGTGAGTGCAACACATTAATAACATATGTACATCTACCAGATAGCCGTACACGCTTGCTGCACCGCGATTCTACCCGCATACGAAGGAATTGTATGACTGATCAACAACGTGCTGAAGAAAATGACAGAAGACTAGCGCATCGTCATTGTCATCAAGGGCAAACAAGAACATCGACCAATGATGTGACTATGCATTCAATTTTTCAAATAGGTGAGTGTTCAACGATAACAACATCAGTAGATCCAACAATTACAAGCCAAGAACTGCTTCAAAATGTACTTACTCCAGGTATTACCTACCACATTTAGAAATATCCCACGACACAATATCTCATGCATGTCAATGTAACTGATTTGTTGTCACACAACTATCAGAAAGTCGTACTCGCTTATTGCACCGCAATTCTACGCGCATAAGGAGAATCAATATGACTGTTCAACAACGTGCTGCCGAAAATACCCGAAGACGAGGACAACGCCATGTTCGTGAAGATCAACAAAGAACGTCTAATATTATGAACACGCATTCAACTTTAGAAATTGGCGAAAGTTCAACATCCACGCGGGCTACGACAATCGCTCACGGTACGCTAAACTAACTATCTATGTGACTTAACTCCTTCATGTATTTGTACTTCTAAATAATCTCTAATATGTTAGAATAATTCAACCCAGCTACTGCAGCAATCTACAATGATGGTTCTGACGCAGAAAATGATAGTGCCGAAGAAGATGATGAGGAAAATGATAATGCAACCACAAGGACGTATATTCAACGTAATTGCGCTAGAAATTTCTATCCGGCGCACACTGAAACACGCTTTGAACTACACTCGCCAACAACATGTCCCCACTGTCATGCCAGACTATTTCATCGAGAGACGAGCTCAATGTGTTGTAACAAAGTCATTCGATGCAAAGAGAGCAAAACCTCCATTTGTATAGAGATTTTCCAAAATATTATCGATGGTTCAAACAACAAAAAATTTGGAGGAAAAGGATCAGAAATCGAAGGGTGATTGGTAGGATTTATTCAGTACCGCTTGCTGATAGTGAAAGATACTATTTGCGCATGCTTCTAAATCACGTACCGGGTCCAAAGTCATTCGATGCATTATTAACTGTCAATGGCACGCACTGCGTCACTTTTAAGAATGCGGCACAGAACTGTGGTTTGCTTGAGAACGATAACAGTATTCGAGAATGTCTACTTGAGGCTCGAGTATTCAGAATGCCATCCGCGTTGAGAAGACTGTTCGCTACTATATTGATCTTCTGTGAACCAGCCGATGTCAGAAGTATTTGGGATGAAAATTATGCAAGCATGATCGAAGATTATCCAAGTTCTAGCACAACCAACGAGTTCTACATTATGAATAAACTACTTCATAGCCTCAATGATATCCTGAAGCAACATAAACACTCTATTAAAGAGTTTGATTTGTCACCCATCAATGAATCATTCAATGATTTCAATAACCTATCCGGTCTTATAGAAGATGAATTATCAATACCTATTACACAGGATGATCTTAACGCAGCTACATTGCTCAATGAAGGTCAGTTACATGCTTATAATGTGATCAGCGAGGCAATAAAGAACAAAGCACATGCGTGTTTTTTTGTTGATGGACCTGGTGGAACTGGAAAAACATATCTGTATCGTGCAATTCTTGCCACTTTTAGAAAAATAGGATGCATCATTATAGCTATAGCTACTTCTGGTATTGCTGCTACCCTTTTACCGGGAGGTCGGACTGCACATTCAAAGTTACAAATACTCATTAAATTGGATTACAAATCGTTTTGCTCTTTTGAAAAACAGTCAGATTTCGCAGAAGTAATCAGACAATCAACGGCTATAATTTGGGATGAAGCACCCATGGCTGATAGAAAGGTGTTCGAGACAGTTGATCGTTCGTTTCGTGATGTTACTGATGTAGACAAGCCATTCGGAGGGAAAATTATAATTATGGGAGGAGATTTTCGCCAGGTACTACCGGTTGTTGTCAATGGAACAAGAGCACAGATAATTAATGCAAGCATCGTTCAATCACATTTATGGAGTCATATCAAGATACTAACTTTGACAGAAAATATGCGAGCCAAATACGATAACAGCTTCTCTGAATATCTCCTCCGAGTTGGAAATGGATTGGAGATGACCATACAAGATGATATGATTAGGATCCCCGATTCAATGGGAATGTCATGGGAATGCGAGAATTCTATTAATGAGTTAATAGATGTTACATTCCCAAATTTAGGGTTGCACGTTGGCGATAAAAACTATATTCGAGATAGAGCTTTATTAACACCGCTAAATGAGCATGTTAATATGTTGAACAACACCACTCTTCTGCAATTCCCAGGCGAAGAAGTTATATACTACTCTTACGATTATGTTGTTGATGATAGGAGAGGTTTGTATCAACCTGAATTTCTAAATTCATTGACACCGGGTAATTTACCGCCTCATAAGCTAAAGTTAAAAATCGGAGCTCCTATCATGTTAATCAGAAATATTGATCCAAAGATAGGTCTATGTAATGGAACAAGACTTATTTGTCGTCGGTTTGCGAAAAATGTAATAGAAGCGGAGATTTTAACAGGCCACTTTCAAGGAAACTTGGTCTTCTTGCCACGAATACCATTGAAGACAGCTGAAGATATTAGACTGTCATTTCAATTAACACGCAAACAATTTCCATTGAGGCTAAGCTTCGCATTGACGATTAATAAATCTCAAGGACAAACAATCGAAAATGTTGGAATATATCTCCCAAATAATGTGTTCAGTCATGGCCAGTTGTACGTAGCTTTATCGCGGGGTGTGTCCAGTGAAAAAACAAAACTTCTGATAAAAAATGACAGGATAGCTGGTCATGAAGGCATTTACACAATGAACGTTGTTTACAAAGAAATATTTGCACAACTTAGACAACATCATACAACGTATCTCCAAGGTAGATCGTTTGCTCATTATTTTCACAACACTACAACTGCTTCGATCAACCACTATATTATATCCTTTTTAATGCAGAATATAAGGCCATGATCGGTGTTGATTATGAAATGATTTCCAATACAGCTGTAATACAAATTGAATGCCAAACTATCTTATTATCATTTGTATTATTGTCTTTTAAAATGATTTGTAAAATTCTAATCGTAATGTCAGTTTTTCCGCAAGAACTGAAGATTAACTGTTTAGAAATGTATTGTCTGTTTTCTCAAGTCTTTGAAATGTTTAATCAGTTTTGATAAATAATTTTTTTGTTTTACATCAAAAGCTAATTTTGATCTAATTTAGCCTTACTTTTCATCTAATGCTCTAATTTGGATCTCTACTTCATTTCAAACGCATGCAGATGAAAACTCAAAATCAACCTGAGACGACGGCGTCATTGCCAAATGGGGGTGGCCCGGTACAACGTAAGAGCTTCATACTATACGGATCCTAATTTTGTGCATTTTACATAATCAAAATCTGTATTACATGTTAAATATTGTCGTTTGTTTTTCAACTCGGTCAGCCTCAATAGATAAAAACTGTAATATCACTGCTACGACCGACAACGACTATGAATACTATGATGAAATTTGCAAAGAGGGTACAAACAGATGGTCAGATGGTCCGCGTACTGAGGTTGAAGGTTTTAGGCTAATTATCCCGGCAGTGCCAAGAGGCTTGGATGCTAGAGAAGAGTGGAATTTTGTTTTCGATATGATAAGGAGGTAATGCCTAACAAAAATTATATCTTATGTTTGAAATATTATTGTTTTAACACATAACAATATTGTGAACTAATGATTTTTTATCTTTGCATTTTTGATTGAAACAGAGTCTCTCGAGGACACTGAATGAAATCTATTGCTGCATAAGAAGGAGATGCTAATATTTTGATATGGTTTCAACTGCGAGATTCTGACTGTTTTATTTGGGGTTTGGGGGGGGGGGCTTTGATTTTTAGCTTTGCAAGTATGGACTTTGTTCTGAGCTTTTTTCATTGCAGGCACAAGTATGAACTTTGCATGTATGTGTGTTTACTGGCAGATGTATGTGTTACAATCATATTTCTTTGTTGTTACTTCTATAAATTAATGTTCTCTATCAAAAACTTATGATGATGAGGTTGAAGAGTTGCATATAGGAAAGAACGCCCCCACCCCCCAACAATGTCGTCGCACCCCCGAAAAATGTCGCCGCCCTTGCACAATGTTGCCGCCCGTGAATAATGTCACCACCCCCGACCATTGTCGCCGCCCCTGAACAATGTTGTCGCCCACGAATAATGTCGCAGCCCACGAAAAAATGTCACTGCCCACGAACAATATCGCCGCCCACGATCAATGTCGCCGCCCCCGACAAATGTCGCACTCACGACCGAAATCGCAGTTCACGACAAATGTTGCCGCCAGCGACCCATGTCGTTGACAAGCGGGCGAAGCCCGCTTGATTGCGGGCGAAGCCCGCAGCGACGCATCGAGAACGGGCGGAGCCCGTTCGAAGATGCTAGTATATATATATATATATATATATATATATATATATATATATATATATATATATATATATATATATATATACATAAGAGGGTGATCCCAACACCTGAGGTGAGTCTAAGCTATACCTACCATATACAGTATCTAACACTTCAAATCTTCCATCAAGGGCCAATTATATATTAGCACAGTGCCCCAGTTTTTGACCCCTGATTTTGTGCTCATTGATCTGTCCACGGGATGGATGATCCCTATGCTCGGGTGACCATCCCTTGTTTCACCTACACTGTTAGGGAAAAATTGGTCATCTCAAAATCCCATGAGCTACGGTAGAATACTCTATGGAGATTAGTTGAGCTCTGAGACTTCAGAGCAAAAAAGTAAAAGAAAGATCAAACTCAGACGAGTTCAGGCTTCGCATAACGCGAAACTTTAGTTGTGTGATTTTATTAAAAGAATTTGCAGTTACAGAGTAAGTGTTCGGAAATACTACAGCTCTACAAAATCAACATGTTTTTAATTAAGAATAATTATTTTAAAACTATTTTCAGTATTCTCTGCATCCGCCTTAGCACACATGGTTTTTCTTCTGCACATGTCTGTAGCATCACGGCCCGCCTGAAGCGCACTCTGACTTTTGTCGAGGCGGGTCGTGACAGTTGGCATCAGAGCCAGGTTAGGAGGTTGAGTACCTATAGATAAAGTATTTTATAAATTCTACATATTTTGAATTTTATTATATAAAAATAAATATGCATGCATCATTTCTTCACTCATTTGTTATTATCAGTTGTTCGCGGCAGAAACACGCACACACTCACTCATAAGCACGAGTAGTATGCACACAAATGTTAAGAGCTTATGGACAAACTTAACATTTTTGTGCATATGAATTTCCACTACGCTATACACCGCTTACGAATATTAAATTGTATGGGCGGTTTAATATTTTCAAGTACGCTGGCATTAGAGTCATAATATGCATGACATGTTAAGTGATATGGGCGCTTAACATGACATGTGTATCCATTCATTTACATTTATATCATAAATTATTGCACAAGTGTGAAGTCAAGAACAACAATAATGATTGTACGCATATAGATTTTCTATTTGTTTGACATTACACATGACCTCGGTATTGCACTTGCATGATTATTACATAGAGTTGTCCAATGAAAATGCTGTAATTATTATATAATTTATGTACCTGACAGTAGGAAATGTGTTAAAATCTCTAATTTCAACTCTCCGATATTTGTAATTAGTTTTTCCTGTTTCGCATGTCTGTCAATCTTATATGGTCCTCCTGTATATTCTTCTAGATAGCTTCTGAGTGTCGACAACAAATGAGTTTCTTCTTGTGAATTGTTCTGCTATATTTCTTCAGCGTTGTCTTGTGATTCTTCAACTCCAGTTCGACTCGATTCCGTCGATACTCAATCGTCATCCAGTTTCTTTTCCTCTCTGATATTTTATCTTCGCTTCGCGCAAGGATTTTCTCGCACTCAAGTATTTGAGTCTTACCTTTCAATTTTGAGCGAACTGAAGCAATTCCTATGTTTCCTGATTCTAATTCTTTGTATTTAGACATACCCGCTAAGTCTGAAGAGTTTCCCCTCTGAACGTATATCTGAACTGCGTTGCAGGTATTCGTAACTTTTCACTTGATCATAGTAAATCTTCGCGTTTGTTCTCCTCTCTGATTCTTTGTATTCATAGTTAACTTCAATTCTTTGATCTGCAAACCATATTGGAATGAATGTCATCTGAATCTTCGCCTTAAGAGTCCTCGTTTAGAGAATTTTCAAAAAGTTTCGGGACGAAATTTCCTAAGTATGGGAGAATGTAACTACCCGGTTTAATATATGTAATAATGATAATAATAATTATTATTATTATTATAAAATCTAATCCTATTATAAACCTAAACCGGCCAGCCCCCTTGCTCTCGATCCCGCTCCAGCGCCATCCAGCTCTTCCAGATTCCGCAAAGCTCCCGCAAACCGCAAGCGCTCAGCCCGTCGCTCGCTTCCTTGTCCTCTGATGACTCCTCCTGCTTCTGTCGGCACCTCCTCTTCTGCTAGCGCTTGCAGCCTCCTGCTCATCTCCATGGCCGGCAGCTTCTCCCTCCTCTTTGGTCGGCAACCCTCTTCCGTCTCCTCCAAGGGTCGACAACCACCTGTGGTTGCTCCTCCCGCCTCTCTAAGTCCCGGCAGCCGCCTTCTTCTCCTCTCCAGAGCCAGAGGGTTTTCCTCCTCTCCTAGGTCAGCAACATCAGCCTTTTTATTCGTCGTCTTGACTGAGATATTTGAGAAGGATGTCTAGGGTTTGCTCTCCTCTCCTCCTTGGGATTCGATTTGGTTCTTATTTGTAAGATTCTCTCTCCTCTCCTCTTTTCATATTTCTCTTTCTCTTGGAAGTTTTTGTCTCCAAATTGTGTAGAACTTGTGTTTCTGATGTTTGCCTCCTTATAGTTGTCTAACTGTGATATGTTTGTATTTTACGGCGTCGCTCCTCGATTCAGTTGGTGGGACTCTGTGAAGTTCTCTCCACATTAGGGTTTTTCCATACCCGAAGCGTCGCCAAGCCTCCGTCTCCGCGTGAAATCTCTTCTTCTCTCACTCTTGAGTGAGGTAAATCTCTTAGTAGCCTCTGATTCAATTTTGTAGCGAATGTTTGCCTGTGTTAGCATAGTGATAATTTGATGTGTCGTTTTCATCGTTCTAGTACAGCTCCAATTAGGGTTTCTAATTTCGCTTGCGTCGCTTAGCCGCCGCCGCCAAGTTCAGCTTCTTTAAGGCAAGTATAGATATCTCTCTCTCTCTTGCAAGCATTGCGTTTAACTTATTGTATCTGTCCTTTCATTTCATGTCTGCATCCCTGTATATAGTTGATATGTCAAATGATTTTAATTCATGAGTGTCGAACTAGATAAATTAATACTGTAAGGCTTAGACTATTGGAATTGACGTGCGTTAGTGTAAGGAGGTAATTTTAATTGGATTCTTAATTTGATGAATTTTACCTCTTTTGATGAATAATTTGGGGACAGTAAGTTTGAGCACGAGCATTAATATATTTGAATGATCATTGTTAAGGCTTCTGGCTAGTGATTTAAAGATTGTTGGGTTATGTCACGCTCATACCGTACACACATTTGAATTGGAAGATCACATTTGTAACGAATTATGAATAACAAATATATGTTTGGTGTTTTTATATCATGTTCGGTAGTGAACGCATGTTTTTCTTGGAAGATAACTGTGCCCTAGAATTTGTTTAACCCGGGCGAGTTCTCAATATCTCTGATCCGACACCTGTCAACTTACCTCTGTAATTTACTCGATAAATTTTCTTGATATTTTGACCTTGACCTCTCGAACCCGCGAGGCTTAAACTCACTGTTCGGTTCCTTTTGTGTCATCGAGTCTGATTTCGTATGTTTGTCTTAGTAAAACCTATTTTTTGTGTGTTCGCTCACTTCAAGTATTTTCGTTTCCGTTAAAAATCACCTAAGTATGAAATTCGAAAACAAATTTGTAGTTGTAAGCAAATTCTTGAACTATATCATCTATCTGGGCATCTTTCTGTCGTCATGGTCACGGCAAGCATGATTATTTTTCCGACAAGACTTGCACGGAGATCTGATCGTGAACCATGTGCGCCCGCTACAGCACCTACATCCTTCATCGATCACGGCTTACAACATATTATGTGAATAATTTTAGGCTATACTCCGGAATAGAATAATATACAAACTTGTTTTGTTTAGTTTTTTTATTTCTTTGTCTTGAATAGTTTTGCTTCATGAGAAACTGGTACACTCATACATTTCTGCTTCTATTACTACTATGTATTTTACCTTGCTCACTCTGCTTATTTCAATGTTCTGAGGCTTTTTCATTCTGTTTTGGAATTGCCTTAGCATTCGTGCAACGCCGCCGGGTACTCGAGCCCGATCAGCATCAAGTTTCAGGTTCTATGTTTACATTTATTTTACTGTCAAATATTTTTTTATGTAATAATTGCAATCAGACATTTTCTTTGACATCATAGACAACTGCTAGGCTATTTATATATTATATGTACTAAAATTTAGTATTATTTGCATATTCATTCATCTGAGCATGTCATGACATAAAAACCTGTATCCGAAACTTGTGTTCGGAATTTTATTAAAAATACTTGTGCATTCAAATTTTTCACTATCATGTTCTAAAAACTTTCCGCATATAAAAATCAACATGTTTTTAATTAAGAATAATTATTTTAAAACTATTTTCAGTATTCTCTGTATCCGCCTTAGCAGACATGGTTTTCCTTCCACACATGTCTGTAGCATCACGGCCAGCCTGAAGCGCACTCTGACTTTTATCGAGGCGGGTCGTGACAGTTGGCATCAGAGCCAGGTTAGGAGGTTGAGTACCTATAGATAAAGTATTTTATAAATTCTACATATTTTGAATTTTATTATATAAAAATAAATATGCATGCATCATTTCTTCACTCACTTGTCATTATCTATTGTTCGCGGCAGAAATACGCACACACTCATTCATAAGCATGAGTAGTATGCACACGAATGTTAAGAGGTTACAGGCAAACTTAATATTTTTGTGCATATGAATTTTCACTACGCTATACACCGCTTACGAATATTAAATTGTATGAGCGGTTTAATATTTTCAAGTACGCTGGCATTAGAGTCATAATATGCATGACATGTTAAGTGATATGGGCGCTTAACATGACATGTGTATCCATTCATTTACATTTATATCATAAATCATTGCATAAGTGTGAAGTCAAGAACAACAATAATGATTGTATGTATATAGATTTTCTATTTGTTTGACATTCATGAACTCGGTATTGTACTTGCATGATTATTACATACAGTTGTCCAATGAAAATGTTGTAATTATTACATAATTTATGTACCTGACAGTAGAAAATGTGTTAGAATCTCTAATTTCAACTCCCCGATATTTGTAATTAGTCTTTCATGTTCCGCGTGTCTGTCAATCTTATATGGTCCTCTTGTATATTCTTCTAGATAGCTTCTGAGTGTCGGCAACAAATGAGTTTCTTCTTGTGAATTGCTTTGCTATATTTCTTCAGCGTTGTCTTGTGATTCTCCAACTCCAGCTCGACTCGATTCCGTCGATACTTAATCGTCATCCAGTTTCTTTTCCTCTCTGATGTTTTATCTTCGCTTCGCGCAAGGATTTTCTCGCACTCAAGTCTTTGAGTCTTACCTTTCAATTTTGAGCGAACTGAAGCAATTCCTATGTTTCCTGATTCTAATTTTTTATATCTAGACGTACCCGCTAAGTCTGAAGAGTTTCCCCTCTGAATGTATATCTGAACTGCGTTGCAGGTATCCGTAACTTTTCACTTGATCATAGTAAATCTTCGCGCTTGTTCTCCTCTCTGATTCTTTGTATTCATAGTTAACTTCTATTCCTTGATCTGCAAACCATATTGGAATGAATGTCATCTGAATCTTCGCCTTAAGAGTCCCCATTTAGAGAATTTTCAAAAAGTTTCGGGACGAAACTTTCAAATTAGGGGAGAATGTAACGACCCGGTTAAATATATGTTAATAATGATAATAAAAATTATTATTATTATAAAACCTAATCCTATTATAAACCTAAACCGGCCAGCCCCCTTGCTCTTGATCCCGCTCCAGCGCCATCCAGCTCTTCCCGATTCCGCAAAGCTCCCGCAAGTCGCAAGCGCTCAGCCCGCCGCTCGCTTCCTTATCCTCTGATGACTCCTCCTGCTTCTGTCGGCACCTCCTCTTCTGCCAGCGCTTGCAGCCTCCTGCTCATCTCCATGGCCGGCAGCTTCTCCCTCTTTGGTCGGCAACCCTCTTCCGTCTCCTCTAAGGGTCGACAACCACCTGTGGTTGCTCCTCCCGCCTCTCTAAGTCCCGGCAGCCGCCTTCTTCTCCTCTCCAGAGCCACAGGGTTTTCCTCCTCTCCTAGGTCAGCAACATCAGCTCTTTTATTCGTCGTCTTGACTGAGATATTTGAGAAGGATGTCTAGGGTTTGCTCTCCTCTCCTCCTTGGGATTCGATTTGGTTCTTATTGGTAAGATTTTCCCTCCTCTCCTCTTTTCATATTTCTCTTTTTCTTGGAAGTTTTTGTCTCCAAATTGTGTAGAACTTGTGTTTCTAATGTTTGCCTCCTTATAGTTGTCTAACTATGATATGTTTGTATTTTGCGGCGTCGCTCCTCGATTCAGTTGGTGGGACTCTGTGAAGTTCTCTCCAAATTAGGATTTTTCCATACCCCAAGCGTCGTCAAGCCTCCGTCTCCGCGTGAAATCTTTTCTCCTCTCACTCTTGAGTGAGGTAAATCTCTTAGTAGCCTCTGATTCAATTTTGTAGCGAATGTTTGCATGTGTTAGCATAGTGATAATTTGATGTGTCGCTTTCATTGTTCTAGTACAGCTCCAATTAGGGTTTCTGATTTCGCTTGCGTCGCTTAGCCGCCGCCGCCAATTTCAGCTTCTTTAAGGCAAGTAGAGATCTCTCTCTCTCTCTTGCAAGCATTGTGTTTAACTTATTGTATCTGTCCTTTGATTTTATGTCTGCATCCTTGTATATAGTTGATATGTCAAATGATTTTAATTCATGAGTGTCGAACTAGATAAATTAATACTGTAAGGTTTAGACTATTGGAATTGACGTGCATTAGTGTAAGGAGGTAATTTTAATTGGATTCTCAGTTTGATGAATTTTACCTCTTTTGATGAATAATTTGGGGACAGTAAGTTTGAGAACGAGCAATAATATATTTGAATGATCATTGTTAAGGCTTCTGGCTAGTGATTTAAAGATTGTTGTGTTATGTCACGTTCGTACCGTACACACATTTGAATTGAAAGATCACACTTGTAACGAATTATGAATAACAAATATATGTTTGGTGTTTTTATATCATGTTCGATAGTGAACGCATGTTTTTCTTGGAAGATAACTGTGCCCTAGAATTTGTTTAACCTGGGCGAGTTCTCAATATCTCCGATCTGACACCTGTCAACTTACCTCTGTAATTTACTCGATAAATTTTTTTGATATTTTGACCTTTACCTCTCGAACCCGCGAGGCTTAAACTCACTGTTTGGTTCCTTTTGTGTCATCGAGTCTGATTCTGTATGTCTGTCTTAATAAAACCTATTTTTGGTGTGCTCGCTCACTTTTAGTATTTTTGTTTCCGTTAAAAATCACCTAAGTATAAAGTTCGAAAACAAATCTGTAGTTGTAAGCAAATCCTTGAACTGTAGCATCTAACTGGGCATCTGTCTGTCGTCATGGTCACGGCAAGCAGGATTATTTTTCCGACAAGACTTGCACGGAGATCTGATCGTGAACCATGTGCGCCCGCTACAGCACCTACATCCTTCATCGATCACAGCTTACAACATATTACGTGAATAATTTTAGGTTATACTCCGAAGTAGTCTAATACACTAACTTGTTCTGTTTAGCTCTTTTATTTGTTGTCTCGAATAGTCTTGCTTCATGAGAAACTGGTATACTCATACATTTCTGCTTCTATTACTTCTATGTACTTTACCTTCTCATTCTGCTTATTTTAATGTTCTGAGGTTTTTCTTTCTGTTTTGGAATCGCCTTAGCGTTCGTGCATTGTCGTCAGGTACTCGAGCCCGATCAGCACCAAGGTTCGGGTTCTATGTTTACATTTTTTTTACTGTCAAATATTTATTTAATGTAATAATTACAATCAAACATTTTCTTTGGTATCATGAACAACTGCTAGGCTATTTATATATTATATGTACAAAAATTTAGTATTATTTGCATTCATCATCTGAGCATGTCATGACATAAAAACCTGTATCCGAAATTTGTGTTCGAAATTTTATTAAAAATATTTGTGCATTCAAATTTATCACTATCATGTTCCAAAAGTTTCCGCTTATAAAAATCAACCTGTTTTTACTTAAGAATAATTATTTTAAAACTATTTTCAGTATTCTCTATATCCGCCTTAGCAGGCATGGTTTTCCTTCCACCTATGCATGTGGCATCATGGCCCGCCCGAAGTGCACTCTGACTTTTATCGAGACGGGTCGTGACATGTACCCATGCAAGTTCCTTCCACCTCTATTGTCATCCTGGATTCCTTCATCATCTACTTACGGCTCGAGAGATTTCGCTCCTCCCTTACTACCTTTCACAATCTTTTCCATATTCGCTACAAGCGAACATGCACTTTTAATTTGGGTCTCCAAGTTGAGAATTTTGGGGCTCTTAGAACCAAATTCACTTTTGCAGTTATCGTTTTGCTTTTTTCAAAGGTGACTTCGTCAATCATGTCACGGTTTCGCAAGAAAGAGCGAAAAAGGAGTTCAATGGATTGGAGCTTAAGGGCGTGAAGAAATAAATTGCAAAAATTTTGACTGGTTGTTGTCTGGATGCTCCTTATCACTTGCAGCAAGCACTGGAAGCTTGAAGCGGATGATGACCAAGGTAAAGCACGTAAACACTATAAGTGAATTCGTTGTTGTTTTGATGAAAATATCACTAATTCTTTTTGAATTGCAACAACCCGGTTTAGTATAGGTAATAATATTTAAAATAATTAGCCTAACTCTCATTTAACCCGAGCCCCCTCCCCCCCCCCCCTCAACACAACCCCCACCCCCACCCCCCCACCCCCCCACCCCCCACCCCCTTTTCTTTTATTCCCGCAAACCCGCAGCCCTTCTCCCGATCCCGTCGACTCCCGCATCTCGCTGCTCCCGCTTGGTCTAGGGCTACCCCGATCCCGACTCCACCGCAAGCCACTGCTCCTACTCCAGGCGCCGACTATACCTTCGACTCCACTCCACCCTCTCGTGCGTTCCTTTCTCTGGTCGACAACTCCAGCACCTCCAAGGGGTCGGCAGGTCCTGCTCCTTCCTCCTGCCACGGACGACAGGAGTTCAACCTCCTTCCCAAGCATCCATCAGCAACTCCTCATCCTCCAACAGGGGACGACAACTTCAGATCTCACCTCATCCTCCAACAGTCGCTTCCTCTCCTTTTTGGCCGAGGGTTTGGTTCCCTCTCCTCCTTGAGCCTGGTTTTGAGGAATGTCTAGCCTGGTTTTGACCTGTTTTGATCTCTAAGACTTGTATTCATATTTTGCCTCCTTCGTAAACTTCTTGTCGTAATCATTTATTTGTGATTTCAAATCACGTGGGTTTCCCCTATCACTCTCCGAATCAAGTGATGGAATTCAAATCACTCTTGAAACCGCCTTTGAAAGTGTCTTTCGTCTCGGCGTGATTTTTCACTGCTTTAGGGTTTCAGTCTAATTATTGCTTGTGCCGCTTATTTATTTTTCCAGAGGGTCTGTCTTGCTTGTGCCGCTTATAGATATATTTATACTCTGCAATCATTGAGTTTAATTTAATGTCTATAATTTTGCTTTCCTATAAAAATTAATAGTTTGAGGTTATAATATGTTTGGAATGTAGCTACTTGTGTTTATGATCTGAATGCTTTCCACTGATTTAGTAATTCGAGGAATCTTTGGACATGAGTGACAAGTATGTTAAATGTTCTCTGGTTATCAAATTGAATTTGTGAGTTAGATCAACGCATTGTTTACATGAGTAAAATAAATATTTGGTGTCTAGTAAATCTCATGTTTATTCTATATTGCTTCTAGTTGGTTGTGTCATTTGTTCTATCTGGTGTCACTTTTACTCTGCTCGAATGTTGCTTGTGTCTCACTCTGGTGTCATTTATCTTCAATCTAATCTTGTTCTGTGCTCTAATCTTGAATCTTTTAAATTTGTATCATGTTTTGTTAGAATTGAATCTTAAAATCATTAATGCATAAGCTGAAATGACGCCTAATCAGTGCTTGCTGTCAGCTTACAGCTGTTTTGACTCGAGTAGTCCTAACTTATTCTGTTCTGTTTAGCTCATGATCATCTAGTAGTTCTGCTTCTGTTATTGTTTATCTTTACTATATTTATTTCATTTCTGTGCCTTTTTCTTTCTGTTTTATTGTCTTACTTCGTCGTGCCGTCAATAGCGTTCGAGCCGATTGCCGTATATTTACATTTCATTACTGTCGAATAATTACAATCAGACATTTTCTCTTGAATCATGTACAACTGATAGGCTATTTAAATACTTTATGTACTATAATTTGAAATTAATGCATGTGCACCTTCTGTTGAATTATAATTGCATGAAAACTATAATAGTGGTCTGTAAAACATAATTTTTACAAAATACATGTGCATCTAAAATTCTCACTGTTTTAAAACTCTAACAGCTTCCGCAATAAAATTAAAGTGTTTTTTCTCCAAATTAACTATTTTAGAATTGTTTTTTGCATTATCTGCATCCGCCTTAGCAGGCATGGATTTCTTTCCGCCCATGCCTGTGGCATCACGGCCCGCCCGAAGCGCACTCTGACTTATGTCGAGACGGATCGTGACATGAATACTCCTTGATGTGGTTCTTGTTATTCCCTTTAAGAAACCCTTTGAACTCGTGGAGATTGAACCAACCATCACAGAGAAAAGAAAATAGAAGTGGCGTGAAAAGAATCCTGCGCAAACAATGGGTTGAGAGGTCGCGAGCACTTTCTCTAAGAAGAGGAAAGTGTCGACAAACGATCCTCTTGAGAGAATATATGAAAATACAAACAGTAATTCTCAGATCTAAAAATCTCGGCCTGTATCTTCTTCTTTGATCTTTGCGGCTCTATCAGAAAAGTTAGAGAAGAAACTCAGCAAGATCTGGATCTGAAATTTCTTTGACACACGATCCGAGAGATGATGAAGAATTGAAAAGCAATCTCGATCTGTGAGTCAACTTGATCTGAATCTCTTGAATCGAAAGCCCTAGCGATTTGCACGAAGAAGATCGGCGACGGCGGCCTCCGTTTTTGGACAGAGAGAATAAGATTCCGAAATTCTTAGAATAATTTTTGACAACTTGTTAGGGTTAGTCGGTTTTGACAAGACCCTATATAAGATCTCCCTAACGGTCATAATTAGCATTAATGATGGCCATCCCTTCGTCGGAGTTGGAAAAGATTTAGTGGATGAGCTCTGGCATCCGCTAATGGAGTGGTAGGCGAAGGGAAGGCGAGTTTACATAAGTCAACACCTTCCCTCCTGGAGGAATTCTGAGGAGGTGAGTCTGCGCGCTTCTGTGGTCACCACAGCTCTATATGGCCAAAAGGGCCTAAGCGGAGTTAAAAAACTTGCTCCCAAGCACATCGCGGTGCAAGCTTTGTCTCAGGAGTAGAGACATCAGCCACCACGTGGGGCACGAGTTCAATTTTGCCTTGTGAATGTTTCAGTGGATATCAACAATCGTGTCCAAGAACAGATAGTTACAAGCAATGAATTCCCAAATAGAGTTCGTGAGCCAGGACATGACTAAGAAGTACTCTCACTCTCATTGTATCCAATCCAGTGAAGCCATCATAAATTCCGTGGTGGGGCCAATAACACATCCAGACAGTTCTATGGCTTTGATACCATGCTTGATATAAGACTAACTTGATCAAAACCAACAATAACCTCTCCTATAAATAGGAAAGGTAAAATACAACAGAGAGGAAGATTATAAAAAATACTACAAAATGACAAATACTAACACCTAACAAATATTATCAGTCAAATATTGCGTGTTTGGGCTGGGTATTATTGTTTAAAGACGCCTAGACAGACAACATTTGACTATATTCAACTTAGTAAATTACAATGACATCTTTAGAGTTCAGCAAAATTTGGAATTTATCTAAATGTCCCTATTTTAAGACATAAAAGACATTCAGAACTTGCAATTTAAGGAAATCAACAACAATAGACAATGTGAGTAAACCAAAGATTCCATTGATGTAGACTTAATCAAACCCATATGGCAATAAAAATAGGAATAATGCATTAAATGGATCACGAATGCCTAACAGACAAAGATTATATCAAAATCCCATAGAATAAGCTAACAGAACAAGGATTTATGATGTGAATAACCAAAACAAATTCTGAAGGAGATAAATGTCAATACAAACCTTAAATGGTAAGTATGCAGCTTTCTGAAGGTCTCCACTCCTGCTGCTGTATCTTGAAGCATAATTAAGCGGTATTTTTCTCTCCGCTTCCTAAAATCATGAGTTAGATACAAAAGAAAATGAAGATTTCGAGAAGACAAAAAAAAGCAGAAGTCTTACCTGTACATACACAATACCAAGAACTAATACAAAAAATGAAATAACTATTGTAGTCAATCCAATGTAATTTCCATGCTGAAATGCCTGGGAGACTGTTCTCCCAAATGATGCGGGCAAGTATGATATAATGCCGGTGAATATCAAAAGTGACGTCCCATTTCCAAGTTTTAGGTCTGATATTTTCTCTCCAATATACGTAGTAAAGACTGATCCAAGTGTCAACATGGTCACTGAGGATAGCACCCACTCTGTGCTGAAGTCGTTGACATAAGGTCGTAGATAGAGTACTTGTCCAATAGCCTTGAAAATAAACAAGCATGGTATCAATAGTCTGAAATATATACCTAACAGATTTATACCCAAAAAGTTATGATTACAAAGGATTTTTTCCTTTTTTTAATAAGTTGTGGTTGAGAAACAACATTTGAAAATGGTAGGCTTTAAACCTGTGATCCACCGTAGTGGTAGCATGAAAAATATCACAATAATTTCTAGTAACATAGTTTCAAAGGAATTAAGAAAATGGGTAGTAAATTTCTATCATCTCTAGAAAAAGTCTTATGTAAGATTTGTTATCCAAACCATTCCCTTATTTATCTTTAAATTTTGTGTATTACTCTTTTACAATGCCTATAAAGCAATTAGTTCAACGATTTCAGGGGACCAAGAATCCCCAAAAATGGAACTGAAATTACAAGGGAAAGGAGGGGCAATATGAGCATGTAGGCAAGTAGGATTGAAAGTAACGCCTAACATTTTTCAGGATGAATTTATTAAGGCCAAGTTCACGATCAAGCCCTGTCAAACAATTAAAAGTCTCATGAACAAGCCATGTCACCATCACCTTTACCAAGTTTACGATTTGCTCCAATAGGAGAGCCAATAGGCCTAGATTCTAACATTTATGGATCTTCCAACAGGTCCATGATATACTTTATCTGAGAAATAAATGTTTCAGTTCTAGACACTTCAATTCCAATGAAGTATCGTAGTGCACCACGACCCCTCACTTCAAACTCCTTAGCAAGTTTGGATTATAGGGAGATGACTTCAAAGGTATAATCTTCAGTAAAGATAATATTATCAACCTAAACAATAAGAGTTGCAAGTTTATCCGCATTAGTCCCGATAAACAAGATATAGCTAGTATTATTTTATGTATATCCAAAGGAAAGCAAGCTCTGTCGAAGTGACCAAATAATGCTCTTTGGGATTGTCTTTAGTCCATATAATGTGATGCAGCAAGCCCAGGGCAACCCCGCTCTGGCGACCATCACGGCCTAGCCAGAGGCCCACGAACTAGCGGCCCACTGCCGGGCTGCAGCCCAAGCACCCCACCCATGACCGCACCAATTCTCAGCGCGGCAGGATGTTGAGGCAAGGTCTTGAACCCATCCCCCTTGATAAATCCCTTTCCTAACAGGGACTATCACCAACTGAGCCAGCGGGGCGGCCCTGGGCTTGCTGCATCATAATGCTTTTTGTAACTTGCATACTTTTACTTCATGATTCGTTGTAGTGAATCCAAGTGGGGTGTTTGTAACATTCGAAATTATTTTACGCGTTGTCTCTCATGATAGCAGCATCCGACCGCGAATGATGATGACCGGCATCAGCGGAAAATCAAGGTAGTTATTCTCGTTAGTGTTAACTTTGTGCTTCAATTGTCATCTTAAATAATATTAGTTAATAAGAAGTTTAATATCATTTTTTGACACGATTGTTTATAGTGCACGAGCATAGAATACACTTAAATGGTAATTTTTAAATTCGATGGTAAAATTGTTATTAGGGGAAGATGACTTTTCCTTCAACTGTGGCTTTCCCTCCTATTGAAACCTAGTACGCCTATCAGTTCCATGCTCGTGCGCTTTTTCCCTCCCACGACCGAGCGAGAAGTTAGGGCATTCTCCTCACGTTCCAAACGACTAACAACGCAAGTGCTTCCTCCTTCCCGTTTGTCGTTGAAAGCAGGCATATGATCGCTCGTCCTCTCCGGAAACCCTAGACGCCACCCTCCTTTGACAAAAGGAGGCTAGACGATGCTCCTGACAGTTCTTCCGACTCACGACAAACCTTCCTCAGCATTTTTATGAATAACGTAACTGCAAGGAACCATTTTTTCGTTGGTTCTAGGGCTTCTCCATCCCCCTTTGATCAATTTCAGAGAATTTAGGGTTTTGGATTTCTTACTTAAGGATTTTCAGCAGCCGATCGAGTTTCCCTCTCTCTCGAATGATCATTCTAAAATGATATTGGCTCCTCCCATGTAATTTCAGACCAAGGCAACACCAATCTCTCAACCTCCTTATTCAAGATTTGAGGTATGCCATAAATTTTCGTCGTATTAAAATTCTTCTCCCTCAAGGGATAGCAAATCTGAAGTTGTTCGCTCTCTTGTAGGTGGAGGCGTTGGAAATCGACGTTTGTGCCCATCGTGCTTTTTCAAACGACATCAGATGCAACAGATCGATCCAAGTTAGATAAGATTACTAGTGGATGTTCACACCTCTCGCTAACATCTTTTACTTCCGCATTGGGTAACGAATGATTGGTGGGATTTTAGGATAAGAAACCCAAGTGAAGTGGTGTGATCGTCGTTAACCTAGTCTGCTATGTTGTCGCGTCGTGTCTATGAGTGTCGAAACACCGAGGTAAGAAAATTTTGATCCCTTTTAATTAGACATATCATGTAAATTATGTATGTACATATTACAATGCAATTATGCTATAATAAGAAGAATAGAAGGGCGCATGTAATTATGAAAAACGACCTAATGAATAAAACCATAAGGAATTCGTAATTGTTGGAAAAGTCTTGTATATAGGCTCATTTGTTAAGGCTCAATAATTCTAGTTATCCCACATCTTTAGTTTGGAATTCTTCTCATCTCTCTCTTCTTATATATATGTGTATTCTCTCCATTTGTAAAGAAAATTTTGGATTAATAAAATTCTGGAGTTTCTATTTCAACATGATATCGGAGCTAGGTTTCCCTCCGGGCGGTCTCTGATTCTCTAACCGCAGCCCTTTGTGCGGTTTGCTAACCGCAACTCCTCGGCGGATATAAATCTTCTACCCGCAACCCTCCGCGTGGCTTCCTATCCGCATCCCTCAACAGAGAGATTTTTTTCTGAACGCACGGTTCACCTTGTGTTGCTCCCTCCTCTTCTGAACTCGTGTCTCCTGTCCTTTATAGACTTCACTGCTGGGACCCACCGTGCGGACTGTTCTGTGTCCGCCACGGTCTGCTTAGTTCATCTCATCCTGTCTGTTGCTTTCTTGTCACAGCGGTTTGCCTCTTTTAGCCGTAGCGGTTTGTCTCTTTAGCCACAGCGGTTTGTGTCTTTAGCCACAGCGGTCTGTGTCTTTAGCCGTAGCGGTCTGCCCGTCTGAGCCCGCAGCAGTTTTGCTTGTCGGTCTCTGCTTCTTTACCGGACTCGTCTCTTCTTCAGCTGTCTCGCCTCAGCCCGTCGTGGTCTTTTCTCAGCTCGATGCTTCCCTTCTCTCCTAGTCGCGCGATTTGGACGTCAGCTGCTTTCCTTGCCTTGTCGCTCTCTTTGTCACACAGGTCGCTGCCTGAGCAGTCCGCCGTCAGGCCGCTGCTCTTCCCTCTCTTTGGTTTGTCGTTTATACTCGTAATTTCTTCTTGCTGTCTTTCTGCCTTAGTCGCAGCTGTCTTTCTTCTCGCTCTCTTTGCGTGGTTTCTTCTTGCCGCTGCTTGTCGTCGTTTGCCACAACTTGCCGCTAGCTCGTCGAAGTTGTTTGTCGTTGTTTGTCGCTAGCTCGCCTCTGTTGTTTGTCGCCTTTTGTCTCTACTTGTCGCTATTGTTTGTCGCTAGCTCGCCTCTATTGTTTGTCGCCGTTTGTCGTTGCTTGCCGTCTTTTGTCGCTAGCTCGCTCTGCGTTGTTGCATTCATGGATTCCACAGCTGCCTCCTCGGATTCGACTGCGGCTTCCCCCTTCCTGGACGGGTTGTTCCTGCTCCCCTTGAACTTCGCGATGAGCTTCGGATCACGACCGTCTCTCTTCGTGGAAAACAAAACTTTGTTGAATGGGTTCACTCAGTTTGTCGTGTTCTGTAGACTAAAGACCTTCTTCATCACCTGCAGAATTAGCTCGCTCTGCGTTGTTGAAACCGAAATCTCGGTCTCTTGTGGAGTTCACCCTTGGGGATGGGGTGACCGCACACCTACTACCCTCAAGCGAACGATCTAGGCACAAGACTAGGAACACAAGGGACAGACCCAGGGTCTCAGCGTGGAGGTCCCACCGCATACCCGGAAGACTAACTAATTCTTCCCCTCCTCAGCCAAAGGCTGAGACAAGACACCTCCGGAGGGCTCTCTTGGCTGACCGAAATATCTAAGGAGGATCTCAAGATCAACTCTCTCCTATCAAGATGTGTCTCCTTGGGTTTATGCAAAATGTTCCTCACCCGTCCTACCAATGGCGCAACCTCGCCAAGAAATTCTTCTTTACGTAGCCTCGATTAGGCCGCCAACAACATAATATAGGCCTTCTAGGGCCTGCACAAGGCATCGCAAGCATTTTAAATTACAGGAATATAAATTCCATACTTCGGCACGCAGTCCGGCAACATAAGTAAAATAGGCCTTCGAGGGCCGGCACAAACTTGGGCTTAAGCCTGCTATTCCCCGCTTGGTACTGCAGCACATGTACGCCAACGTCTCGACAAGTGGTGGCAAACTAAGCATCAGTTGACTAAAAGCAAACCAGTTATATTGCACTCAACCCTTTTTTGGGGTCTACGACATTTATTCCCTGCAAACTGATAATACACAACTTTCTCGGAGTCTTCTCCGGGAACCTCAGAACATCACCAATCTGACTCACACGTCCGGATGGGCTTCACACAGCATGTCTAAATCCGTACTGACGCTTCCGAATGCTAAATGCAATTAACTGCGGGGACGTACACGTCAACCCGTCGGAGAGCCCCCTTTTCTCCACCCGTCGGTGGAGAGGAGCTTCCATGCAAATATGAAAATTGAGGGCTTCACCTGCCCAAGAAGAAACTTCGTTACCCTTGACGCGTGATATGACAGAGCCGCAACTAAAGATCTCGCAAGAGGCTCGGTGTCTAGTGAGCGTAGCTGCTGTCCACGCACGGATCCGGCCTCTACTCGGGGGTTGGAGACTCCAGGCAATTTCTTCTTCATGACTAAACGAGCACCATGCTGAGCGAAACGGGAGAGGGCCTCCCAACCTTCCTTCCTTTTGGAGGCGTTAGGGAAGAATCCCCCGACCGATCTAACTCAAAACGGTGCCGAGGAAGTTGATCCCGGCCGACCTAGCTCCAGACGGCCGATCGCGACTCCAGGCCGCCAAGCCCCGCTCCCGGTGGCTGATCCCGACTCCAAGGCAGCCAAGCCCTGCTCCCGGTGGCCGATCCCGACTCCAGGGCAGCCAAGCCCTGCTCCCGGTGGCTGATCCCGACTCCAGGGCAGCCAAGCCCTGCTCCCGGTGGCCGATCCCGACTCCAGGCCGCCCGGGAAGAAGCTCTTGGTGGCCGATCCCGACTCCAAGCCGTCGGGGAAGAAGATCTTGGTGGCCGATCCCGACTCCAAGCCGTCGGGGAAGAAGATTTTGGTGGCCGATCCCGACTCCAAGCCGTCGGGGAAGAAGATTTTGGCCCATCTCCCTCCACCTTCGTGCCTTATTTCTTCTTTCTTTTTTTCTTTTTCCTTCTGCTGTCGACCTCCACCCGAGCCCCCTCCCACTTCCCTTTCTCTTTTTCTTTATTTCTCTATACCTCCCTGCAAGCCCCTGGACCGAGCCCTCTTTATTTCTTTCTTTCTTGCTGTTGTTGTGCTGTACCCGCCTGTACCGAGCCCCCCCCCCCCCTCCTTTTCTTCATTTATTTTTTTCTTTGCTTTTTGTTGTATGTATGTTTTATATAAAAAATATATTATGATATTAATATATATAATATTAATATATTATAATATTAATATATATATTTATAAAAAAGCTTTTACACATAAAATCTCTGCACGCATGCACGAGCACTCATCGCTCAGAGCACGCCCCGAGCCCGCTATCTGGGGAGGATCCCACTCGGCCGGATACGGGGTTGTACACAATCTCCGCTCTTTTTGAGGTTGGCACAAGCACGGAAAGAAATGTCCAACCTCAAGTATCTGGCGAGTGGGAGCCGACCCGAAAAAAAAAGTTTGAGAAATCTAACTTTAGCATTCTGATCACATATAGCAATTCCCTCAATGTAGCAGGACGGGAAAAACTTCATTTCTGCACAAATTGTCAAGGGACTTGCTGCTAATCACTCGGGATTCTGCAAAGTATCCAAACTCTTTCCAAACTCCAAACTCTCTCCCTTACCCCCTAGGTGTGCCTGCAGTCCTGCCAACTAGTGAGAGTCTGACAGCGAGTCTACCCGGGGCCGAGCAGCACTCGGGGTCCTGCAAAAATCTCCAAGAACCAATCATTTCCCCCCAGGTGTGTCTACAACCCTGCCCAGCTAATGAGAGCATGAGCAGCGAGTCTACCCGGAGTCGAGCAGCACTCGGGGTCCCTTATCCCCCAGGCGAGCCTATGGACCTGGCAGCTAGTAGGAGCCAGGCAACGGGTCTACCCGGGGCCGAGCATCACTCGGGGTCCTGCAAAGTATCCAAACTCTTTCCAAATTTCAAACTATCTTCCTTACCCCCCCCCCCCAGGTGTTCCTACAGCTCTGTCAGCTAGTGAGAGCCTGACAGCAAGTCTACCCGGGGTCGAGCAGCACTCGGGGTATCCCTTACCACCCAGGCGAGCCTACGGACCTGCCAGCTAGTAGGAGCCAGGCAACAGGTCTACCCGGGGCCGACCATCACTCGGGGTCCTGCAAAAATCTCCAAAAACCAATCCTTTCCCCCCAGGTGTGCCTACAGCCCTGCCAGCTAATGAGAGCCTGACAGCGAGTCTACCCGGGGCCGAGCGGCACTTGGGGTCCCCTACCCCCCAGGCGAGCCTACGGACCTGCCAGCTAGTAGGAGCCAGGCAGCGGGTCTACCCGGGGCCGAGCATCACTCGGCGTCCTGCAAAGTATCCAAACTCTTTCCAAATTTCAAACTATCTTCCTTACCCCCCAGGTGTACCTACAGCCCTGCGAGCTAGAGAGAGCCTGACAGCGAGTCTACCCGGGGTCGAGCAGCACTCGGGGTCCCTTACCCCCAGGCGAGCCTACGGACCTGTCAGCTAGAAGGAGCTAGGCAGCGGGTTTACCCGGGGCCGAGCATCACTCGGGATCCTGCAAAGTGCTCGTGCATGCGTGCGGAGATTTTGTGTAAAAGCTTTTTTATAAATATATATATTAATATTATAATATATTAATATTATATATATTAATATCATAATATATTTTTTATATAAAACATACATACAGCAAAGAGCAAAGAAAAAACAAATGAAGAAAAGGAGAGGGGGGGCTCGGTACAGGCGGGTACAGCACAGCAACAGCAAGAAAGAAAAAAATAAAGAGGGCTCGGTACAGGGACTTGCAAGGAGGTACAGAGAAATAAAGAAAAAGAGAAATGGAAGTGGGAGGGGGCTCGGGTGGAGGACGGCAGCAGAAGGAAAAAAGAAAAAAGAAAGAAGAAATAGGGCACGAAGGTGGAGGGAGATGGGGCAAAATCTTCTTCCCCGACGGCTTGGAGTCGGGATCGGCCACCAAAATCTTCTTCCCTGACGGCTTGGAGTCGGGATCGGCCACCAAGATCTTCTTCCTCGACGGCTTGGAGTCGGGATCGGCCACCAAGAGCTTCTTCCCGGGCGGCCTGGAGTCGGGATCGGCCACCGGGAGCAGGGCTTGGCTGCCCTGGAGTCGGGATCGGCCACCGGGAGCAGGGCTTGGCTGCCTTGGAGTTGGGATCAGCCACCAGGAGCGGGGCTTGGCGGCCTGGAGTCGCGATCGGCCGTCGGGAGCTAGGTCGGCCGGGATCAACTTCCTCGATGCCGTTTTGAGTTAGATCGGTCGGGGGCTTCTTCCCCAACGCCTCCAAAAGGAAGGAAGGTCGGGAGGCCCTCTCCCGTTTCGCTCAGCATGGTGCTCGTTTAGTCATGAAGAAGAAATTGCCTGGAGCCTCCAACCCCCGAGTAGAGGCCGGATCCGTGCGTGGACAGCAGCTACGCTCACTAGACGCCGAGCCTCTTGCGAGATCTTCAGTTGCGGCTCCGTCATATCACGCGTCAAGGGTAACGAAGTTTCTTCTTGGGCAGGTGAAGCCCTCAATTTCATATTTGCATGGAAGCTCCTCTCCACCGACGGGTGGGGAAAAGGGGGCTCTCCGGCGGGTTAACGTGTACGTCCCCGCAGTTAATTGCATTTAGCATCCGAAAGCGTGAGTACGGATTTAGGAATGTTGTGTGAAGCCCATCCGGACGTGTGAGCCGGATTGGTGATGTTCTGGGGTTGCAGAGAAGACTCCGAGGAAGTTGTGTATTATCAGTTTGCAGGGAATAAATGATGTAGCCCCCAAAAAAGGGTTGAGTGCAATATAACTGGTTTGCTTTTAGTCAACTAATGCTTAGTTTGCCGCCACTTGTCGAGACGCTGGTGTACAGGTGCTGCAGTACCAAGCGGGGAATAGCGGGCTAAAACCCAAGTTTGTGTCGGCCCTAGAAGGCCTATTTTGCTTATGTTGCCGGCCTGCGTGCCGAAGTACGGAATTTATATTCCTGTAATTTAAAATGCTCGCGATGCCTTGTGCAGGCCCTAGAATGCATATATTATGTTGTTGGCGGCTTAATCGAGGCTACGTAAAGAAGAATTGCTCGGCGAGGTTGCATCATTGGTAGGACGGGTGAGGAACATTTTGCATAGACCCAAGAAGACACATCTTGATAGGAGAGAGTTGATCTTGAGATCCTCCTTAGATATTTTGGTCAGCCAAGAGAGCCCTCCGAAGGTGTCTTGTCTCAGCCTTTGGCTGAGTAGGGGAAGAATTAGTTAGTCTTCCGGGTATGCGGTGGGACCTCCACGCTGAGACCCTGGGTCTGTCTCTTGTGTTCCTAGTCTTGTGTCTAGATCGTTCGCTTGAGGGTAGTAGGTGTGCGGTCACCCCTTCCCCACGGGTGAACTCCACAAGAGACCAAGATTTCGGTTTCAACACCTACCACTGCCCCTACTGAGGAATGGATACGCGATGATGGTCGTGTCCAATCCTGGATTCTCAAATCCCTGGACACTGAGCTGTATAGGATGACCATTTATCACGAGACGACCAATGCCATGTGAGCGGATCTCCACTACCTCTATTCTGAAAAGGACAGTCTTCAGCATCTGTTTGACATAATCAGTGATCTTCAATCCCTTGACCCTGGAGGTACTGATGAATTGACTTCCTTTGTTGCTCGTGCTAAAACTCTTGTGGAAGTATGGATACAACATCAACCTCCCACAATGGATTTGGCTACACAATGCGTGCAAAAAGAAACAGTTGGGATTGCTATGATGATGGCTCGTGTTCCACCACATCTTCATAGTGTTCAAGCTCAGATCTTGTCATCTGTTGTTACTTCGTCCCTCTCGGGCGTTTGATCGGTGCTTCTAAAAGTTAGTCCTCCACCAGAGGCTCTGAACCTTACTCCGGCTCTCCTCCAGCAGTCCGTAGCTCCTGCACCCACTGCTCGTGGTCCACCGGCTCGTGGAGGTCATCATTCTCGAGGACGGGGCCGTGGTGGTCGTACCCTCTTTAAAGGTTCTTACGGTGGTCGGGACGGTCATCTGGAGGCCATCTAGTACTGCAAGCATGGAACGCCTCATCACCTTACTGCTTCTGTTACTACAGCTTCTCCATCCGCCACCAGTGACGACATTGCAGCTCTGTGTGCTCAACTCCAACATTTATAAGGGGTGGTTAGTCGATCTTCTAGATCTGCAGGCTCGATTTCCAACGAATGTATATTTTGCCTCTCTCACAGCTCTCACGGGATTGTGGACTCGGGTGCCACACATCATCTCTCTACGCAAAATTCACCTCAATACGTGGATTCTGCTTATCATAAGTTCATTACTGTGGCTAATGGTGACACAATCCTGGTTGTTGGCGCTGCTCATATGTCTCTTACTTCATCCCTCTCGTGATCCTCGGTTCTTCATGTTCTGGGATCCCCTTTTAACCTTCTCTTTGTTAGTCATCTTACCCAGTACCTTGATTATTGTGTAACCTTCTCACGCTCTTCCTTTGTTGTGCAGGATCGACTAATGCAGAATATACTTAGTAGAGGGCAGCTGTCCAACGGATTGTATCTTTTGGATGTTCCACCTACTGCTCTTTCAACTGTCTCTTCCACTGATTGGCATCGTCATCTTAGGCATGCTCCTCTCCAGATTTTCAAGAAAGCTCTACCCGATGTTCCTCTTTAAGACTTTTCTTGTGAATCTGGTATCTTTGGCAAGCAACATCGTGTATCTTTTAGTTACCCCTGTACCTGGAGCGATGCTCAATCTTCATTAGTTCATTTAGATATTTGGTGACCGTATAAGATCCTCAGTATTTTTGGTTATCGTTATTTCGTAACTTTTAATGATGATTACTCGCATGTTACTTGGTTATATTTACTTCGTGATCGTGTCGAACTCCCGTCGACCTTCCGCACATTTCTTACAGAGACTCGCACTTAATTTTCTACATCCTTAAAGATTATCTGTACTGATAACGCACGCGAGTATACTAGTCGGGTCTTCTCGAATCTATGCACCGAGTTTGGTATTATCCATCATACTTTGTGTGCTTATACCCCTCAACAGAATGGCGTAGCAGAGTGAAAAAAACGACATCTTCTTGATGTTGTCAGATCTCTAATGTTTCAAATGCAGGTTCCCCCTCACTATTGGAACTTTGCGGTCTCTACTGCCTACCATCTCATCAACCGCATGCCCTCATCTATTCTCAATTTTGTCGCCCCGGTCACTCTCCTTTACCCATCCAAGACTCTCTTCTCTCTTACAACTCGTGTCTTTGGGTGCACTTGTTATGTCCATAACTTTGGTCCACCAAATGACAAATTTGCCTCACGTGCTACAAAAGCAATGTTTGTGGGATACTCTCACACATAGAAAGGGTATGTCTGTTGTTCTCCTACTGACGGGAAGTTGGTTGTCTCTGCTGATGTCACTTTTCGAGAAGACCAACCATATCACACCATCCCTACCGTTCCTCTTCTTCCTCCTCTATCTCGACCCACGGTTTCCGTCACGTCTCCACTTCCACCCCTTCTTCCCACACCTCATCCACCACCAGCCCAGTCAAAACCACCTATCATTCAGGTTTACGCTCGTCATCTTCCTCCGTTTGATGCCTTGGAGCAGCTTCCCTCTACCGGTGTGCTCTCGCGGCCTGTTGATGCGGCATCACCATCTACGGCTCATCCACTAACAAATTATCTCTCTTTCCATCTCCTTTCTTTACCTCTTCGAAAATTTGTGCTCTCTATCCTTCATTTCTATACCTAACTCTTTATAGGAGACTCTCCAGCATCCGGTCTGGCGTGTTGATATGGATGAGGAAATGACTGCTCTCTGAGCCAATTGAACTTGGGATCTTGTCCCTCTACCTCCAGGACATAGTTGTGTTGGTTGTAAGTTGATCTTTATAATCAACCATGCAGCGGATGGGACAGTTGATCGTCTAAAAGCTCGACTTATGGATAGGGTATTTACTGAACAATACGAACTTGATTATGACGAAACATTCTCCTCTGACGGCAAGTTAAACTCTGTTCGGGTTTTGCACTCCTTGATTGTTCATCGTCGGTGGCCCCTACATCAGCTCGATATCAAAAATGTTTTTCTGAATGACGATCTTCTTGAGACTGTTTACATGCACCAACTACCCAGTTTTGAGACCATGGGGGAGTCTTGTATATGTTTGCTTCGAAAATCTATCTATGATCTCAAACAATCTCGCAGGGCGTGGTATGAAAAGTTCAGTAAAGCTGTTCGTGAGGTTGGCTTCAAAAGAAGCTCGGCAGACTTCTCCCTTTTCACCAGTCATCAATCAACCGGGACTATCATTCTCCTGATCTATGTGGATGACATTTTGCTTACTGGAAATGATTCTGCGAGGATACAACAAGTCAAACAATACTTAAACTCTGTCTTTCAAATCAAAGATCTGGGAAGTCTCAGATATTTTCTTGGCCTTCAGGTAACAAGGCGTCCCGATGGCATTGACCTATCCCAAAGAAAGTATGGCTCATAAATCTGAATCTGATTCATTGCTTTCAAATTCAGAGTACTATCGGCGTCTGGTAGGAAAACTGATATATATAACAGTTACGAGACCTGATATCTCATCTTCGGTTGGAGTAGTCAGTCGATTTATGCATACTCCTCGAATCTCTCATCTTGAGACAGTCGAATGCATCCTCAGGTATTTGAAGACTGCTCCTGGACAAGGACTCGAGTATAATCCATCCTCCTCTCTATCTCTCATCGCTTACTCTGATGCGGACTATGCGGGCTCGCTGGATGGTAGAGGGTCCACTAATGGTTTCTGCACCTATTTTGGAGGAAATCTTATTACATGGCGTAGTAAGAAGCAGTCTGCTGTTGCTTGCTCATCTGCTGAAGCTGAGTATCGTGTCATGGCTGTTGTTGTATCAGAATTCACCTGACTTGAGAGTCTTCTTAGGGATTTGGGAGTTAAATTATCCTCACCGGCAATATTGTTTTGTGACAGTCAGGTTGTCATTCATATTGCTAAGAATCCAGTGTTCCATGAGCGAACAAAACACATTGAAGTTGACTGTCACTTCGTTCGAGAGAAAGTTCAGTTGAAGAAGCCAGAATTAGAGCATGTCCCTGCTCCTGGGCAAGTTGCAGATATCATTACCAAGGCTCTATCACGACCATTATATCATAAGTTTCTATCCAAGCTTGGTGTCTACGACTTGTACGCTCCAGCTTGCGGGAGAGTGTTGGAAAAGCCATGTATATAGACCCATTTGTTTAGGCTTATTAATTCTAGTTTTATCTCACATCTTTAGTTTAGAATTCTTCTCCTCTCTCTCTTCTTATATATATATGTGTATTCTCTCCATTTGTAAAGATAATTTTGGATTAATAAAATTCTGTAGTTTTTCTTTCAACAGTAATTTAATCATTATGTTATAATGATATGCTTAGTGTACATTAAGATGGAAGAAAGTTCGTATTGAAATTTTTGTACAATCACGTGTAAGATATACGGATGCTACAAACACAAGAAATTTAGTATCACAATATAGTTAATTCATCATTTTACTATCGTTAATGCTAAGACATGTCATAAGACGAAAACATGATGAAAGACGTAGTTAAGATTGAACTCATATGTGAGAATTTTTTATAACTAATCACATCATCCCTAACAAAAGGGTAAGAGATTAATGAAACACTAATAGAAGATAATTAGGAGGGATGGTCGAGGTTTGCTTTTGCGATGGATAGAGGCACACCATATTACTCATAGTGTTTAACATAACATATGAGTCTGATGTTGGGAAGTTGACACCCCATATAGAAGATTAGTAGATACGAGTCTGTCCATAACCGAGAGACACTAGAACACCTATGCTTGTTAGTAGGGACTCGAATTATTAGAGTGTGCAAAAGAATTTAATTAACTATGAATGAGAAGGTGAGAAGTTTTAAGACATTTCAATTTCAAATGCAAGTCAAAATTTAGAATCTCTAAAGTTAATGATTTTGAAATTGGAAATAAAATTAAGTTTAAGATAACGTAATGTTAGATTATACTTTATGTTTTGTGTTTTTAATTATGCATTGTATTCATCTCTTTATATATAGAGGGTTTCTTGTAATAGCAAATCATCCAGTCATTTTTTCACCCGGTTCAACATGGTATCAGAGGCAGCAGTGTTCTGTGTGCCCTAACCTCTGCCTGCCGTGTCGTTCGCCCGCTCCCGCTCAATCCCGCTCACCTTCTCCTCGTGAATCGCCCGCTCCCGCTCGCCGTTTGCCCGCTCCCGCTCCCGCTCGCTCCCGCTCCCGCTGGCTCCCGCTCCCGCTCGCACCCGCTCCCGCTGGCTCCCGCTCCCGCTCGACCCCGTTCGCCCGCTCCTTCTTGATCCCTTCCGCCTCTTCTTCTTCTTCTTCTCCTTCTTCTTCTTCTTCTTCTTCTCCTTCTTCTTCTTCTTCTTCTTCTTCTCCTTCTTCTTCCTCTTCTTCTCCTTCTTCTTCTTCCAGTCGGGTCTCCAACCCTCCATTCGGCGCTGGTATGCTTAAGCCGTGAGAGCCCTGTTTTTTTATCCGGTGCCGTTTTTCTTGCTTTGGGTGTTCTAATGAAGTGGATCTCTTCGTTTTCTCCTCCGGTTTTTTGATGCCCTAATCCTGGGTTGTCTCTGGATTTTTATTCCTGAGTCATCATGTCTGGAGATGCTGAATCTCCCGCTCCCTCTTCTGGGGTTGCTCCCTCTTCCGGTGCCTCCACTCCGACGGTCCTCTTTCGTGGCACTAATGATCATAATACACCCCAAATCACTACCATACGTCAAGAGACGACTCCAATTATTTCTCGTGGTCTCGCTCTATCACTCTGTCGCTCAAAATTCGGCGTCTCTTTGTCTATGTCACTGGCAAAATGAAGGTGCCCGACATTAATTCTTCTGAATGGCCGCAGTGGGAGTCGGAGAACTCCTTGGTCATGTCGTGGCTTACTAACTCGATGCAGGAGTCCATTGCCTGGAACTATCTATTCCTCGACAACGTTGCCGACATTTGGCGTCGCGCAGAGTCTACCTACTCTCGCCGCGGCAATGCTGCTCAGATTTTTCAGTTGCGCCGGCATATCTCATTACTTTGGCAGGGTGACCGTCCGCCGTCTGCATACTACTTGGAGTTCACGCAGCTGTATCAGGAATATGATGACTTTGATCCTCTTACCTTTGTGAGCCCTATTGATGAGGCAATGGTTCGGGCCCGGGATGACCGCAATCGTATATTTGAGTTTCTTCATGGACTGCATCGCGACTTCGATCAGATCAGTGTTCATATTTTGGGCCGACCGCAGATACCATCCCTTCCTGAGGTCTACGGTATAGTGCAGCAGGAATATGATCGTCGCCCGACTCTTCTTCCAGACCCAATGCCTGAGGGGTCAGCTTTGGCAACTACTGCCCCCTCTCTTCTTGGTACTCGTCCATCTCGGGACTTCAGATTGAAGGGTTCTGATAAGGATCATCTGTTATGTGATTATTATGGCAAGAACCGTCATACTCGGGATACCTGCTTCCAACTTCATGGGTTTCCTAACCCCAGAGGGGGTGCTCTGCCTCGTGGAGGTCGTGGTTCTGGGCGCTCCTCTGGTCATCATGCGGCCCCACGTTCTGCTCATCTTACTGATGCTTCTGTCGCGGCCCCTCCTGGTTATTCCAGTTCTGATGGCTCGGGCCCTCCTGGTTCTCTCACGCAGGAACGACCTACGGACCTTCAATTTACAGCGGATGAAATTTTGGCTCTTCGACGCATGATACAAGGCCTTTCTACAGAGCCTTCTACCTCTTCCTCCTACGCTCACATGGGTCTCACGGGTGCTCACGTTACTGCTTCTCATCCTTCTACTCAGTGGATTATTGACTCTGGGGCCACAGATCATATGACTGGGTCCTCTACAGGTTTTATATCCTATACTCATCTTTCTGGTCGTGATAAGGTGAGCATTGTCGATGGTTCCCTTTCCTCCATTGCCGGCAAGGGTTCCATCTCCTGCTCCTCCCTCACCTTATCTTCTGTCCTCCATGTTCATAATTTTACTTGTAATCTTTTTTCTATTACTCATCTAACTAACTTCATGCACTGCTCTGTGACATTTTTTCCCTCTTCTTGTGTTTTTCAGGACCTGACGACGGGGAAGGTGATTGGCTCTGGTAGCATGGTAAATGTACTCTATGTGGTCAACTACGGCCAGTCTACGTCTCATCTGGCTCTTCATTCCAGCACTGCCCATTCTTTGTACTCTTGGCACTATCGCCTGGGACAACCTTCTGTTTTTGTTATGAAATTGTTATTTCTTACTATGTCTATTGTTGTCTTTGACTCTTTTGTCTGTGATGTATGTAGCTTAAACAAACATCATGGTACTTCGTTTAAGCATGTTTCATTGTCAAGGTCTATTCATTTTGTTGTTATTCATACTGATATCTGGGGTCCCTACCCGACATCTTCTATTTCTGGATGTGTGTGGTTTGTTACTTTTATTGATTGTTTCTCTCGTACTACATGGCTGTATTTGATGCGTAACAAAAATGATGTTTTCTCGATTTTTCGACGGTTTCATTGCATGATCTCTGCTCAATTTCACTCCGAAATTAAAATTCTTTGTAGTGATAATGGTCGCAAATACATCGATTCGCAGTTTGAGCAATATCTTGCTGATCGTGGTATCCTCCACCAGACTACATGCGTGTATTCTCCCGCACAAAATGGTGTGGCTGAGCGGAAGAATCGTCATCTCCTGGAAGCCGCTCGTTGTCTTTTGTCCACTATGCATCTTCCGAAATTCTACTGGGTGATGTCGTTCTTACTGCGGCATACCTCATCAATCGTATGCCCACTCATGTCCTTGGGAATGCTACACCCCTTGACATTCTTCAGGTGCCCCCTTCTCGGCTTCCCATTAGGGTGATTGGATGTGTTTGCTTCGTTCATATCCACCATCTCCGCCCTTCCAAACTCGATCCTCGGGCACTAAAATGTGTCTTCATTGGCTATCTCCAGCGCAAAAGGGATATAAATGTTTCCACCCTCTTACCAAGAAAGTATTTGTCATTATGGACGTTACGTTCTGTGAATCTGAGGCATATTATCCTGTCCCGGATGCCTCTCCCTCGCATACTCTCATTTCTCTTCCCTCGGTTCCTCAGCTCATACCACCACTGTATTCCTCACTTCGGGGAGAGCCTCTATCTCTACCAGTGGAAGTGAGTCCTTCTCTCGTGCCCCCTCTACCAGTGGAAGTGAGCTCTCCTCTCGTGCCTCCTCTACCAGTAGACATACGTCCTCCTCCTGGACCTCCTCCGAACTTGCAGGTTTATACTCGGCGTACAAAGCAGACGAGCACGCAAGATCTGACTATGCTACCAGGATAGTCAGTGGAACCTGACTCAGGGCCTTCTGATCAACCGATCTCCTTCAGGAAAGGTATCTGGTCTTGCACTCGTCATCCTTTATCACATTATGTATCGTATGATTCTCTTTCTACTACCTACAAGGCCTTTATTTCTTCCCTTGTTGTTTCTTCCATATATGAATCATGGCAGCAGGCTCTGGAGGTCCCTATGTGGCATGAGGCGATGGTTGAGGAAATGAATACTCTTGAGAAAAACCATACATGGGATTTGGCTCCCCTTCCCTATGAAAAGAAGACGGTTGGGTGTAAATGAGTGTTCACTGTGAAACAGAACTCACAAGGGATTGTTGAAAGATGCAATGCTAGGTTGGTGGCAAGGGGTTATACGCAAACCCTTGGTATTGACTATCTAGAGATGTTTGCCCCGGTAGCAAAGATGAATACTATCAGGGTCTTGTTATCCTGTGTTGCTTGCAAAGGCTGGGAGCTCTTGCAACTTGATGTGAAAAATGTTTTCCTCCACGTGATCTAGATGAGGAGGTTTACATGTCTATTCCTCCGGGCCTCATTCCTACAGGTGCTGCAGGGAAAGTCTGCAGATTGAGAAAGGCTTTATATGGGCTGAAGAAGTCTCCAAGAGCGTGGTTTGGGCGGTTTCTCAAGGCCATGCTATCTTTTGGTTTCCATCAAAGCAATGTCGATCATACTCTGTTTATTAAATGAAGGATTGGAAAACTCACTGCACTTATTGTGTGTGTTGATGATATTGTCATAACAAGGGATGATATCGAAGAAATCCAGAGGTTGAAACAGAAATTGACTAGAGAATTTGAGGTCAAAGATCTAGGTAAACTCAGGTATTTCTTTGGTATTGAAGTTGCTAGATCCAAGCAGGGGATTTTCATCTCCCAGCGTAAATACACTTTAGATCACCTCGAGAAGGTGGGGATGACTGGATGTAGACCAGCTGACACCCCGATTGAAGCAAACCACCGATTGGGGTGCGATGATGGAGAGGAAATTGTTGATATCTCTGAGTACAAAAGATTAGTGGGAGATTGATATAATTGTGTCACACTCGTCCAGATATTTCCTATGTGGTGGGTGTCGTTAGCCAGTTCATGCATGCTCCTAAAACTCGTCATGTCGATGCTGCTCACAGAATCCTCCGGTACCTCAAGTCTACACATGGAAGGGGTATCCTGTTTGCTCCCAATACCGTTCTAAATATTGAAGTCTATACTGACGTTGATTGGGCCGGACCTGTTGATGATAGGCGATCAACCTCAGGATATTGTACCCTAGTTGGGGGTAATCTTGTTACTTGGAGGAGTAAGAAGCAATAAGTTGTGGCAAGATCTAGTGCTGAGGCAGAATTTAGGGCTATGACTCGCGGGGTCTGTGAAGGGTTATGGATTCGATCTATCATGAGTGACCTTGGTCTTATTGAAGCAGGACCCATTCGGCTGTATTGTGATAATAAGTCTGCCATCAGTATTGTGCACAACCCTGTGCAACATAACCGGACTAAACACATCAAGGTGGATAGACGCTTTATCAAGGAGAACATTGAGAGAGGAATCATATGCAAATCTTTTGTGCCCTCTGACAGGCAACTAGCTGACATTCTCACCAAAGAATTGAGTGGGAACGTATTTAGCAACATTGTGGACAAGTTGCACATGGTTAACATCACACGCCCAACTTGAGGGGAACTGTTAGATTATACTTTATGTTTTTAATTATGCATTGTATTCACCTCTATATATAGAGGGTTTCTTGTAATAGCAAATCATCCTGTAATTTTTTCACCAGGTTCAACACGTAATAGCACATATATTTACGTTCAAGTGCATTTATAGAAAACATACATAGAACCATAACATACATTTTTAGAATAAAATGTATTTTAAAAGCATGCACGCATATATTATTCAAGTTATTTTTAGTGTCATTAGGAGGGATAGTTTTTTTACTCACTAGTTGGGTTGATCCCGTCTTTGCACATTTCTTTTGAGGGCTCGCGGGTGGGGAGATACGCCTAGAATAAACTCCTGAGGATGTGTACTTTTAGTTTGTTTTTTTCTTTAAGAATTTTAGTATCTTTTAATTATGAATTCAGATGTATCAGACACTTTGTGTCACGACCCGTCTCGACAAAGGTGAACGTGCGCTTCGGGCGGGCCGTGATGTCACAAGCATGGGCGGAAAGGAACCATGTCTGCTAAGGCGGATGCAATGATACTGAAAATAGTTTTAGAAAAATAGTTATTTGGTTTGAACAATTTATTGAGTATAAATGTACTGAAGCGCTTAAAGTTTTAAAACAGAGAGAATTAATGCACATGTATTTCCTTGAAAAAATTTAATGCTACACACAGTGCTGAATTAGAAGTAAATGCAATAACAGCAGTAATGAAAATGTCATAAATAAAACGATCTATTACATCAGAAACATCCTAGGAGTTGTCCATGATACAAAAGAAAATGTCTTGTCATAACTAGTACATGATAAACGAACAGACAGTAAAGGATTCAAATACATAAAACCTGATGCAAGCATCTAAAAAGGAAAAACCTTCAAGCAAACTTGCAGCTGAACGGGAAGTAGCTCAGGAGGCAGGCGGCGCAGTCACGAAACCTAAGGCAAATTCAAGACAGAAGGAAAATGTCTTAGAACTTATGATTTAAACATGAGCAAGTTAATTAATTAAAATGTGAGCAAAATCAAACAGACATATTCGAGTACTGATTTATCTTGTACGAAGTTACCAAACATACCAAAAACCAGGTCAAACAGACATTTCTGAAAGATTAGCCTACTCCGGAGTGTAGCCTAAAATTTATTTATGTAAAATGTTGTAAGTCGTGATCGATAAAGTGTGTAGGTACTATAGCGGGCGCACATGGATCACGATCAGATATATGTGCAAGTCTTCTCGGAAAAGTAATCCTGCTTGTCGTGACCATGCCAGCAGACAGATGTCTACTTAGACGCTACAATTCAAGGATTTGCTTACAACTACAGATTTGTCTTTATGATTCGTACTTAGGTGGTTACTTATCATGTTATGTCAACATTATGAGAGTTCAGAATTTTGTAGAAAAAGCATTTGTAAAAGAACACGTAACCAGATTAAATCTAAAGTTTTACAAGTGAGAGTGGGTTCTCTACTTGCCTTAAAGTGACGTCGAAAAAAATGCTCGCGACAGCTAAGTGGCGCAAGCGAGGTTAAAAGCTCTAGCTATACCTGTTCGAGATCAAAAATGCATTCTAAATTGAATTAACACGTTTCTTATGACAGCACATGCGTTTGATAATCGTTCCACACAAAGGGAGAGGGGTTTAGGAATATACCTCCCTCGAAAGTGAGGGGATAAGAGGCTACCGCGAGGGATCAGAGATTTTGGCGGCGTTTGGATGCAAAAAGCCCTAATTCGGAGAGGTCTTGGAGCGATTCCACCACCTAGATCCGAGGAGATGCACCGGAAAACACAAACAAATCCGGGAATAGCGGGTTAAACGATGGACATAAGTTGGTTCGACAGAAACCCTAGGTCGGAAAGCGAAAATTTGCAAGAAAAATTTAGGGAAATAAAAAATACAAGAGGTTGGTGGAATTCCTTACCCAAGGAGACCACATCGGGACTCCGAAATCCACAAAGACGGGTTTCGAGCGAAACCCTAGGATTCCCTCACGAAAACCACCGGCCGGAACTAGGAGGAGCTAGGGTTGCCGGAGATGAAACGACATCTTTGACCTCACTGGCCGGAGGAGGAGAAGAGGAGGGGAGAAAGGGTGGCCATCCCCCTTGGAAGCAGCCGGCCAAGAGAAGAGTTGCTGCGGGAGTTGCCGGCCAAGGGGAGCGTCGGAGACGGCGGGGAAGCAAGAGGAAGAGGCGTCGGGCCTGGAGGGGGGGTTCGCCGGCCACTGAAGGCGGAGGAGGGGGCTGTCGGACGCTCGAGAGGCGGAGACGGGACCATCGGGGGCGAAGGAGGCGGGATTCTGGATTTCCTGCGGGATGCGGGATGCGGGTTGCGGGATTTGAGCACTGGCTCGGTTCTTTTTAAAGAAGGGGGGGTAGGTTTAGGTATTGGTTTATAAATTATTATTATTATTATTATGGGGGAGGTTGTTACATTCTCCCCTACTTAGGAAGTTTCGTCCCGAAACTTTCCAGAGAATTCTCTGAATGATACTAAACAACGAAGTTTCAGATGACATATACTTCAAACAGAAGTTTGCGGATAAACGCATGAAAGCTAACTATAAAAGATACTGAAATAACAAGAAAGTCAGACTTGCCATGCAGCCAAAGTACATTCATCATCGGAATGGTTTGCGGATGCAGCCAAAGTTGTGGGGGAGGTTGTTACATTCTCCCCTACTTATGGGGGAGGTTGTTACATTCTCCCCTACTTAGGAAGTTTCGTCCCGAAACTTTCCAGAGAATTCTCTGAATGATACTAAACAACGAAGTTTCAGATGACATATACTTCAAACAGAAGTTTCCGGATAAACGCATGAAAACTAACTATAAAAGATACTGAAATAACAAGAAAGTCAGACTTGCCATGCAGCCAAAGTACATTCATCATCGGAATGGTTTGCGGTTTGCGAATGGTTTTTAAAGAAGGGGGGGTAGGTTTAGGTATTGGTTTATAAATTATTGTTATTATTATTATGGGGGAGGTTGTTACATTCTCCCCTACTTAGGAAGTTTCGTCCCGAAACTTTCCAGAGAATTCTCTGAATGATACTAAACAACGAAGTTTCAGATGACATATACTTCAAACAGAAGTTTGCGGATAAACGCATGAAAGCTAACTATAAAAGATACTGAAATAACAAGAAAGTCAGACTTGCCATGCAGCCAAAGTACATTCATCATCGGAATGGTTCTCTTGCGAAGCTTGCGTTCTTGAAATTCGACGATCTTCGAAGGCTCGATCGGAAAAGACAGATTGGCTTCAGGAATCACTGCAACTTCTTCAAGAACACGATTTAGATCGTGGATATATTTCCGAAGTTGGCTAATATGAAAGACGTCATGGACACCGGCCAAAGAAGCAGGTAGCTCCAGACGATAGGCAGATCCTCCAACACGTTCTGAGATGTAGTACGGTCCCACGAACCTCGGGCTGAGCTTATGATGACGACCGAACCGTTTCACCGCAGGAGTAGGAGAAACCTTCAGGAACACTTGATCGCCCACAGCAAACTCTAAAGGACGGCGGCACTGATTTGCATACCTTCTCTGCCTCTCAATGGCACGACTGAGCTGAAGACGAGTCTTCTTTGTGGCTTCCTCCATTTCC
Organism: Platanthera guangdongensis; assembly: GCA_039583875.1. NCBI lineage: Eukaryota > Viridiplantae > Streptophyta > Magnoliopsida > Asparagales > Orchidaceae > Platanthera > Platanthera guangdongensis. The sequence goes on along the minus strand of CM077152.1, from coordinate 61,483,707 downwards.
TGAATTAGCTCAGGGCCCAAAATCACCTTTTCACCGACTTCCAACCTGTAGAGCGTGGTCCTACAGCGACGCCCGTACAGTGCTTCGAAGGGAGCCATCTTGAGGCTCTCTTGATAGCTGTTGTTATAGGCGAATTCAACCAAGGGTAGATGTTCATCCCAAGCTCCCTTGTATTCCAAAATGTAACACCGTAGCATATCTTCGAGAATCTGATTAACTCTCTCAGTCTGTCCATCGGTCGTCGGATGATAGGCGGTACTCAGGTTGAGATCAATGCCCAAAGCTTGCTGAAATCCCTTCCAGAAGTGTGATACAAATCTCGAATCACGATCAGAAACAATCCGCAGAGAAATCTCATGGAGTCTAACAATCTCAAAAATATAAATCTGGGTCATCTTCTCGGTGGAATGACCCTCCTTATACGGGATGAAGTGAGCCACTTTAGTCAGGCGATCTACTATGACCCAAATCGCATCATGTCCCCTCGGAGTGCGGGGCAGACCAGTGATGAAGTCCATAGAGATATCTTCCCACTTCCATTCAGGGATAGGCAGAGGCTGCAAAAGTCCACCAGGACGCTGACACTGAGCTTTCACCTTCTGGCATGTCAGACATCGAGAGATGAAGCGTGCAATAAAGTTCTTCATACCAGGCCACCACACGATCTGCTTCAGGTCATGATACATCTTGTTGTTGCAAGGATGACCAGAGGTGCGGGACTCGTGAGCTTCTCGGCAAATATTATCCAGCAACTCAGGGACATCGGGAATACATAGGCGACCTCGGAAACGTAGAACATCGTCAGAGATAGAGAAATCTGGAAGAGTACCAAGTTCAACATGTCGGCGAATGCGCTGGAGTGCGGGATCAGATGGTTGCAGATCCTTCACCTATTCTACCCATAATGGACCAGAGACTTCTCCTTGGCCTCCAGGTGAGAAGGATATGTCCATCCGCTCGAGGTCATCAATCAGGGGCGCGAGAGAAGCTGACATGGGTGCACAGGTGGCAACTGAAGCCTGACGACTCAAAGAATCCGCCACTGAATTGGCTTTCCCGGGCACATAAGTGAGCTGCAGGTCATAATCTGCTATGAATTCTAGTCATCGCCTCTGACGAAGATTGAGATCTTTCTGAATGAAAATATACTTCAAACTTTGATGGTCAGTGAAGAAGTGACACTTCACGCCATAGAGGTAGTGACGCCAAAGTTTCAAAGCAAACACCACCGCACCGAACTCCAGATCATGAGTGGGGTAGTTGTGTTCATGAGTCTTCAACTGTCTCGACCCATAAGCAATAACACGATCTTCTTGCATCAGAACACAGCCCAAGCCCACTCCGGAAGCATCGGTATAAACTGAAAAGTCCAACCCCTCTGAAGGAATAGCTAAAACTGGCGCTGAACACAAACGTTGCTTCAATTCAGAAAAGGCCTGCTCACATTGATCTGACCACTCGAATCTGACATGTTTTTGGGTTAGTCGTGTCAGGGAAGCAGCAAGAGAGGAGAAGTCTTTGACGAAACGCCGGTAATAGCCCGCAAAACCAAGGAAACTGCGAATCTCAGTAGGGGTAGAAGGCTGCTTCCAGTCCATAACAGCGGAGACCTTGGCAGGATCAACGGAAAGTCCATCGTCTGAAATGACATGCCCCAGAAAGGCAACACGATCCAGCAAGAACTCACATTTCGCCAATTTGGCATAGAGCTGGTGCTGACGAAGAGTGGAGAGAGTTAGTTTAAGATGTGTTGCATGCTCCTCACGAGTCTTTGAGTAGACCAAGAAATTATCAATGAAAACAATGATGAACTTATCCAAGTAGTCGCGGAAAACACGGTTCATCATATCCATGAAAGCAGAAGGGGAGTTAGTCAACCCAAAAGACATCACCAAAAATTCAAAGTGTCCATACCGAGTCCGGAAGGCTGTCCTGGGGATGTCGGATTCCTTGATCTCCAACTGATGGTAACCCGACCTGAGATCTATTTTGGAGAAGACAGTACTGCCTTTGAGCTGGTCAAATAGGTCATCCACGTGCGGGAGGGGGTACTTATTCTTGATGGTTACCTTGTTCAGGTCCCGGTAGTCAATGCACAATCCCATGGATCCGTCTTTCTTTTTAACGAAGAGAACGGGGGCTCCCCAAGGAGAAGAGCTGGGACAAATGTACCCACGCTCAAGCAACTCATCCAATTGCGACCTAAGCTCCTCCAGTTCTCGCGGTGTCATGCGGTATAGAGCTTTAGATATGGGGCGCGTTCCAGGCTCTACATCGATGGAGAACTCTACTTCACGATCAGGAGGCATTCCAGGCAACTCAGCGGGGAACACGTCAGGGAACTCGGAAGCAATCAGGATAGACTCAAGTTGCGGTATAACAGCAACTGAATGTGAAGCATAAACAAAGCAAGCAAAATATCCCTGGCTAAGAATTCGAGAGGCGCGCACAGCAGAAATTACCTGCAGGTGGCTGCGGGTGGTCTCAACGTGGACGCTGTAGTCTTTTCCATTGATACTGAGATTGACCCTCTTTGTCACACAGTCCAGATTTGCTCAATACGCGACCAGCCAGTTCATACCCAAGATTACGTCGAATTCGGTCATATCCGGGACTATGAGATCGGCGACAACTTGCAATTCACCAAGCAGTATCGGACAATTGAGAATGTCTCTAGTTGACAAGTGCAGATGACCGGGCACAGAAATCTCGAAAGGGACTTCAAGTGGCGAAGTATGCCAACTATGGAGATCCACGATATGACGCGATATAAAAGAGTGAGAAGCCGCAGAATCGAATAGGATTTGCATCCACATATTCTTGACCCTAAAACTCCCTAGAAATGAACATTACGGGCACATTCAAGATTATTTGACAATAAGGCAGCAAATGAAAAGATGCAGGAAATTAACAAAAACTTTACATAAAACATACCAGAGATGACAGAGATAGATGCGAGCGCCTCGCCCTGAGTGGTGACGTTCAGCACAGCCTTGCCCTTATCTTGGGCACCAGAAATAGCCTGCAGAGGCTGAGCGGGGATCGGGCGTTCCTTCACGGGGCAATCTTTAATTTGATGTCCAAACTGCCCACATCTGAAGCAGATATTCATCTTGCGGCGACAATCTCTCACCAAGTGACCCAATTTCTTGCAGTAAGTACAGGCGGAGGAGGCAGAGGCAAGCGTAACCTGGGGTTATTGTGCGGGCGCAACCATCTTCTGCTTCTTCAGGAGGGAGCGGCAGACTAGGATGGTATGGCCAACTTTATGGCAGTAGGCACACACCTCCTGGGACTTGATACCTTGCTCCTGAGGTGGAGCACTGTTACGCTTGTGGTCAGGTGCAGCGGCATTACTTGTACCATGCTGAACTTTCTTGGCAGTGCGGTCCAGCTCAATAGCCCCAACCTTCAAGGCGGCCACAACAATCTCGGCATAGGTGGTGGCGTCGCGGGCTACCACATGCTGGCGGAAGTCATGTCGGAGGCTCTTCACGAATCGACTGATCTTCTTAGACTCATCGGGCACGAACTCTGCGGCAAGGAGAGATAGACGAGAGAACTCTATCTCATATTCAGTCACGGTCCTGCCGGGCTGCTGAAGGGACAGGAACCTTTCAGCTAACTTGTCTCGCTCCACGGACGAAAGAAACTTTTCCATGAGAGCATTCTTGAACTGCTCCCAGGTCATAGCGGAAGAATTGTGGAGACCGCTGCGCTGAAGCCACCAGGTGTATGCATCCTCGGTCAGCTGGTAGGCCGCAAGATGAACCTTTTGTGCCTCAGGGACACAGGCATACTCGAAGTGTTTTTCCATCTGGGAGAGCCACTCTGAAATGACGAAGAAATCACGACTGCCATTGAAGGACGGCGGATTCAGCCTCTTGAACATTAGCGTATCTGTCATCGCTACAGGAGGAGCAACTAGACCTGGTACGAGCGGGACCACCAGGGTGTCAGTAAGCAAGCCAGTTCCTGAACCAGGTGCAAGAGGGGTGGTTCCAAGAGCGGCGGTAGCAGTGACTCCAACTGTCCCTGCGCTGCCAGAATCAGGAGCTGTGTCAGGAGTTCGACGATCTTCCTCTAAGCGAGTGAGACGCTCGAGAATCTGCCTCAACAGCTGGGCAGTGGCGTCTTCAGGAGTTGCTCCGGCAGGAGGGGTAGCTTTCTTACGCTGCGATCGCTTAGGGGCCATCTAAGGAGAAACACAAAGGAAACGAGTAAGAGAGACAATTACGTTAATCATAGAAGATAAAGGAACAACAGGTTCTAGCATTTTGATACTGTCGAATTCATAAATCATATATTAGTTACAACATTTTCATTGGACAATTATAGGTAATGTTCATGTTAAAATGGCAAGGAATCACATGCAATGTCAAACAATTTATAAATCTATGTGTGTGCAATCATCATCTGTTGTTCTTGGCTTAATATTTGTGTAATGAGTTATGTTATGCATGCAATGCAATTATGTCTAAAATGCATTCCTACGAATGTTCATGAACGGATACACATGTCATGTTAAGCGCTCATATCACTTAACATGTCATGCATGTTATGATTCTAATGACAACGCACTTGAAAGTATTAAACCGCTCATACAATTTAATATTCGCAAGCCGTGTATAGAATAGTGGAAATTCATATGCACAAAAATTTTAAGTTTGTCCATAACCCCTTAACATTCGTGTGCATACTATTCATGATTATGAGTGAGTGTGTGCAATGTTTCAGCCGCGAACAACAAATAATGACAGGGTGAGTGAGATATGATGCATGTTCCTGTATTTACATAATAGAATTTAAAATACTTGATAATTTCAAAATATTTCGTTTTCTTTTTAGAGCTAACCTGGCTCTGATACCAACTGTCACGACCCGTCTCGACAAAGGTGAACGTGCGCTTCAGGCGGGCCATGATGCCACAAGCATGGGCGGAAAGGAACCATGCCTGCTAAGGCGGATGCAATGATACTGAAAATAGTTTTAGAAAAATAGTTATTTGGTTTGAACAATTTATTGAGTATAAATATACGGAAGCGCTAAAAGTTTTAAAACAGAGAGAATTAATACACATGTATTTCCTTGAAAAAAATTTAATGTTACACAGTGCTGAATTAGAAGTAAATGCAATAACAACAGTAATGAAAATGTCATAAATAAAACGATCTACGACATCAGAAACATCCTAGGAGTTGTCCATGATACAAAAGAAAATGTCTTGTCATAACTAGTACATGATAAACGAACAGACAGTAAAGGATTCAAATACATAAAACCTGATGCAAGCAACTACAAAGGAAAAACCTTCAAGCAAAGCTGCAGCTGAACGGGAAGTAGCTCAGGGGGCAGGCGGCGTAGTCACGAAACCTAAGGCAAATTCAAGACAGAAGGAAAATGCCTTAAAAGTTATGATTTAAACATGAGCAAGTTAATTAATTAAAATGTGAGCCAAATCAAACAGACATTCGAGTACTGATCTATCTTGTACGAAGCTACCAAACATACCAAAAACCAGGTCAACCAGACATTTCTGAAAGATTAGCCTACTCCGGAGTGTAGCCTAAAATTTATTTATGTAAAATGTTGTAAGTCGTGATCGAAGAAGTGTGTAGGTGCTATAGCGGGCGCACATGGCTCACGATCAGATCTATGTGCAAGTCTTATCGGAAAAGTAATCTTGCTTGTCGTGACCATGTCAGCAGACAGATGCCGAGTTAAACGCTACAATTCAAGGATTTGCTTAGAACTTCGGATTTGTCTTTATGTTTCGTACTTAGGTGGTTACTTATCATGTTATGTTATGTCAATATTATGAGAGTTCAGAATTTTGTAGAAAAAACATTTGTAAAAGAACAGGTAACCAGATTAAATCTAAAATTTTGCAAGTAAGAGGGGGTTCTCTACTTGCCTTAAAGTGACGTCGAAAAAAAATGCTCGCGACAGCTAAGTGGCGTAAGCGAGGTTAAAAGCTCTAGTTATACCTGTTCGAGATCAAAAATGCATTCCAAATTGAATTAACACGTTTCTTATGGCAGCACATGTGTTTGATAATCGCTCCACACAAAGGGAGAGGGGTTTAGGAATATACCTCTCTCGAAAGTGATGGGAGAAGAGACTACCGCGAGGGATCGGGGATTTTGGCGGCATTTGGATGCAAAAAGCCCTAATTCGGAGAGGTCTTGGAGCGATTCCACCACCTAGATCCGAGGAGATGCACCGGAAAACACAAACAAATCCGGGATTAGCGGGTTAAACGATGGACATAAGTTGGTTCGACAGAAACCCTAGGTCGGAGAGCGAAAATTTGCAAGAAAAATTTAGGGAAATAAAAAATACTAGAGGTTGGTGGAATTCCTTACCCAAGGAGACCAGATCGGGGCTCTGAAATCCACGAAGAGGGGTTTGGAGCGAAACCCTAGGAGTCCCTCACGAAAACCACCGGCCGGAACTAGGAGGAGCTAGAGTTGCCGGAGAAGAAACGACGCCTTTGACCTCACTGGCCGGAGGAGGAGAAGAGGAGGGGAGAAAGGGTGGCCGTCCCCCTTGGAAGCAGCCGACAAAGAGAAGAGTTGTTGTGGGAGTTGTCGGCCAAGGGGAGCGTCGAAGACTGCGGGGAAGCAAGAGGAAGAGGCGTCGGGCCTGGAGGGGGGGTTCGCCAGCCACTGAAGGCGGAGGGGGGCTGTCGGGCGCTCGGGAGGCGGAGACGGGACCGTCGGGGGCGAAGGATGCGGGATCGGGATTTCCTGCGGGATGCGGGTTGCGGGATTTGAGCACCGGCTCGGTTCTTTTTAAAGAAGGGGGGTAGGTTTAGGTATTTTTTTAACCTTAACTCCAGTTTTTAAAATAATTTTGTTTTGTACTTTAGATTTTACAAGCTATATACTAATTTATATATTGTTGCTTAGTTTAGTTTGTATCAAAAGTGTTGGTCGGGCTTATGAATTGATGTTAAACTAGGTATGAGTGTTATAATTGGTATCAGTGTCAGGTTAGGATTCTTTGAACCCAAGAAATTCACAGATCATTTCATTTGAATCATTCTTTCGACGTTAGAGTCACTAAGGTTAATCTTGCCCTTAGATTCCATATATGGATGTTAGATATTTTTCTTAGCTATTTATTATGCGTCGTGAAATTTTTGACAATGACAATCTCTCCCTACGCTTTACAGGCACCTCGTAGTTGTGATGAGGGTGAACCGCCGATGCAAAATAGAACGCCCGAGATTAGAATGGAGGAGGTGAATCCTTCAGCAAAACAAGTACCTACTGGCATTTCTGCTGAAATTGCAAGGGCAATAACCCTAGCCCTAATGGAGTTCAGAAATACAAACCTGCAGCGGTCTCAATCTCAGCTCCTGCACCTGCTGTTGTGGAGATCAAAATGGATCATTATTTGAGAAACTTTAGAGATCTCTACCCCTCTAACTTCAATGGAGAAGAAAGTCCTGTGGAGACCGATGATTGGTTGGTTATGGCCCGAGACTTGTCGAATGTGATGCAATTCCTGGAGAATAAGAAGGTGCCTATAGCAGGCTTTCTTCTTCAGGGCGAAGCCAATCTGTGGTCGTGCAGACACCTAGTTGATGACCCTGGTGGTAAGATTTTAAGTTCAAATTTCCTTCTTTTTTCTTAATACAATTCCTATTCTGACGCAATCATAATGCGATCTCCCCCAAAGTCAGATCGTTATGTGGATATATTTACCAAAAACGAATTCTCCATTGCACTCTCAGACTGATTTGTGCCTCGTTCAGAGCATCGTACCCTTCCGGAGAAGTATCTTAGGTTGATACAAGGGGTTAGGACTTTAACATCCTTTGAGCAAGAGTTTACTCATTTATCACGCTATGTGGGGTTACTGTAAGGAATTGAAGATGATAAGTGTCACCGCTTTATGGAAGGCCTTCATGACTCACTGAGATAGCTGTTGTCGACCATGATCGATGTTGACTATAGAAGTCTGGTTGATACTTCTATGAAGCTAGATGTGGATCTACTAAGGGTGTAAAGGCGCAACAACTTCAGGAACAAGCGGACCCAAGATGCGCCACAATCTCAGGATAGAAATCATCAAGGGAAATACTAGAACAAGAAGCAAAAGATGGGTGAGAAGAGAGGAAATCAGCCCGGAGCAAAGGTCAGGAATTTTCCCCTTTGCCCTAAATGTAACCTCCGCCATCAGGATGAATGCTTGGTTTCTTCAGGAGTATGCTACAAATGTCAACAATTGGGACACATAGCCCACTACTACTAAAGACATTCTAATAATTAGGAAACACATTTTAAGTTGTGTAATCATCCTAGATTCAATCAATTCCTTCATAGTCTAATATACGTGAATGTAACATATTTTATAATCGAAATTCTCAATTGGTGGTCCACGTAGGATTGACAAGGGAAAGATGGCGATGGAGTCTGATGTAAAGCCAACCCCAAGACGAGGTCTGGTGCAGCCTAGAGCGTATGGACTTGACCAGCAAGAGGACGTAGTTACAGGTATGAATATGTCGTAGAAAATTTTATTTTTTCCTCCTTAGTGACACTATATTACCCAAGTTGCATTCATGCATGTAGGTATTCTTATGATTCAAAATATATCCTCCAAGATTTGCTTTAACACAGGTACTTCATACTCATTCATAACATAATCATTTATGCTTAGGTTGGGCCTAGACATCATTTCAGAGTCAACAGCACTAGAAGTAATGATGCATAATGGTTTCCTCATGCAGGCTAATTGCAAATGTGGAGTCCCATTGTTGCCTGGGGAAGCTGAAATTATTACTGAAGCGTCTCTCTCCTTCCTAATGCAGAGTTTGGATCAATTTTAGGTATACATTGGTTATCAGACATAAATGTCAAAATAGATTACAGGAGTAAGGAAATATAATTAGAAGGACCCAACCGATTTATCATCTTTCAGGTCATGAAGAGAGTCTCCAAACTAATTATCTCCACAGTGAAAGCTTTCAGAAATATCAACAAGGGTTATGCTACATTTTGCCAAAAATAATTTGCAAAAAGTACCAGTAGTTCATCAATTTTCGGATATCTTTTCAGAAGAGTTGTCTAGTGCCCCTCCTGCCAGAGAGGTTTATTTCTAAATCAACCATATTCCTGGATTCACATTAGTATTTAAGTTTCTTTATTGCATGACTCCCGGAAAACTAGTTGAAACAAAAATCCAGTTGCAAGAGTTGCTCGATTTGAGATTCATCCGAACCAGCACGTCACATTGGAATGCGTCAGTTCAATTTGTAAAGAAGAAGGATGATTATATGAGGTTGTGCATTGATTACCGCGATTTGAACAAGCTGATAATTAGGAATAAGTCTTATTCTAAGGATAGATGATTTGTTTAATCAACTTGAAAGGTTTTGCACATTCTTTAAGTTAGATTTGAGATCTAGGTAACACCAGTTGAAGATCTGTGATGAGGATGTTTAAAAGACAGCTTTCAGCACGAGATACAGACACTATGAGTATGTAGTCATATCGTTCAGACTGACTAATGCTATGTTTGCCTTTATGGATCTGATAAACAGAGTGCTTTAGGAATTCCTACATCGATTCGTTATCGCCTTCATTGATGATATCCTTGTTTATTCAAGAAGACAAAAAGAAAATGTCGCGCATCTCATGAAAATTTTGAGTTCTCACAAGAAGAATCAATTGCACGCAAAATTTTATATGCGTGAGCTCTGGCTTTCAGAGGTTGCTTTCTTGTGACACATTATCAAACAGTGAGATCTTGCGGTGGATCCAAAGAAAATTGAAATGATCTGAGCTTGGCCTAGGCTGAAGGCAGTCACTGAAGTTCGCAGCTTTCTGGTCTTAGCTGGTTACTACAGAAGGTTTATTAAATACTTCTCAAAGATAGCGTTATCATTAACTACACTCACCAAAAAGGGAGACCCCTTTAGTTGGACTATTGAAAGTGAAATTGCTTTTGAGCTGAAGACTAAATGATGTGGATCAACCGCGGGATCGTGATCGATGGAGGAGATTGGGCCACCATTTGGCAGGACCCACTTTTGCATATTTGCATGAAAAGCATTGATGGATCAGTGATCCGAGACCGCGAGCGCATCTGAATCGTCATTTTACTATTTATTTGTATTTTTTATTTGGACTTATATTTATTGTTTTAGGATGCCGAGTATAACAACCAATCATAGTTGTTCATGTCGGGTGCTCAACCACCCCCTCTCGTTATAAAAAGGATTGGAGGTTGTAACTTTTATTCATTGTGTATTTTGTGAGCGAATCCAGAATCGGCAATCATTCGTAGGCATTGCCCACCTTGCGGGTATCATAGTGGCGGAGGAGTTCCTCCTTCAACGTGGGCCAGGAGAGGTCAGGAACCAGTTGAAGCATCAACTCACCTGATGGAGTGTCGAACCCTCCGTATAGATAGTAGCCAGGGAAACCTCGCAGTTGGCGAAGGTGGACTGAAAGTCAAAAAATAGTTCGGCGAGGGTGATCCAACCGAGAGGGTCAGTGCGATCGAATACAGGGATCTCGATCCATTGGAGACCGAGTAGATGCCCGCAGCGAGATGGAGAAATCCCATGTAGCTCGGGAAGGGCCGAAGGGTTGCAGTGGTGGAGGTGGCAGGGCTGGGGGGCGGTTTACTGCCATGTCCAAGAGCTCTTTAAGGAGGAGAGGGAGATCCTCAAGCCACGCATTGAGTTAATCCATATGATGGGAATCAGCAGAGGCAGTGGTAGTGGCAGAGTCGCTCTCGTGAGCATGGAGGACCATTGAATGATTCACGGGCATGGAACGGTGGTTGGGCGTAACGGCGAGAAGAGTCGAGATGCTTCAAGAGCCGTGGGAAGGGCGGCTGGACAAGGTCATGGCCCAAGGCGGCTGGAGAGGCACTGGAAGGTGGATGGAGAGGGTCGTCGGAGCGGCTTTGGAGGGCAGAAGTGTTGACGGGCTGCTGAATGTGTGGATGGACACGGCTGGAGAACAAGAGGGCAGGCTACAGGCGCAAAAAGCCAAAGAACACGTTGGAATCATTGGAAGTCGATGGAGGGTCAGTGGTCGTTGGAATTGGCAGGCGTTGGCGAAGTCGCTAGGAGCGGGAAAGACGTCAGGATCTGGAATCGGCGGCTGTGTAGGATGACGGTGAGGGAGTCGTTGAAGGCCTCGAAAGAGACGATCGAGTCGAGTAGTGAAATGAGAGGGAGTTCGTCAAAGGCATTATAGTCATCGAGTGTGATGAAGAGAAGGACGAACGACGGTGAGGCGTGAACTGCGTGCGGAAGCGTGAGTCAAGTCGAGGAAGTTGTGACATCCCGTGAGCGAGAGAATCTCTCGACAGCCGAATCCATAGGGGCAGTGGGGTGCGGTGACAGAGAAGGAACCCTAAATGCGTGGCAGGTCGGACCAATTGATATGGGCTAGCTGTATCAAGATCTAAAATAAAGAACACGAGATTGCATTGCATGAAATAAATGATACATTCGAGAGACATGCACTTGCAAGCACCTAGAAGTTGGGTCCTCCAAAGCACTCTCATATTCAAAAAGAGATCAAAAGACTAACAAAAAGATAACTTTCACTACCTACGGTGCTCCTTATATGGATGGAGACCCTATTACAGAATAAGACACTGCATGACAAGATACGTATCATGTATACAGCGGATTAGGCAAGCATTTGAAATAAGCGCTTGTTCATTTGTCTGAGGCATTGACTTGGATCTACAATCATAAGTTACCAGTTCTTTCTCAGTGGATGTAAAAGGAGGAACACAGGGAGGGACTTTTTCATCATCTAATGTCACCCCCTAAAAAGAACCGTGAAAAATAAGATTCATTTTCGTTAAAAGAGACATCTATAGACAAGTATATAAATAAATCTTTTGAGTATGTGAGTGATATCATTTGTATCTGTTGGAGAAAACGAAATAATGATTTGATACCAAACAAAGAATACAAGTCCTCTCTATATATGGAGGCGGACCACGAAATAATACACGTGTTGTAAATAAAAGACATAAATAACTCATATTGTACCCCCCCCCCCCCCCCCTCAAGTTGGACGTGAGATGTTGATCGTGCCCAACTTGACGACAATTCTTTCAAAGGTGCTTCCACTCAGGTCTTTCATGAGAATATCAACAAGTTGTCTATCTGAGAGAACAAAGGGAGTACACACAAGTCCCTTTTCAATGTTCTCCTTGATGAAATGACGATCCACTTCAATATATTTAGTACCATCATGATGGACATGGTTGTGTGCAATGGTAATAGTAGTCTTGTTATCACAATACAACAGAATGGGCTCATCATCAGAGAGTCCCAGGTCACTTAGCAAAGAACACAACCAAAGACCTTCACAAACATCATGGGACATAGACCGAAACTCTGCTTCAGCGCTAGATCGTGCCACGACCTGTTGTTTTTTACTCCTCCAAGTAACAAGATTTCCACCAACAAGAGAACAATACCCTGAGCCAGATCGTCGATCGTCAATTGACCCGACCCAATCAGCATTGGTGTAGACCTCAATTCATAGAGCCGAATTTGGGGAAAACAAGATCCCACTCTCAGGTGAGGACTTAAGATACCTGGGAATTCTATTTGCAGCATCAATATGACAAGTCTTCAGAGCATGCATAAATTGGCTTATAACACTTACAGCATAAGAAATATTTGGTCAGGTATGAGCCAGGTAGATCAGTCTTCATACAAGACTCTGAAATTCAGGTATATTTTCAATCTTATTTCCATCATCACAACCCATTCTATGGTTCGCTTCAATTGGGGTATCAGCTGGTCGACATCCACCCGTCCCAGTCTTCTCAAAAAGATCCAGAGTATACTTCCTCTGGAAGATAAAGATCTCATGCAAGGACCTTTCCACTTCAATGCACAAGAAATATTTGAGTACACTCAGATCCTTGACCTCAAACTCAAAAGCAATATTTTGTTTTAAACACTTGTTTTCTTCCACATCGTCTCCTGTGATAACAATGTCATCGACATAAACAATGAGAGTTATAAGCTTACCGGTCATACGCTTGATGAACAGTGTAGGATCAGCATTACCCAGGTGATACCCAAAAGACCGGCTTTGTGAAATCTTCCAAACCAAGCTCTTGGAGACTGTTTCAGTCGATATAGGACTTTTTTTAACTTGCAAATGTGTCCCACTGAACTTTTAGGAGTAAGGCCTGGTGGGAGAGACATAAACTTTCTCATCCAGATTCTCATGGAGGAAGGTGTTTTTAACATCAATTTCCTAAATATCTCATCGTTTACAGGTAGCACGGGATAAAAGAACTCTAATAGTGTTCATCTTTACTACAGGGGAAACGTTTATTGATAGTTAATTCCAGGGGTTTGAGTATAACCTCTTCCCACCAGTCTTGTCTTACACCTTTCAATAACACCCTGGAAATTTTGTCTGACAAAGAACACTCATTTGCATCCAACCGGTTTTTTCTCATGGGGAAGAGGCACTAAATCCCATGTATTGATCTTTTCAAGCACAGCCATTTCCTCAAACATCGCTTCTCTCCATACGAGAATCTTCAGAGCACTCTGCCAAAATGTTGACATGGATATGGAAACAAGGGAAAATGCAAAGGTATTATGCGAAGTGGAGAATGAGACGTAAGAAACATAATTAGAAAGAGGATGTTGAGTACATGACCGGATACATTGCTGAGGGCAATTAGGTCAAGTGTGTCGGTGGGCCTCTTTCTCCACCGAGTATACACCTACAAAGTAGGAGCGGTAGGTGGAATAGTATTAGGGACAGGAATATCACTCACATCCGACGATAGAAGCTCCCCCTTTAGTGAGAGATAAGGTGGAGGAGTGGGCAAAGGTACAGACGAACAGGGCAAAGAAGAAGATGGCAAAGAAGGTGAGTCACCCGGGCAGGATAGTAGGCCACACTTTCATGAAACGTGACATCCATGGTGACAAAAAACATCTCCGTAAGAGGATGAAAACACTTGCATTCCTTTTGAGTAGGAGAGTAGCCAATAAACACAAACCTTACTGCCTGTGGATCAAGTTTGGTGAAAGGAAGATGATGGGTGTGAACAAAGCAGACACATCCAAACACCTTAGGAGCGAGCTGAGAGGAAGAGACTCGTAGAGTGACAAGGGGAGTGACATTTTTAAGAATACGAGAGGGCATGTGATTAATATGATATATTGTCGTAAGAACGACATCCCCCGGTAATACTTGGGAAGATGCAGGGTGGACAAGATACAGTGAGCCGCTTCCAAAAAGTGACGATTCTTACGCTCTGCAACCATATTTTGAGTAAGGGAATAAGCACAAGTGATTTGGTGTATAATGTCATGATCAGCCAGATATCCAGCAAAATGCGAATTCAGATATTCACGATCATTATCACTGCGGAGGATCTGAATTTTTGCATGAAACTGGGTGGAGATCATATTATGAAACTTTTTGAAGATAGAAAATACATCACTTTTTTGTGCGATAAATATAACCATTTAGTGCGAGAAAAACGGTCAATAAAAGTGACAAATCAAGCACAGCCAGAAATAGAAGATATGGGAGGTCCCCAAACATCAGAGTGAATCACAGTAAAAGAAACAGAGCTTGGCAACGAAACATGATTAAAAATAATACGACAATGTTTGTTAACAGCACTGACATCGCACACAAAGGAAGTAAAAACAGCAGCAGGAATAACAGGAAACAATAACTTCATAACAGGAATAGACGGGTGTCCTAAGCGACAATGCCAGGAATTTAGGCCAGATGTGCTGGAGTGAAGGGCAAGAGGGGGTGTCACTAGGCTGCAGCGGCGGCTAGGGCACCAGGAGTCGTAGCTCTGATACCATGTTGGAGAAAATGAAATATTTGATACCAAGCAAAGAGTACAAGTCTCTTCTATATATGGAGGCGGACCACAGAATAATACACATGTTGTAAATAAAAGACATAAATAACCTATATTGTAACAGTATCTTTTTTGAGTAAGGGAATAGTCGATGAAGACGCATTTATGAGCATAGGCGTCAAGTTTTCCATGTGAGATCCTATCAATATGAGTAAAACAAACACAGTAAAACACCTTAAGAGGAAGTTATTCAGGCGGAAGGGCCAAGATATCTATGGGAATGGAATAGCCAAGAACTCCAAAAGACATGTTGTTGATCAGATAAGCAGCAGTAAGGACAGCATCATCCTAATAATGCTTAAAAAGTTTGATGATGAACAGTAACTGCAAGGAGATGTCTACTTTTTGTTCAAGCCTTACATTTTGAGCAGCCACAGATAATGCTTAAAAAGTTTGATGATGAACAGTAACTGCAAGGAGATGTCTACTTTTTGTTCAAGCCTTACATTTTGAGCACGGTAACGACACACGAGGTTTTATCTATGTAGCACGGGGACGGAAACGGGATACGGGATACGATACGAAACGGATACGGGAAACGTGATTTTTCAAAAAAATAAGGATACGAGAAACGTTTTTAAATTATTTAAACTATTTTAAAATGAGTATTAATTAATATAAAAATAAGACGATTAACAAACTAAGTGTACATATATTGAATTGTAATAAAAAAATTTAATAAGCCTATAACATAGGCCATACATATTATAAGTTCTAAATAATGTGTTATGCATTGTTTGATCATGTTTAGAGATAGTATGCAAGACAATTATAATGTGTTATGCAATGCAATTGACCTATTTACAACTTAAATAAAACGAATACTAGATGAATTGATTGACCCTATGAAGACATTTTGTACGAGTATAACATGATAAAGTTGAATTTGTATGATTGAGACTTAGGTATCATGTCTTGGCATGATGGAATACTCATCTGAAGTTTTTTATCATCAAAAAATAACTTGGGGCGCTTTAAACAAACATACGCTATAAGTTAATCTTTATGGAGCTTTGACATAACCTAAGTCAATGCCAAGAATAACAACTACACAAATATACCATGAAGTTACAACAATAGACGGTTTCTTGGTACATTATAAAGCTAAGCCGTGAAGTGAATAAGCAGCGAGACTTTTACGTCACGGGAATCGCGTATCCCACAAGCGGGAAACGCGATTCCGAATTAAAAATATTTTTTTATTTAAAAATGTGTTTCCTAGAATTTCGGAAACGCGTTTCCGCTCGTTTCCGTGTGTTTCCCGTATTCGATACGCGTTCGAGCCGATACGTAAAGCATTTTTAAGTATCCGTGCTTCGTAGGGTTTGATTTATGATGCTATGGTCAAGATAGGAATTAAATTGACATTCCAGACCACTGTCACGTCGAAGAATCTTGCATGTGCACTGTAGTGGTTAAAGATAATCTGTATCATCAAGGATAATTGAGGTGATGGTAGTATGAGGGAAGGAAACAACTTGGTGGACATATCTGAAATGTGGGAAGGAGAGCAACTCACAGCAAGCTGGAAATCCAGAAAAGGAGAGTTGGCTGGAAGGAGAGCAACTTGAGGCCAACTGGAAGCCCAGAACAAGAAAATGAGTGGGAAGGAATGATTTCATTAACCAGTTATTCAAAGAGTCAATCCAAACGAGTTGCAGTTAGTAGAAACAGTCAAAAAGGGAATTGTGACCACTGTATCAGGTGCAGGAAGTAGTCGAAAGGTTAGCTGCAACCACTGGATCAGACGCAGGAGTCAAGCTAGAGTTGCTTGAGTTAGCCGAGAGGCATCACTGGAATTGTTGGAGTTAAACGAACGGCATCGACAGCGAAATCAATTACTGGAACAGTCGGACATAGCAGATGATCTAATAGGGAGTGTCGACGCAACTCATCGTCGAATCGAGAGGGTCGATCAAATCATGAATCCTAAACATAGACGCACAAATGGAGGGATTATTCCATCCGGGTCCCGGATGCTCGGGTGATCTTCGCAGAGATCACTTTTGGTCTCCGCAAAGATCGTCGTGATCTCCGCGGAGATCACCCGGACCAACCCCAGACCCGGTTCCAAAAATTGGCGTACAAATGAGCCTTATAAAGCAAAAAAATAATTTTACATAATTACATATATACCCTAATAATCCTAACAGCATTTCTTTTCTTTTTTCTCTCTTGTTTTTACATAAACAACACAATTCCCAGGGGAAATAAACCAAGCAATAAGAAAAACTAACTCGGGGCACAAAAGTTGAAATGAAAGGAGAAATTCGCTCAACCAAACTAACTACTACTCACAATAAAATAACTATTATTCCAGAATCACTAACTTATTACATGGGGATTCCCTTTTTATATAGAGCAAGGGAGGAGGAGAAATATGTAATTGGAGACGTGGCACTAAATACAACAAAAGATAAAAATGTACAATGAGCACCCTTTTACATTTTTTTCAAATGGGCTTCAACACTCCCCTTAAATTGGAGCATGTATATCGACAATTTATAGTTTGGCACAAATATCTATAAAAGATGAGGAAATTGGTTTGTGAAAATATCGGTTAATTTTTTATCTGATGCAGTGCACATTCTTTTATAATAACTTACTCTTTGATGAAGTAACAATCAACTGCGATATATTTTGTTCTTTTATGAAACATTAGATTTTTAAATATGTAGATAATAGTTTTATTATCAGAAAACATTAGTAGAAGATAATTGTGGGTTTCGCCAAAATTGTTTAGAAATGTTTGCAACCACTTTAACTTGCAAGTCTGAGTCATACTTTTGTATTTAGCTTCTGCACTTAACCTGAACACAAATACTTGTTACTTGATTTTCCAAGTGACAAGATTTTCTCTGACATACGTGCATTATCCAAAGTGTATTTTCGATCTCTTTTATCATTTGCATAGTTTACATCAAAATATGCTTCAACACGCAAATGATTGTTTCTTCAAAATAGAATTCTTTTTCCCATAGTCTTTGATGTATCCTGTAGAAACGTACAGAAGAGAGAAAATAAAAAGATTTTTTGTATTAATTTTCTCACTTGTCATCTACAAGAATACTTGTGTTTGGACACTTATATAGGAACAGAAATAGGAGAGAATTCCCAATCCTAAGATGTGGGACTAAACAGGATTGCCATAGGGCCAAGATATGGGGCCTTAATATTGTGTCTTTACATTTTCTTTGACACTCCTCCGCAAGCTGGAGCACACAAATCGTAAGCACCAAACTTAGACAAAAACTGATGATACAACGGTCGTGATAAGGCCTTGGTGAGAATGTCAGCAACTTGCCCGGTAGCAGGAACATGCTCTAATTCCAACTTTTTTAATTGAACCTTCTCTTGAATGAAGTGACAGTAAACTTCAATATGTTTGGTTCACACATGAAACACGGGATTCTTGGCGATATGTATAGCAGCTTGACTGTCACAAATAGAGTTGCTGGAGAGAAAAGTTTGACACCCAAATCACCAAGGAGACTTTCTAGTCAGGTGAGCTCAGACACAACAGCCGTCATTGCACGATACTCGGCTTCAACAGATGAGCGAGCAACAACAGATTGCTTCTTGCTACACCGGGTAATAAAGTTTCGTTCAAAGTAAGTACAAAAACTAGTTGTGGGGCGTCGATCATCAAGAGAGCCAGCATACTCAGCATCAGAATAGGCAATCAGAGATAGAGAGGAGGATGGTTTGTATACAAGCCCTTGTATAGGAGAAGACTTCAACATTCTTGTCATGGTGTCTCCTAGGCAACGTCTAGGCGTCCAAGCACCCGAATGTGTACAAGGCGTTGGACGCCTTGATCATGTTATAAGAAAAGAAGAATAGATTGTGGAATTTATAAAAAACGCAGTCTAAAGTATATATAGACTGCGGTTTTTATAAAACTCGCGGTATAAACCCTATTTTGAATGCAAATGTACGAATGCCCAAGTAAACTTAGACTACGGTTATTATATAACCCGCATTATATAGATAGAATAGACTGCGATTTTTATAAAAACCACGGTCTATTAATACATTAGATTGCGGTTTACAAAAAGCTGCAGTCTTTTATTATCGTAAAAACCGAACAATATATTTTGTTGGGTACATGTTTTTAATGGAAATGTTGGTTCATTTTTCTTGTTTCATGCTAACATGTAATTATTTTATGCACAACTTTTATTTGGTTGAGTATAAGTGATGTGAGTTAATGGGAGTATGGAGAAGAACTCATAATATCTTTTACCTATCTAACTATCCATTGAGGAGGCAGTTAAGACAATCGACTCTGGAAGGAGGAGCCGAGAATTTGGTGGAATTCTTTTGAGAGGCTTTGTTATTGACATTTAAGAGGATGATATGACCTTGTTATAAAAATTTATAATTAAAATAAAATTATAATAGACTGTCTTTAACTGCGGTTTATAGAAAAACCGCAGTCTAAAGTCTGCCTTAGACTGCGGTTTTTATAATAATTGTTAACTCACATCACCTAAGGCAGACTTTAGACCGCAGTTTTTATAAAAACCGCGGTATAAAGACAACCTTAGTTTATTTTTAAAATGTCAAGTTGTCGTCTTGCGACTTGCTCATCTTATTGTCTCCTTGACTTGCGCCTTATGGTCTAAGCGTCCAGGCGTCCGGCGCTCGCCTTGGTTCGTCTTGTCGTTGTGACAACTATGGTCTTCAAGTATCTGAGGATGCACTCGACGGCCTAGAGATCAGAGGTTTGTGGAGCATGCATAAATTGACTGACAACAACAGCAACAAACGAGATTCCTGGTGTTGTAACAGTAAGATATATCAGCTCTCCTACAAGACGTTGATAATACTCTGGATTCGTAAGTAGTGGATTAGAGTCAGAGTCATAAGCTTGTAGTTGACGTCTATGGGAGTGTCAACAGACTTACATCCCGAATAGCCAGCATCATTAAGGTCACGACAGTTCTTTCGTTGTGATAGCATAAGTCCATCAGGTCCTCTCGCTACCTCATGTCCAAGGAAGTTCCAAAGATTTCCCAGATCTTTAGTTTGAAAAGTGGAGTTTACGTGTTGCTTAATTAGTTGTATCCATGTGGAGTCATTATCAGTAATCAGAATATCGTCAACGAAAACTAGGAGAAGTCACCCGAGTTTCGAGTGAATCCAACTTCACGAACAAACATAATAAACTTGTCAAATCAAACTTGAGGAGACTGTTTGAGATCATAAATAGATTTTTTGAGATGACAAACACGAGACTCCCTTGAGATCTCAAACGTGGGAGGTTGGTGCATGTAAATAGTTTTTATAAGATCGTCATTGAGAAATGCATTTTTAGTATCCAACTAATGTAAGGGTCAATCTCAATGAACAGTTAAGGAGATCGGGACCCGAACAGCATTTAACTAGGCGATTGGTGAGAAAGTTTCATCATAGTCGATGCCTTATTATTGAGTGAACCCCCGAGCCACAAGCCTAACTTTTAGGCATTCAAATGTCCCGTCTGGAGCATGTTTGATTGCAAAGACCCACTTATAGCCGACACAAGTCTGTCCCGGAGGAAGAGGGACAAGATCCCAAGTCTGGTTAGACTAAAAGGCAGTCATTTCCTCATTCATGGTTGCACGCCAACCCGGATGTTGGAGAGCCTTTTGAAAAGAGTTAGGTATAGAAATAAAGGATAGAGATAGCGTGAATATGAGGAGAGGTGGGGTGAGGCGATGTAAGGATACATAATTCGCCAAGGGATGAGCCGTAGAGGTCGATGCCAGATCGACAGGCCGCGAGATAACGCCGGTAGAGGGTAACTGTTGTGGGGAATCAAATTTGTGAGAACAACGAGTGTATTCACGAAAAGGTGGTGTGGATTGCGATGGTGTCGAAGTTAGTGTGGGAAGAAGTGGTGGAAGAGGAGACGTAACATGGACGGTAGGACGAGGTAGAGGGGGAGGTAGAAGAGGAGCTGGAGGAGAAGAGTGATATGATTGGTCCTCGAGAAAGGTTACATCTGCCGAAACAACCATTTTGTAATCGGTGCGACAATAACACGCATAGCCTTTCTTAGTGTGAGAGTAGCCAACGAATATAAATTGGTAGCACGAGAAGCCAACTTGTCAGTGGACAGACCAAGATTATAAGCATAACATGTATATCCAAAAACACGAGCCGTTATGGAAAAAGGTGGCTTTGAAGGAAAAAGAAGACTAAACGGAGTCGCGAAGTTGAGCAAGTGAAAGGGTATGCGATTTATGAGATGACAGGCAGCAGAAACTGTGAAGTTCCAGTATAGTATGGGTAACAGCATTAGAAACATGAGTGATCGGGAGACGTCAAGAAGGTGATGATTTTTTTCGCTCGATCACTACATTTTGTTGAGGATCATAAGTGCATGAAGTTTGATGGATGATCTCAAACTCGGTACACAGATTTGAGAAGGTACATGCAAAGTACTTTTAAGGTAGTGGAAAACTGAGTACGAGTTTCAATAATAAAGGCACGAAAGATAGATGTGATTTCAGCACGATCGCGAAGTAAATACAATCCGGTCATGCGCGAGTAATTAGCAATAAGGCGACTTCTAGATGACACTCGTTGGGAGTTTGCATAAATTTACTTATCTTTCTACATTATAGGAGATGACAAGTTTAATTATTGTAAGATAAATGAGTTTACTGATCAGACTCCTGTAACAAATAAATCTTATAGAAGAGGAGTTGTCTCATCTCAAAGTCTATCAACGCTCATAAGCATAGGATTCTCAGTAGATTTTGTGCCAAGGAGACTTGTTTTGTTGAGTAAATTTAAGACATACTTGTATTGAGAGAGAACAATAAACTTATTGTGTCTCGCAATTTTGATTCTCAAGAAGTATCAGGGAGGACCTGTATCTTTTATAACAAATTGCACTCGTAGATGTTTCTTTTTGTTAAGCGTGAAAATGAACAGTGAAAACTATTATTCAATAGTGGAACCCCCTTATATATATAAAGGGGAAAATACAACCCATAATTAATTTCATTCTAACACTCTCCCTAAAGGTGGGCATGTTATATTTCTCATACCCAACTTGTCGATACAAACACAGAAAGCATTCCCCCAAAACCTGTTAGTAATAATATCAGCTAGTTGTCCCTCTGAAAAAACAAATGAAATACAAATAATTTTCTTCTTGATATTCTACTTGATTGTAACAACCTCCCCCATAATAATAATAATAATAATTTATAAACCAATACCTAAACCTAACCCTCACCCCTTCTTTAAAAAGAACCGAGCCGGTGCTCAAATCCCGCAACCCGCATCCCGCATCCCGCAGGAAATCCCGAACCCGCCTCCTTCGCCACTTACGGTCCCGTCTCCGCCTCCCGAGCGCCCGGCAGCTCCCTCCTCCGCCTTTAGTGGTCGGCGAACCCCCCTCCAGGCCCGGCGCCTCTTCCTCTTGCTTCCCCGCCGTCTCCGACGCTCCCCTTGGCCGGCAACTCCCGCAGCAACTCTTCTTTTGGCCGGCTGCTTCCAAGGGTGACGGCCACCCTTTCTCCCCTCCTCTTCTCCTCCTCCGGCCAGTGAGGTCAAAGACGTCGTTTCTTCTCCGGCAACCCTAGCTCCTCCAAGTTCCGGCCAGTGGATTTCGTGAGGGACTCCTAGGGTTTCGCTCGAAACCCCTCTTCGTGGATTTCGGAGCTCCGATCTGGTCTCCTTGGGTAAGGAATTCCACCAACCTCTTGTATTTTTTATTTCCCTAAATTTTTCTTGCAAATTTTCGCTCTCTGACCTAGGGTTTCTGTCGAACCAACTTATGTTCATCGTTTAACCCGCTAATCTCGGATTTGTTTATGTTTTCCGATGCATCTCCTCGGATCTAGGTGGTGGAATCGCTCCAAGACCTCTCCGAATTAGGGCTTTTCGCATCCAAACGCCGCCAAAATCCCCGATCCCTCGCGGTAGCCTCTTCTCCACGCACTTTCGAGGGAGGTATATTCATAAACCCCTCTCCCTTTGTGTAGAGCGATTATCAAACGCATGTGCTGCCATAAGAAATGTGTTAATTAAATTTGGAATGCATTTTTGATCTCGAACAGGTATAGCTAGAGTTTTTAACCTCGCTTGCGCCACTTAGCTGTCGCGGGCATTTTTTTCGACGTCACTTTAAGACAAGTAGAGAACCCTCTCTCACTTGCAAAACTTTAGATTTAATCTGGTTACGTGTTCTTTTACAAATGTTTTTTCTACAAAATTCTGAACTCTCATAATGTTGACATAACATAACATGATAAGTAACCACCTAAGTACGAAACTTAAAGACAAATCCGTAGTTGTAAGCAAATCCTTGAATTGTAGCGTCTAACTGGGCATTTATCTGCTGGCATGGTCACGGCAAGCAGGATTACTTTTCCGATAAGACTTGCACATAGATCTGATCGTGAGCCATGTGCGCCCGTTATAGCACCTACACAATTCATCGATCACGGCTTACAACATTTTAAATAAATAAATTTTAGGTTATACTCCGGAGTAGGCTAATCTTTCAGAAATGTTTGAAAGACCTGTTTTTTGGTATGTTTGGTAGCTTCGTACAAGATAGATCAGTACTCGAATATGTCTGTTTGATTTTGCTCACATTTTAATTAATTAACTTGCACATGTTTAAATCATAAGTTCTAAGTCATTTTCCTTCTGTCTTGAATTTGCCTTAGGTTTCGTGACTGCGCCGCCTGCCTCCTGAACTACTTCTCGTTCAGCTGCAGCTTTGCTTGTAGGTTTTTTCTTTATAGTTGCTTGCATCAGATTTTATATATTTGAATCATTTACTGTCTGTTTGTTTATCATGTACTAGATATGGCAAAACATTTTCTTTTGTATCATGCACAACTTCTAGGATGTTTCTCATGTACTAGATCGTTTTATTTATGACATTTTCATTATTGTTGTTATTGCATTTACTTGTAATTCAGCACTGTGTGTGGCATTAAATTTCTTCAAGGAAATACATGTGCATTAATTCTCTGTTTTAAAACTTTAAGCGCTTCCGTACATTTATACTCAATAAATTGTTCAAACCAAATAACTATTTTTCTACAACTATTTTCAATATCATTGCATCCGCCTTAGCAGGCATGGTTCCTTTCCGCCCATGCTTGTGGCATCACGGCCCGCCCGAAACGCACGTTCACTTTTGTCGAGACGGGTCGTGACATTGATGAACTGTCTATCTGCCTCAATATGTTTGGTGTGATCATGCTGAACGGGGTTGTTGGCAATACTGATAATGGCTTTATTGACACAGTACAGTCGGATAGGGATAGACTCGCTTAAATCCAGATCACATATAAGGGATCATATCTGCAACCCCACACATATGACATGAGTCATAGCTCTGAATTATTCTTCTGCGCTAGACCTTGAGACGACATATTCCTTTTTACTTCTCCAAGTGACTAAGTTCCCACCAACAAATGAGCAATACCTGATATAAAGTACCTATCTTCAATGGAGCCTGCCCAAGATTTTATGAAGAGGATTCCACTTCCTGGTGAGGACTTCAAGTACCACAAGATTTTATGAGTTGCATCCAAATGTCTCATCTTTTGGGAATGCATATATTGGCTAATGACCCCCACAACATACGTCAGGGCGAGTTTGAGATAAATAGATTAACCTTCTGGCAAGACGTTAACCAATAAGTCTTCAATAGGATCACCATCATTTCTTCCAAGGTTGTGGTTGATGTAAAATGAAAGCCTTGATTCTCCAATTAGGGGATCAAGCATATATATATATATATATATATATATATATATATATATATATATATATATATATATATATATATATATATATATACAAGCAGTCGTGCACGGGGGACCCCGTGCGGGCAACATTCGTCGTGGGTGCGACATTTGTCGAGGGGAGACATTCGTCGTGGGTGCGACATTTGTGGAGGAGGCGACATTCGTCGTGGAGGCGACATTCTCCGTGGGGGCGACATTCGGCGTGAGGGCGACATTCGTTCTGAGGGAGACATTCGGCGTGGGGGATACATTCGGCGTGGGGGATATATTCGTCGTGTAGGCGACATTCGTCTGAAAAGTTAAATCTCAACCAAAAGTACCCCGTGCGGGCAACATTCGTCGTGGGTGCAACATTCGTCGAGGGGGCGACATTTGTCGTGGGGGCGTCACTTGTCGTGGTGACGACATTCGTCGGGGGGGGCAACATTAGTCAGAGGCGGCGTCATTGGTCGGGGGAGGCGTCATTCGTCGGGGGCGGCGCCATTCGTCGACGGCCGTGTCATTCATCGGGGCGGATAAATTGGTCACATGAGGGTGCGTGTGTGCAATTTAAAAGTCTTAAAATCTATTTTAATCCTCACAACCATAAGCATGAAATATCTTGATATTGGCTTCTTTAAGAAATATAAAGGAATATATTCAAGAGCAATGCAATTTATATATATTTGTGACTTACGGAGAGATCAATTTTTAAGAAATTGCGATTTCACAACTTAACTCATAATGGACCCATTTCCCGCATAGCTCCTGCTCCAAGTGAAGGGCATCCTGGTCTTGCATCAACATTGAATTCAATCAAGAGGACATTTGTAGGCAAAGAAGAAGCAAAACTTATAATCCACTAATTAAGATTGTCATGCAAAATTTAGACTCTGCTTGATAGAAATCAGGAAGAAACATATTCGAACCCAAAATAGAATTTAAAATTAGCCAAAAATATTAAAATAGGACTCGGTCATTTCTATATGATAAAGGAAACTCCTCAAATAGTTTGTGTTGCTGCCACAGATCTGATTTGGGAAGAGAAGAAGGGATAGCAAATCGCAAAATCAAGTTAAATCAATGAATAAAGAGCAGCCACATTATAAATAGTGGAAGTTGACAAAGATGGAGCCTAGATATTTAAGTGCACAGTGAACTAATTACTAATTATTGGTGTGAGTACTTATGGTAATACTGTTGTTCATCAGTAATTATGTTGTTCTCCTCCACCATCAAGCAACATCAAGCAATTAAACGTGAGGCTTTAGTTCATTTAGTGATTATGTGCACATTTATGCTAATTGCATAGGGGAGGAACAGACAGTCTCGGGGAGGATAGACCTAATGTAGCTCCTGTAGTTCATTCACCTAATCAGATGAAAGTCAAAATAATGTAGAAGAATCAACATCAAAATTGCAATGTCTATCCAAAAGAAGAAACAATTAGAATGATTGTTTTGATGAAACTATTTTAGGACCAAGACATCATTTAGTACATTAGCAATCGGCTTTAGTTCTCACACGATCCAGATTCATTCCTGTGCAAAATCGTACACCAGCATTCTATTGAGTGTAATAGATTGCAATAAATGATGTTTATTACAACTCAGGAATTGCACATTTAGTGCTTTAGTTGCTTCTCAGAAATGAACTAATTATTGGTGTGAGTTGTAAGATAATTTAAACACCAGTAAAAATAGACAAAATCAACCAATTACTGGTGCGAGTACAATTGTTGTTCCTCCCCTATACTAATCAAATGGAAATCGATCATCTAATTGTTCTACGTGAGGATAGAGCAAAACAGAAGAATGTACCTTAGCCAGAGAAAGAAAAAATGAAGTGCAGTAAAGGGATAATAAAGATTATACAAAAAACATGAAATAGAACTCTTTTAGAAGAAAAATCTCGTTTGAAAATTTTAGAAAAAAATCTCTCCCAACTTCTGCCCATCAACCTTGCTTTGAATTGAAGAGAAAATGTAAAATTAGGAAGCTTGAGTCTATTCCTAATAACCTTCATATCAGTAATATTGAAATGATCAGAAAATTATTTTTTATTGAAGAAACTCATTTAGTCATTTTGACGAACATGTAGAATGCAGATTTTGTCTAAGAAAATGATAGTTGAAAAAAATACAGTAGAAGACCAACATGACTCTGCTGAACAATGAGTAGAAATAATGCAATGAACTGAAGGGGGGAATTAGTAATACCTGCATATGTGACGGAAGACCCATTGGTTCATATCATCTCTCCCAGCTTCTCCCATTCACAGTAAACCTTACGCCACTCCAATGAATCAATTTCTATAAATTCAAAAATGGAAAACTCTATATGCATTGAACAGCGGGCCAGTCACATATATAAGTGGTTTGAGTACAAATTCAATTTCTGTTTTGAGAGAGAAGACAATGGATAGCAAAGATGTTAAAGATTCATACATGAGAGGTATGTTTTTCGACAATTGGCGGCAGATGCAGTAGACTTTTGGGGGTAAGTTTCCTAGCAGTAGACATTCGGGATGGGAGTAGACATTCCAAGGGGTAGTTTTTCGAGGGAGTAGACAATGGACTGCAGAGATATTAAAGATTCACATATGAGAGAGAAGAAACGGGAGCAGACATTCCCAGCAGTGAGGAAAACATTAGGGGCGTACCTTGCGGAGGGAATGCAAAATATGCCGCCGACGGAAGATCTGGAAGCTCGATTTGGAGAAGGCGGAGCTGGTCATCGAGGAGGAAGCTTGATCTCGAGATGAGGAGAAGTGTGTGCAAGCGAAATATGATGAATTAACAGAAAGCACCTCAATTAACTATGCCACAAAAACCAGAAAGTAAGAGAAATGTTTAATTAATTCCAATGGCATCTAATCATTTAAAACCGAACCCAGCTTCAAACATCGATCAAGTTCCCGAAGAAACTGATGACAATATAGAAAATCAAATCACCCACTTGTAATGTGAAGAGCCTGTCCTCAAACTGAATCTCCTTCGTCAAAAAAACCGTCGCAATTGTTGCTTTATACTGATTACTAAACTTTTTATCAACATATCTGTGTAGAATAATTCAACGGAAGAACATCCTTGATCAGATTAAACAAACAAATAAAATCCTGCGATTTGTAACAGAAACTCCCCCCAAAAATTAAAAAATAATCAAGGATACTGGTTCATTAAAGACGTCTTCCCAACCCTGCCACAGAATCGGAAAAGGGAAATTATAAAAGAGAGGAGAAAACCTTTTGCGGTCACCCGCTGTCGCTGAGGATAATAACTTTGAGAAGCATGGGCCTACGGGACGTCATGGATCGAGATTCCTATAACTATAAGAAGAGGTCGATTTGATCTTCGAGGGCTTGCTCCGACTCCTCGATACAAAACCCTAGATGGGGGAAGAAGCACGCGAGTAGCGGGAGAAGAAGCACGTGATGCCCTACCTGCACAAAAGAACAAATCGCAGCTATCGCGATCGTGAATCGCAGAAGAAGAAGACCGTATCGGGATTTTGAGGCGATGGAATAGTGCCGGGATGAAAGAAATGACCAAAAAGTTAAACATTGTGGAGGATAACACCATTGTGGAGGGTATTTAGGGAATAAATGTTACACCATTGTGGAGGGTATTTTGGGCATCCAAATGTTACACCATGTCTCTTTTACTCCATGCAAGATAAATATATATATATATATATCAAATAGGGAAAATACAATATAACTTATATAGGCTATTTACATACCAAATAACATAAAACAACGATAATCTCAATACTCCCACTCAAGCTGGTGCAAATATGTCAATCATGCCCAGCTTGGAAATAGTGAAATCTGAACGAGTAGGACCAACGGCTTAATGAAGGCGTCAGCAAGCTGTTCGACTGAGTAGACGAAAGCTGGAAGGATAGTCCCAGTACGGACGTGGTCACGCAGAAAATGAACATCCATCTCGATGTGCTTAGTGAGCTCATGTAGTACCGAGTCCTGAGTAAGTAGGAGAGCTGACTTATTATCACAGTAGAGAGTCGAGTCATTAGCAAGAGAAAGGTCAA
Source organism: Platanthera guangdongensis (assembly GCA_039583875.1). Taxonomy (NCBI): domain Eukaryota; kingdom Viridiplantae; phylum Streptophyta; class Magnoliopsida; order Asparagales; family Orchidaceae; genus Platanthera; species Platanthera guangdongensis. Next base: position 61,454,999 of record CM077152.1, on the reverse strand, counting down.
GTTCATCCAGCAGTGATCGAAGCCAAACCAACTCAGTGACGTCGAGTGCCATAGCGCGGTACTCCGACTCAGCAGAAGAGCGGGATACGATAGGTTGTTTCTTGCTCCGCCACGAAACAAGATGATCACCATAGAATACACAAAGACCTGTCATAGACCGTCGATCAGTCAAAGAGTCAGCAAAATCTGCATCAGTGAAGCATGAGAGACTGGAGGCACTATCAGCCCGATAGAACAGCCAAAGACCAGGGGTGCGCTTAAGATAGTGAATAACACGTCGAGCAGCTTCTAGGTGAGATGTCCTAGGAGAATGTATAAACTGACTCAAAACGCTCACTGAGAAGTTGATGTCAGGCCTAGTATTGGTCGAGTATATCAAGCGGCCAACTAGACGCTGGTACTGAGAGGGGTCTGGTAGAGGATCATCAGATTCAGCATGAAGATGATAGTTGGTATCCATAGGAGTACTCGCAAGGCGACACCCAAGTAGGCTTGTATCACGAAGAAAGTCTAAGGTGTACTTGCGCTGCGATATCGAGATGCCCTGTCGTGAGCGAGAAACATCAATCTCGAGAAAATAACGGAGAGGTCCAAGGTCTTTCACTTCGAAGGCTGAGCAAAGTGTAGCTTTAACCTCAGAAATGTCAGAAGGGTCATCCCCCGTAAGAATAATATCGTCCACGTAGACCATGACAATAACCCGACAATCCTTGGGAGTCGCACGAATGAAGCAAGTGTGGTCCGCACGGCACTGAGTGAAACCTGACTGAAGAATAACCGAGCTGAACCGTTCAAACCAGGCCCGTGGGGATTGCTTTAAGCCGTACGGAGACTTGAGCAAGCGGCAAACTCTCCCGAATACTCCCCCTGAAGAGAAAACCCGGGGGTAGGAGCCATATAGACTTCCTCCTGTAAATCACCATGCAAGAAAGAATTTTTGACGTCGAGCTGGTAGAGCAGCCACACGCGAGAAGCCGCAAGCGAGAGCAAAAGATGAACACTGGTCAACTTAGCCACGGGAGCAAAGGTAGCACCAAACTCGTCCGGAGTCTGAGTAAAGCTCTTGGCCACCAAACGAGTCTTATATCGATCAATGGTACCATCAGCAGAGTACATCACTGTATAGACTCATTTGCACCCAACTGTACGTTTCCCGGGAGGAAGAGGAACCAAAGACCATGTCCCGGTACGACGGAGAGCAGACATCTCCTCCTTCATAACCCGAACCCACTGCGGGTAACGAAGAGCCTCGGCGGTCAAAGCAGACAGGCGAACAGAATCAGCAGTAGCCACAAAAGCCTGGTAAGAGGGTGAGAAACGTTGATAGGAAACAACACTAGCCAATGGATGCTCGGTAACAGAGGAACGAACACAAGTACGTTTACCCTTGCAGAGGGTAATAGGTAAGTCAACAAAAGAAGTAGAGGAGAGAGACTCAAGAGAGTTACCTGCGTCCGGAAGAGGTTGTTGATCCGGGACTGGAGAAGTGATTGTAGCGGGTGGAGGGGGGGCTAGCGGCGAGAGTATGTCAGCAGGACAGGCGGGGCAGCAGGGGGGCAGCGGTTGGTGGTGACGAAAAGACAGGGAGAGGTTGCACAACAGTAGGAAGCACAGTGGGGTCAAATGTGCAGGATAAAAAAGAACCTCCTCAGGGAATGTCACATCCATAGAATAAAAGATACGACGCAACTGGGGGTCATAGCAGCGATAACCCTTAGTGATAGTCGAGTAGCCGAGGAAGAGGCAACGGATAGCCTTGTCGTCAAGTTTGGTCCGAGAAGGACGTCGATCCTGGACAAAGCACACATAACCAAAGACCCGGAGAGGGATCGGGAAGGCGGAGACTGGAGGGTGGATGAGACTGAAGGGGGTAACGCCACCAAGAGGACGAGAAGGAGACCTATTAATATGGAAAGTTGTTGTAAGAAGAGCAGCACTCCAATAGGACTTTGGGACATTCATTCCCCGAAGAAGGCAACGAACAGAGTCTAAGAGGTGGCGGTTTTTGCGTTCGGACACTCTATTCTGCTCGGGAGTACCCGGACAAGAAAATTGGTGGAAAGGGCTAGAGGGAAGGAAGCTCCGGTGGCAGCAAGAGTAGGCAGCGGCAGGGGGAGAACAGGCGGCAGGAGCGGGACAAGTGAGAGCAAGATCGGGCGGTAGCGGGAGCGGCAGCGGGAGCGGCAGCAGGAGCGGGATCGAGCGATAGCGGCAGCAGGAGCGGGATCGAGCGAGATCGGCAGCAGCGGGATCGGGAGAAATCAGCGGCAGCAGGGCTTCCCGGAACATTCGGCGGTAGCAGGTTCGGGCTAGAGCGGGTCGGGCGACAGCGGGAGCAGGACCGAGCGCCAGCGGGAAAGGAGTGGGAGCGGGAGCGGGAGCGGGAACGACGAAAACCCTAGGCGTCCTCTGATACCATGATGTAAAATGAAAGCCTTGTTTCTCCAATTAGGAGATCAAGCATATCTATATATATATATATATATATATATATATATATATATATATAAAACAACGATAATCCCAATAGTGGTTGACCTTCATGGGGGTATCAGCAGGTCTACACTCACTTATACTGGATTGTTCCAGCAAATCGAGGATGTATTTTCTCTGAGAAATGAAAATACCCCGTTTAGATCTAACTACTTCAATCCACCAAAAAATATTTAAGTTTCCCTAGTTTCTTTACTTCAAACTATTTTGTCAAATTCACCTTCAACTCTTTCATTTTTTTGACAGCATCTCCTGTTATGATAATGTTGTAAACATAGACAATGAAAATTGTGAGCATATTGTCCCTTCATTTTATAAACAAAGCATGGTCAGCATGACTTTGTATGTTTCCAAAAGTGATCATGACTTTGAGAAAGACAAAACCAACCACTCGGAGATTTTTTTCAAGTCATAGAGGGTCTTCTTTAACCTGCACACTTTCCCTTCAAAGATGGAAGGGGAAAATCTGGCGAGAGAGATATATACTTCCTCTTCTAAATTATCATGAAGGAATGCATTTTTCACATCCAATTGGGTAAGATCTCAACCCTTGTACGCAGCACATGATACAAAAGTCATATATAGTTCAATTTTGCAACAGGGGAAAAAGTGTGCAAAAGTGTCTTGATAATCAATTCCAAGGGTTTGAGTATATCCCCTGGCCACCAACCTCACTTTAAAATGTTCAACTAAGCCTTCAGAGTTCTGTTTCACAGTAAACACTCATTTACAACCAACGGTCTTATTTCCGTGTGGAAGGTGTGTTAGATCCCACAAAAATTTTCAAAGGTAGTCATTTCCTCAATCATTACCTATTTCCACTTTTGATGCCCAAGAGCCTCGTGCCATGTGCATGGAATAGAGCCAGATGGAAGAGAGGAGACAGACTCTATGTGAAGGAGTTAGCGCTTCATAGAAAACATAATGAGACAGAGCATGTTGGGTGCAAAATCTGATACTTTTACAAAGGGCAATGGGAGGTTCTAAGGACTCGGTTGATGGAGTTGGCACGGGAGCTGGTAGCATGAGATGAACCTGTGTGTTAGAAGCTTTACTACGTCTGGTGTATACCTGTAATTCCAGTTCTTTACGAGGAATCTACCCCTGAGAAAGCTCCCCCTGAATGGGAGTCTCATCAAGAGGCGGAGTATGTGGAGGAATGAAGTATGGTGGAGGAATTGGTAAAGATAGAGTAGGGGAGCTCACTTTTTTCCATATGTGTGGACTCCCCTTGAAGTGAGGTTACATAATAAGGGTCGGATTGATGAAATGTGATATCCGCCATAGCAAAAATCCGTTTTGTCGGAGGAAGATAACATTTATATCCCTTCTGAATAGGAGAATAGCCAATTAATACACACTTAGGAGCACGAGTATCAAGTTTAGACCGGCCCAGAGAGTGTGTGAGAGAAACAAACACAACCAAAAATCTTAGGGTGTAAAGAGGTCGGTGCAAGCCCTAAGATAGTTAAAGGGTTCTGATGACCAAAGACTGGAGATGGCAGGCGATTGATGAGGTATGCAACTGTCAGAACCCCATCACCCCAATAGAATTTAGGGAGGTTCATAGTGAAGAGTAAACAACAATCAACCTCCAAGAGGTGGCGATTTTTTCGTTCAACAATCTCATTCTGAGACAGGGAGTGAACGCGGGATATTTGGTGGAGGATGTCATGATCAGCAAGATAGTGAGCAAAGTAAACGTTGACATATTCCAGACCATTATCACTACAAAGAATTTTTATAGTAGCTGAGTGTAAAGCATTCCCAAAACCATGCAGTTAGGGGAGTGGTCATCTCGCTTATACACTCAGGAACAAGGAACACGCTTGACGATGTGAGACTAAACAACCCTTTTAACGAGTCGCGACACACGCTCGTACATCACCGTCCATTCCAAGTGACGTACTCAACGCCTCCCCTCACCACATGCCCCATGTTCTGATACCATGTAAAGCATTGTGGCGTCACTCCCCAAAACCATGCGGTTAAGGGAGGAGTGGCCACCCTGCTTATACACCCGGGGCCAAGGAGCACGCTAGGAAATGTGAAACTAAACCACCCTTTTATAAGATCAAGTATTTCTTTTCTCTACTTTCCAACATGGTATCAGAGCGGTAGTTTTGATTCCACACATCTGAGGCCCTAAACTCTCTTCTGTCGTACCATTCTGCCTCCCGATTTCATCGACGAGCCCGGCCCGTGTCCGTCGTTTTATTCTGCTCCCTCTCCCGTCGACGAGATCGGCTTCTGTGTTCGTCGACGGGAGCGGCTAGGTGGCCCTTATCGCAGGTTGTTATTACTTCCTCCCGTCGAACACGATCTCTTTTCCGCATGTCGAAGAGATCCCCGTCGAGCACCAATGTTCTATTGTGGCTTGATGATCTCGTGTGTTAGGGTTGCAATCGGGCCTCCGTTTCCATCAATCGTTGATCCCGTTGAGCCCATGTTCGTTGTATGCATCCCTGTTCGTCGTCTGTGTTTGTATTCATCATTTGCGTCGCTATTCACGCTTCTCCTCTGTCATCGACTTCATCGTTGCTTCCCGACCCAGCTCTCGTAGATCTCATCGTGATTGTTTTTGGTTGCTACTCTTTGATCCTTTCGATAAATAGATAATGGCTCCAGATCTAGTCGGCCTCCTTGCTACTCCAATCGGTCGTCTTGCTGCTGCTCCAGTCGGTCTCCGCGGCTTCAGAACTGGACGACGATCTTGTTGGCTATCTCTGTATGGTTTCTCTTTCGGTCGCCATTGTGCTTCTTTACTATTGCTGTAGTTGTGTTGCTTCTTGAGTTCCAGCCACTGCAGGAACTTTCGGGGTGTTGATGTCTCGTCGTTGCTGAAGTTTTTGTGTTATTTTTTGTTGTTTTTATGTGTGTCATATGTTGTTTGTGTCTTGTCTTAGTGTTATGCATTCATGCACGTGTGTTCCATGTGAGGGGGAGTGTTTGGGACAAAGGCGTCTTAGATGATCTTTCTTGACTTTCGTCTTCGTTCCACACAGCCTCTAGGCGTATGCCGAATGTTGTTAGTGTTTCCTCATGTTTCTTTCGATTGGTCGTGTGTTGGGATGCAACAGATGTTGGTGTCCTAATGTCAACAGGTTGTGTCGCGTAGGACCATGTCGTGTGGGACTGTGTCGCATGAGATTGCCCTTTGTGCGGATAATCCTTGACAGATTATCCATGATAGATTATCCCCGATCACCCGTTTGATGATTTGCTCCACATCATTGGTTCCTTGTGTGTGTAGGGGATGTTGTTGATATTGGGTTTTACTAGACCGCACAACATTTGCGCGCGCAGCGGAAATAGAAAACAAGAAAACCCAAAAGAATTCGGATCTGGCAATATTCATGAATCAAGAAGTAAAGCTTGTTGTAATTAAAATTACCTTTATGGGATTGAGTCTATACTCAACCTAGATGCTCTAGAAAAATCCAGACGGCCACTTACCGGCTCGAGTCTTGAGCGCAGAAGGTATATCCGCGCCTCTACAGGAAATCCACACGATTGGGAGAACCCGCAGTCACTTGTCGAACAAGCACTAGGTCGGGAGAGGACACTCAGCGTCTCCACAGACTGTTAGATCTGTTAGAGGAGAGGCGGCGGCGACACTCGCCGGGATCGGGATCGGCGGCGGCGGCGGGAAAGGCGGAACGGCTTCCATCGACTTTCTAGGGTTGTCGGTCTTATCGCACAGTAATTGCTCGTGTTCTTAGACAAAATGATTAATCGCATACCGTTGAAACCCTAAAAATATTTATTTATACTCCAAGAGATAAATAGAACAGCCTGTCGCTAATCGTAGACCCAAAAACTTAGAATCCAGAAATCCAGCCAGACAACCCTTGTCTCGACGAATCGTCGAGTATCTATAGCATACACGACGAATCGACAAGTATCATTCCATACTCGACGAATCGTCGAGTATCCATAGGATACATGACGAACTCAACGTCTACCTTCAGCCGAATCAACACTTGACATCGACGAAGGCGTTGAATGGACTAACACTGTCAACGCTTTCTGCGTCATGGTGTTGAATGCACTCAACGCCTAAGGTCAGATTCGTCGAATGGCGTTGAGTGAACTCAAGGCACACAACGCCTAAGGCCAAATTCGTCGAATGGCGTTGAGTCATTGAGTGAGCTCAATGCACTCAATGCCTAAGACTCAGATCCGTCAAGTCAACACTTTGACTGGACGAATCGTTGAATGCACTCAACGCACTCAACGCTTAAGTGTAATACTCGACGAATCAACTCTTTGACTCGACGAATAGTTGAATACACTTAACTCACTCAACGCCGCCATTCGACGAGTCAACTCTTAACTCGACGAAGGCGTTGAGTGGTCTCAACACACTCGTTGCTTTTGCCTTAGAATATTTTAAGTCATTTTCAACTCATCATATGAGCTATATCATACAGATCCAATCTCCCAATTTCTCCGCAATCTTATGTGCGACCATGATATGCTCATACTGAGTTGGCAGTGAGGACACATGCATGATCACTTACAGATCACAATGATAACACCAACAGTCTCTCACTTGATCTTGAAAGTATCAAACAAATATTTCATAAACAATGAGTGGCATCTAGTAATACTTCATTGCTCCCCAAATAGTAAGAGTTTATAAAACTCAAAAACCATTGTGACCAATGTTACAGTGTTGTCATGTCCCTTCGTCTCTTATATCCAAAAAGAACTAGAGGTATAGACCGTGTCACCCTCATAATCATTCAATCACAGTTTCCTGATCTAAAATGGACTTTCAGAAATTGGTGAGCCCAATATCATATATTGACTCAACCAAGCATGGACATGCATTTCTCAGTCTCATTCCATTAAGGGGCCTATGGATGCAACTCATGTCATAAAGGAGGACAAATCTCATCTCTGCTCACACGCAAGCACCCAAATGATTCGTAACGTACCCAATAACCACTTTTATCATCCAACTTTCTCAAGACTGGACTTTTGATGCCATCAAAGCACGTTCTTCTTCACTCGATGAATGTTGTGACTTCAGGTTAAAGAACCACAAACATCATTGTCACTTGAGTCATACTTGTGACACGTTTATATAACAATACACAAAATATTCTCATGGTGGGTCTGTTCAGTACTACTTGTTCATAGCAAGTATCCATGTGATGACTTGATATCACAATATCATGACCCGTAAGGACGGGTCATCAGTCAACGCACATGTTAGTCTTAAAGGTATCATCATCGCCCTTAGCTTCTAAGATAATACAACGACCAGTGACCTTTAAGAATGAAGCTTCTGGGATCATAGGTTCTCTCATTTAAGTCACTACTTGACCTATGAAAGCAAACACTCTAAAGACATTTATTTAGTTAACTACTCTATCACAATAGAAATAATAACATAATAAAAGAACTTGCCAAAATATATAAATGAAATGCATACAATACTTTATTCATCAAATGAAATATTACAGTCAACAAACATACAATCCACAAGACTCCTACTAGAGTTGATCGTTCGGGTACCGTATACCTATAGATCAAACATAACTATCATGTTTGCTCTGTGCGAGAGTCTTTGTCAGCGGATCCGCAATGTTCTCCTCTGTCGGCACTCTGCTAATGCTCACATTTCCTCGATCAACAATCTCTCGAATAAGATGGAACCGCTGAAGTATGTGTTTGGAGCGCTGATGAGATCTAGGTTCTGAAGCAAGTGCAATTGCACCGTTGTTGTCACAGTAGAGATCTACGGGACGAACAATGTTAGGAAGTACATCTAACTCGCCGATGAATTTCCTAATCCATACAGCCTCCTTCGCTGCAGTTGCAGCGGCGATATAATCGGCATCGGTTGTAGAATCAGCAATTGTCTCCTACTTGGAACTTTTCCAGCTAACAGCACCTCCATTAAGGAAAAATATGAAACCTGACTGAGACTTTGAGTCGTCTCTATCAATCTGAAAGCTAGCATCTATGTAACCCTTTACAACGAGCTCTTCCTCTCCACCAAATACTAAGAACGTATCATTAGTCCTTCGCAAGTACTTCAGGATATTATTAACGGCAATCCAGTGACTTTCATCGGGATCAGACTGATACCTGCTATTCATGCTCAAGGCATAAAAGACATCGGGTCTTGTACATATCATTGCATACATGATTGACCCAATTACCGAAGTATATGGAATCAACTTCATGTGATCCTTATCTTCACAAGACTTAGGGCACTGGTCCTTAGAGAGACTCACACCATGAGACATAGGTAGGAATCCTTTCTTGGACTCAAGCATGCTGAACCGTTTCAACATCTTGTCAATGTATGTACTTTGGGTCAAACCCAGCAACTTCTTTGATCTATCTTTATAGATCTTAATATCAAGTATATAAGTTGTTTCACCAAAGTCATTCATAGAAAAGCAGTCTCATAGGTTGTTCTTAACAACTTGCAGGGTCGGTTTGTCATTCCCGATCAGCAATATATCATCTACATAAAAAATCAGAAAGACAACTATGCTCTCATTAATCCTCTTGTAAACACACGGTTTATCTTCGTTCTTGATAAAACCAAACTCTTTGATCTTTTCATCGAAACGAAGATTCCAACTTCGAGAAATCTGTTTTAATCCATAAATGGATCTCTGCAGCTTGCATACTTTAATGACTTCACCTGGAGATACAAAACTCTCGGGTTGTGTCATGTACACTTCCTCACGGAGATTTTCATTTAGGAAAGACGTTTTGACATTCATCTGTCAGATCTCGTAGTCATAATACGCAGCAATAGCAAGCAGAATTCTAATGGAATTAATCATGGCAACAGGGGAAAAGGTCTCATCATAGTCAATACCATGAATTTGCTTGAAACCTTTAGCCACAAGTCAACCTTTGAAAGTATGTACATTCTCATCAATGTTGGTCTTTTTCTTGAAGACCCACTTGCACCTTATGGGTCTTACCCCTTCAGGTGGTTCCACCAAAGTCCATACTTGGTTTTCATACATGGAGTCCATTTCAGATTTCATGCCCTCAAGTCACTTCTCGAAGTTCGGTCCACTCATAACCTCTTGGTGGGTTGCAGGTTCATCATTATGATCCATAAGCAACATATTACCTATTTGATACACGAGAAATACATATCTCTCAGGCTCAAACCTTGGTCTACCAGATCTATGTGGAACTTGTGTTTCCTGAGCAGGTTCTCTAGCTACAACAACTTGTAGTCTTGGCTCAGGTTCCAATTCCGGTTCATTCATGTTTTGTAGTTCTTGAACTTCTTCAAGTTCTACTCTGTCTGTCTTTCTACTTAAGAACTCTTTCTAAAGAAAGATAACAGTTCTCGCGACAAACACTTTGCCCTCGGACGGTATGTAGGAATAGTAGTTTTTAGTTTCCTTAAGATACCCCAAAATATAACACTTATCTGATTTAGATTACAGCTTACAAGGCATTTGACGTCTAACGTAAGTCTCACAGCCTCAAACCCTAATGAACGACATACTAGGACGCTTCCCAGTCCATATCTCATATGGTGTCTTTATAACCGCCTTCGTTGGAGCACGATTCAATGTTAAAGCAGCAGTTTCTATAGCAAAATCACAAAAGAAAACAGTCAGATCTGCATGACTCATCATCGATCATACCATGTCTAACAGAGTACGATTCCTCCGCTCAGACACACCACTATATTGCGGTGTTCTAGGTGCAGTGAGCTGTGATACAATACCACACTTTTCTGATGATCACGGAACTCATGACTTAGGTATTCGCAACCTCGATCAGATTGGAGTACTTTAACCTTCTTACACAGCTGGTTCTCTACTTCGTTCTTAAATTCTTTGAACTTTTCAAAGGTTTCGCATTTGCATTTCATAAGATAGATGTATTCGTATCTACTGAAATCATCAGTAAATGTAACAAAGTAGAAATACTTACCTCTATCCATAGAACTCATGGGTCTACATACATCACTATGTATTATATCCAAGAGATCATCAGCTCTCTCATTATTTTCAGTGAAAGGGACCTTAGTCATCTTGCCTAACAAATAAGATTCGCATCTCTCAAATGATTCATAATCAAATAAGTTCAATAGTCCATCTCTATGGAGCTTGGATATACGTTTTCTCATTTATATGACCCAAACGACAATGTCAAAGATACGTAGGGTTCGAGTCATTCGTTCTTAGTCTTTTATTATTTTTTATATTATAGATCTGATGGTTTAAGTTCAAAACATATAAATCATTAAACATTTGGGCTACAAAATAACAAACATCATTCTTAAATATAGCACAACAATTGTTCTTAATAATAAAAGAATATTCAATCATGTCCAAACACGAAATAGATATAATGTTTCTAGTTATGCAAGGAACAAAATAACAGTCATTGTACAACCACATATTCGCTGAGAGAGAGCCGAAGTCCTAGGACCCTGGATTTGAGTAGTCTTTAAGCTAATCGGGTCAGGCGAGTAGTGCAGGCGAAAGGGTTCCCTCCCAGGGCTTGCGGGAGGGTTTGTGCCCGGTCCGGCGGGAGACCCTCAGGGTTGGCATTGGGCAATATTTCTCCGCTCAACGCCCCAATCCCTGGCGTTGAGTGATGCTTCTCCACTCAACACCTTAGCCATTAGTACTTGAAGTTGAGTGATGCTTCTGCACTCAACGCCTTAGCATGCAGAATTGGCGTTGAGTAATGCTTTTACACTCAACGCCTCAGTTCTTGGCGTTGAGTGATGCTTCTCCACTCAACTCTTTAGCCCGTAGTCCTTGGCATTGAGTGATGTTTCTCCACTCAACGTCTTAGCCAGCAGAGTTGGCATTGAGTGATGCATTTTCACTGAACGTCTTAGTTCTTGGCGTTGAGTGATGCTTCTTCACTTAACGTCTTAGCCCTCAGAGTTGGCGTTGAGTGATGCTTCTCCACTCAACGTCATAGTCCCTTGAAGCGGAAGGGTTCTCACCTAGGGCATGCGGGAAGGTTTGCGCTAGGGCTTGCGGGAAGCCTTTAGGTTCTTGGCGTTGAGTGATGCTTCTCCATTCAACACTGTAGTTCTTGTCGTTGAGTAATGCTTCTCCACTCAACGTCGTAGTTCTTGGCGTTGAGTGATGCTTCTCCGCTCAACGTCGTAGTTCTTGGCGTTGAGTGAAGCTTCTCCACTCAACGACACAGTCCCTGTCGTTGAGTAAGGCTTCTCCACTCAACGTCATAGTAGAGTCCAGAGGTAAAATTACATAAATGCCCTTAGATGTCTGTATATAGCCTTTTTGAACAGCGGATTCACGTTGTTGGCAGACCAGATACTGGAAATCTATAAATAGACCTACAGGGTACCTCAGAAGGCAAGCTTTCTCATTTTCCTAAGAGTCTTGTAACATTTTCTGAGGTATCGTTAGCTCAGCATTTGGCTAAGGAGGGGGAGCGCTCTGAGATCTCTTGGGTTAAGTGGAGGGACCTCCAAGCTGTAGCCCAGGGTCTGTTCTTTAGTTCCAAGTCACTTGTCAAGGGTCTGGGTTTGGAAGAAGTAGGTGTTAGCTACACCCCAGGGTCCGAACTCTCGTTGGGGCTAGTTTTTTGTTCCAACATTTTTGGTGCGGTGAGCGTAGACCATAGCTGATAGAAGAAAATCTCAGGCTTAGTCTCATGGCTAGAGGTGAGGAGGAAGGAGCAGGCACAAGAGTTTCTCCACCCCAGGCGATTGGGGTGACGTTTGGGATGCTGGAAGACTACAGGCGGGAAGTCTTGCAGACCATCCACTTGGCGTTCTTGACAAGGAGCGAGTGGGCGACGACTCAGGTTTCAGTGGTTGTCGCTCCGTCGTTGGGAGAGAACGCTCCCGGGCAGCGTCCCGGAAAGGAGGATCCGGCAGAGGTTGGCGAGAGGGATGTCGTTGGGCGGGAACTCTTCCCCGGGCAGGCTAATGCTGATGGGCTCAGCGAGCCGAGATCCAGAGATGTGCCCTCTCGGCAGGTGGTGGGCGGAAGCCCTTTTAGTGAGCTATTCATCTCGGCCCCGGTTCCAGACGGGTTTCGAGAGCCCGACATGTCCTACTACCTATGTTGTTAAAGGCGCGCCTTGGGCGCACCTAAGCCTCCAGGCTCACCAGGCTCAGAGGTTTGCGCCTTTGGACATTAAAGTCGCGCATGAGTGTGATTTTTGTTGTATTTTTTTTCAAAATAATGAAATAAATAATGCAAGAACTTATTAAATTTCAAATGATTTAGTGTTCTTAAAACATAATCGATCGTTGAGACTTATATATAATGCAATTGACCATTTTGATTTTATTTTTTAAGAGATATAAATGATAGTAATGAATGACTGATGAGTAGAATATATAAAGAACCTGTTCAAAAAGATGAACTGATGTTTGATACTGATTATTTAAAATGAATGTGGTTGCGTCTTGCCTTCTTCGGGCGCGCGCCTGCATCTTGAGCCTTGCGCCTAGGCTCCAAGACTCATTTGCGCATTTGTGTGTCTTGCGCCTTTAATAACTAAGCCTACTACACGAGCAGAGACAACCCCGTGCAGCATGTGCAATGTTTCGAGGATGTCATCCATAAGGCAGATGTCAGATGCCTTCAAGTGTCGGCTCTTTGCCATCACTTTGAAGGAAAAGGCGAGGGACTGCTTCCATCAACTCCCTGCATGCTCTATTTACTGTTTTGAGGATCTATGTCGTGGGTTCCTGTTGAGGTTCTCCACATTGAAGAAGAGAAAGAAGTCGGCGGAGTGTTGTTTGCCATCAAGAAAAAGCCGGAGGAGACGCTGGGACGCTATGTTGATAGGTTCCAGGAGGAGATTCTGCAGGTCCAGGATACGTCGGGGTACACCGTGATGCTCGCCTTCACCATCAGGTTGAGGTCGAGTTTCTTCAGCGTGGAGCTGAAGAGTCCCCCTCCCCTCCTTCGAGGAGCTGATGGAGAGGGCGACAAAAGAGATAGAGATCGAAGCTGTCAATCCGGCGTTCGCAAAGAAGTTGGCCAAGTTGGCGGAGGAGGATGTGAAGAAGCCAGGGGTAGGAAGGCAGAGAGAGCAGAGAGAGGAGAGGAGAGAGGAGCCCAGAGGTCAGGGGCATCAGGGGCAGCACCCGGGTTGGAGGCAGCGGGAGCCGAACAACCGGTTGGGCTGGAGTCCCCAAGAAGGTCATCCCCAGGGGCAGGGAGGAGGCTTCCAAGGCAGGGATAACTTCCGTGAGCAGGGAAGGTTCCATCAGCCGGCGTAGAGGCAGGAGCAGAGGGCCCGCCTCCCGCGGCAGCAGGAGGCAATGGAGATCGCCCGAGGTAGAGGAGGAAGGAGAGGAGCTCAAGGAGGAGCGAGGAGAAGGGAAGGCAAGATGGAGTTGCCTTTCTGTGACTTCCATCAGGAGGAAGGTCACGTGACGGCCACCTTCCAAAAGTTTTTGGAGATGAGGGAGGCCAAGGGGCAGGTGCGGCAGCAGCCGCCTGTAAGAATTGAAGAAGTTCTACCAGGGGGATAGATGTGAAGACCGGGCAGATGAGGGGGCCTGAGGAGGAATCGGAGTGATCCATGGAGGAGTTGGGATTGAAGCCACCCGTAAGGGGAGTCTCCAGACCATGTACTGAAGGAGCGTCGCCTCGACCACCCAGGCTCCCCCCCCCCCCCCTCCCGGAGGAAAAAATCACTTTTTCATCAAAGGACATGTCCGACTACGAAGACTCGTTCTGTGACGCTTTGGTGATCCAAACGGCCGTAGAGAATGTCACCGTCTCCCGGATTCTAGTGGACAACGGAAGCTCAGTGAACGTGATCTTCAAGAAGGCATTCGATGAGATGAAGGTGGAGGACCAGAGGATTTTGGCCTCCGATGGACCGTTGTTCGGGTTCTCGGGGGAGAGGAAAGAAGTTGAGGGGGGAGTGGGGTTGCACGTGAAGCTGGGGGGAGCTTCAAGGAACTGTCAGTTCGTCATCGTTGACGCTCCGAGCAGCTACAACGCCATTTTTGGGCGCCCTCTCATCAGTGTTTTCGTTGCGTCCCCTCCACTTTTCATCAATGTCTCATGTTTAACAGTGGAGGAGTCCGGGTCAGGGTCAGGGGAACTCGAAGGTGGCAAGGCAGTGTTATGTGCCTATCGTCAACACCATATCTTGGATGGCAGAGGCAGAGGAGCTAGAAAAGGAGATGGCGATGCAGGAGGAGGCTGTAGAGGAGGGAAAGGTGAGCCTAGTTGAGGCTGGAGAGAAGGCTGCAGAGGAGGGAGAGGTGAGACTAGGTGAGGCTGGAGAGAAGACTGCAGAGGAGGAGCAGGGAGAAGGAGAAGCTGTGGCTGAGGCCCAAAGAGGTGGAGAAGTGGAGTTGTCGGGGGAGAGCCCGCTGGAGGCGATGGAGGTTAAGGAGGTAGGTGGGGAGGAAGAGTTTGGACAGGAGGAGGAGCCAAGGGGCGACGGAGAGCAGTCCAGGCTGGAGCCGACGGAGAAGGTAGTGGAGATGGAATCTTCGCCAGGGGAGGGAAGACGGAGAGGGTGCGGATCAGCGGCGGCTTGAGCCCTAAGGATAAGGAGAGGATGTGTGAGTGCATCCAAAGGAACGTCGACATCTTCGCTTGGAGCGCGGCAGACATGTCGGGAATCGATGTGGACGTGGAGTGTCACCGCCTGAATCTGGACCCCAAGACGTGTCTCATCCGCCAGAAGACGAGGACCATCGCCACCAAGCTGGAGGAGCTCATCCGCGATGAGGTCAAGAAGCTTTTTGATGCGGGTTTCATCTCGGAGATCAAATATCCAGGTTGGGTCTCCAATATGGTAATGGTAAATAAGGGAGAAGGGAAGTGGCGTATATGTGTAGACTTTTCTCTTTTAAATAAATCATGCCCTAAGGATTGCTACCTCGTGCCTCGGATCAACGCGCTGGTTGATTCAGTCGTCGGTTTTTTATTATGAGGTTTTTGGATGCTTTTTCAGGTTACCATCAGATTCGCATGCATCCCCCCGACATCAAGGATGTCTCCTTCATCACGAGGGAGGGATGCTTCAGTTATAAGATGATGTCCTTCGCACTAAAGAACGCGGGGGCTACTTACCAACGCATGATTGACAGGGTCTTCCAAAGCCAGAGGGGTAGAAATCTGGAGTTTTATGTAGATGACCTCACGGTGAAGAGTAGGGATGTGGGCTCACATCTCTCCGACTTGGAAGAGACGTTCACCACCTTGAGGAAATTCAAGATGAGGCTCAACCCCCAGAAGTGTGTTTTTGGGGCAAGCCGGGGAAAGTTTCTCGGTCACCTCCTCACCCCAACAGGGGTGGAGCCTAACCCAGATAAGGTGAAGGCTATCATGGAGCTAGAGTCGCCGCGTAACGCTAAGTAGGTTCAGCGTATGACGGGTAAGCTCGTCGGGCTGAGTAGGTTCCTCTCCCGGGCCGGGGAGAAATGCTCACCTTTTTTTAGGACGTTGCGAGGAAGCCAGAAGTTCGAGTGAACAAAAGAGTGCGAGGAGGCTTTCCTGGCATTGAAAGGTCAGCTCTCCCAAGCGCCGCTTCTTCAGAGCCCGAGAGAGGGGGAGGATCTAGCTCTATACATCGGGGTAGGGGCGGAGGACGTAAGCTCTGTCCTGCTCAGGGAGGAGGGGAAGAAGCAATTACCCGTCTACTACGTCAGCAGGATCTTAAAGAAGGCTGAGCTCCGTTACCCCAACCTGGAAAAGCTGGTCTTCTCCTTGGTCATCTCGGCTAAGAAGCTCAGGTCGTACTTTCGGGCCCATTCAATCAGGGTAGTGACGGATCATCCCCTACGCCAGATTTTTGAAGTGGTGGAGCACTCAGGGCGGTTGGCCAAGTGATCCATCGAGCTAAGCGAATTTGATATCAATTTTGTGTCATGACTCTCCATTAAGGCACAAGTAGTGGCCGACTACGTCGTCAAGGTAGAGGGTGAGAAGCCCCCACCGCGGGAGGCTTGGAGAATGTTGGTCGATGGAGACTCAGGGAAGCATTCTCTGGGTGGAGGGGTAGTGTTGGTAAGCCCTCGGGGGGTCTTCATAGAGCAGGCTATGGTCTTGCGTTTCCCTGTCACAAACAATCAGGCGGAGTACGAGGCCATCATAGCAGAGCTGCGTCTGGAGAAGGAACTCAGGGTACAAGACGTGGAAGTGTTCACAGACTCGCTGGTTGTGGCGTCGCAGATCAGGGGTGAGTATGAGGCTAGGGAGCCTACCCTCATGAAGTACTTGTCCCAGGTAAGGGTGTTGGTCGGCGGGTTCCGGGCGTTCTCCATTCAGCATGTCCCCGGGGAGGAGAGCACAGCGGTCGATCGGTTGGCTAAATTTGGGCCCCGTGGTGGAGGAACTTTGACCGAGTTGTTCCACCCGGCGATCGAGGAGGGAGAGTTGATGGAAGTGGATCAGCGGCCCTCATGGGTGGATCCCTTCGTAGCTTTCTTGACTACCGGCAAACTTCCCGAAGTGACCAAAGATGTGAAGGCCTTTAGGCACAAATCAGCACATTATCTCAAGCACGAAGGAGGGTTGCATCGGAAGATGTTGTCAGGGCTTCTGGTGCGATGCGTGGCGGAGGAGGAGATCCGGCAGATCCTGAAGGAAGTGCACTCGGGCGAATGCGGCAGTCATTCAGGAGGCAGGACTTTGGAGGAAAGGGTGGTCAGGCAGGGGTACTTTTGGTCATCCCTGAGGAAGGATACAGCAGAGTTTGCAATAAGGTGCAAAAAGTGTCAGTTGTACGCCCCCTCCAACTTTTGCCCGCCCAAAGGCTTCGAAACATCACGGCGTCATGGCCCTTCACCATCTGGGGGATGGATTTGGTTGGGCCTTTTCCCCGGGCAAGCGGGAGGAGAAGGTTCCTTCTAGTGATGATTGATTCTTTCTCAATATGGCTGGAGATCAAGGCGTTGGCCAAGGTAACCTCCCAGGTCATAAGAAATTTTGTAGGAGGGAGATCATCTGCCGACATGGGTTGCCTCAAGCCATCGTCACGGACAATGGACCCCAGTTTGCAAGCGAGGAGTTCATCAGTTTCTGCACCCAGCTGGGGATTGACCTCAGGTTTGCTTCCGTTCAGCACCCCAGGAGTAACAGCCAGGTGGAGGCGGCAAACAAAATTATAGTGAATCTGCTTAAGAAAAAGGTGGAGAACCTGAGGGGGAGTTTGGTGGAGCAGCTTCCTTCGGTATTGTGGGCTCTGTGGACAACCCCCAACAGGGCCACTGGAGGGACCCCCTTCAAGCTTTCATACAGGTGTGAGGCGGTCTTGCTCGTGGAATTTGAGGTTCGGTCGCGGCGAGTCGCAGCCGCCAGTGGCGGAGATGACGAATGGAGGGAAGAAAACGAAGGGGAGCTACGGCTCTCGCTGGATATGGTGGAAGAGCTACAAGACGTGGATGTCATCAGGCAGGAAGAGGTCAAGCGGCAGATGGCTAAGTATTTGACAAACATGTCAGGATCAAGCAATTCAAAGAGAGAGATCTAGTCCTGAAAAAAGTTATTGGGTTTTTTGACTCCCATTGAGGACAGATTTTTACATGGAATTAGTGAACCATGACATGACAAAGAAGTTTTTTGACTCTCATTGAGGACAAGCAGTAGAGGTCGTAGCAGGAGCGGCGGTCGTGCCACTGATATAGCCAAAGAGACGTTGATTATTTAAGACTAGAGTAATGGGGTGGGCCCAAGATAAATAGTTGGTGTCATCAAGTCGGAATGTTGTTATCTGAGAGTAGTGGTGATCTTGAACAGCCCGGGAAGATCCAGCAGGGGTCACGGAGCTATCAGAATCAACGTCCGACATAAGAACAAATGTCATCCAAACCCTCCAATATTATGGTGAGAAGTAAAGAAGAACACCCCTTCAAAGAACGGAAGTGTAACAACCCGGTTTTGTCTTAGGTTGTGATAATAATAATAATAATAATAATAATAATAAAACCTAACCCTCTCATATAACCTGAGCCGCCCCCTCCCCGTTCTTTATTTTCCCGCATCCCGCAAAACCGCAGGAAAGCCCGTCTCCCGATCCCTCCTCCTCCTGCTCCATGCACCGCCGCCTTCTCCGGCTCCTCCCTCCAGGCCGCTGCTCCAACTTCGCTGCCTCCTTCTCCGGACGCCTCCTCTGACTTCCCTCAGGCCGATGGCTGCTCCTTCTGTCATGGCCGACGGTTTCCCTCTCCCTCTTTTCTTGAGGATGGTTCCTCTTCCTCCTGTCATGGTCGGCAGGAGCTCTGCCTCCTTCCCTAGCAGCGACATCAAGCTTTCCCCTCCACCCTCCGACAACAACCTCTTCCCTCTCCCTCATCGATTTGGCTGTCAATTTCAAGAGAAATGCATAGGGTTTGCTCGTTTTTCGCCTCTACTCAGATTTTGGGCTCCGAATCGGACTCCTTTTGGTATGGATCTTCCTCCATCCTTATTCAGATTTTTCTTGTTTTCCTAAATAATTTTTGTGCCCCAATTTGCGTACAATTTGTGATTCATAATTTTTCCCCCTTCGTAATCGTCTAATCTCGTCGTATTTGTGATTTTCAGCGCTGCTCCTCGACTCAAGTGATGGAATTCCTCCAAATCCCTCTCCAAATTAGGGTTTTCCCCTAGCTGAGCGCCTCGAAGTCTCCTTGTCCGCGTGGGAATCTCTTCTCCCCTCACCTTTGCGGGAGGTAAATTTCTTAGCCGTTCTTGATTTATCTATGTATTGAATCATGTTTGTGTTAACGTAATGAATCTTACTTTGTCTTTTTTGTTGTTCATATACAGGTCCGATTAGGGTTTCTAAATCCTGCTTGCGTCGCTTAGCCGCCTCCGCCAGATTCAGCCTCCTTCAGGCAAGTAGAGATTATTTCTCTCTTGCAAACATTGAACTTAAATGTTTTCTCTGATCTTATGTTTATATGAATCAACCTTTGATAGCTTGTTTTGTCAGTTAAATTTAAACATCGAATCTTTTATTAGACTTGTTACTATTTTGAGTTTCACGTGATAGGATTAGCACAAGTTGCAAATGTAAATGATGACATTTGAGTAATTGGGAGACGAGTTGGCGAATGATAGTTAATTGAATTTTCAATTTGAGGATTTGCATCTTGTTTGATGAATAATTTGAGGATAGTAAGCTTGAGTACGAGCATTAATAGATTTGAATGATCATTGTTAAGGCTCCCGGTTAGTGATTTAAAGATGGTTGTGTTATGTCACGCTCGTACCGTACACACATTTGAATTGGAAGATCACACTTGTAACGAATTATGAATAACAAATATATGAATGATGCTTCTACATCATGCTCGGTAGTGAACGCGTGATTTTTTTTCTTTTTCTTGAAAGATAACTGTGTCCTAGAATTTGTTTAATCTGTGCAAGTTCTCGATATCTCTATTCCGACGCATGTCAACTTACCTCAACAATACTCGATAAATCTTCTTGATATTGTGACCTTGACCACTCGAGCTTGCAAGAGGCAAAACTCACTGTTTGATTCCTCCTGGGTCATTGAATCTGGTTTCTGATGTCTGTCTGGTTCCTGATGTCTGTCTGGTTTCTTAGGTCTATTCTAAGAATTGAACGAATGTTGCTTTATAGCTCAATTCCTATCTTGACGTGTTTATGAACTCTAATCTCGTACAACTTAATCGTTAAGTTTGTATCAGGTCTCTAAACTCGAAAACAAATCCGTAGTTGTAAGCAAATCCTTCAACTGTAGCGTCTAACTGGGCATCTGTCTGCCGTCATGGTCACGGCAAGCAGGATTACTTTTCTGACAAGACTTGCACGCAGAACTGATCGTGAACCATGGGCGCCCGTTATAGCACCTACACCCTTCATCGATCACGGCTTACAACATATTACATGAATAATGTTAGGCTATGCTCCGAAGTAGTCTAATACACTAACTTGTTATGTTTAGCTCTTTTGTTTGTTTGTCTGTTTTGGTAGCTTCGCTTCATGAGAAATTGGTACACTCATGTTTTTCTGCTTTTGTTACTATTTTATACTTTACTCTGCTCACCCCGTTTATTTCTATGTTCTAAGCCTTTTCCTTTTTGTTTTGGAATTGTTTTAGCTTTTGTGTCAGCGCCGTCAGGTTCCTGAGCTTGATCTGCATCAAGCTCCTGCTTTTCGCTGATTGATCTTCTAGCCATGTCAGGTTTGATGTTTTTGATTCATTTTTTTTTACTGTCAGACGTTTTCTTTATGTGATAGTTATGAACAGTAATACATGAACAACTACTAGACTATTTAAATATTTATATACTAGAACTTGAAATTTATGCATGTGCACCCTCTGTTATATCATTATTGCATGAAAACTACATTAGTGGCTTGTAAAACATAATTTTTACAAAATACGTATACATTTAAAACTCTGAAAGCTTCCGCATAACAAAAATCAAACCGTTTTTACTAAACAGTAACTATTTTAAAATTATTTTAGTATTTTCTGCATCTGCCTTAACAGACATGGATTTCCTTCTGCTCATGCCTGTGGCATCACGACTCGTCTCAAAGCGTACTCTGACTTCTGTCGAGACGGGTCGTGACAGGAAGGGAGATAGAACATCATTATAGAGTTAGGAAACATCCTCCTCTTGAACAAAAGAAGCACGAGAACTGAGATCGTGAAACATCCAACCGTTGGAATCGCGAGAAAATTGAGGTGGAGAATTAGACGGCCGAGTGAATCTTTTCTAAAGTTTGGAGTCAATTGGACGGTCAAAAGGCTTCCGGAAGAATCATCCTATGCGTCTAGTGTCGATCGGCCGACGAGTCTGTCGAGCGTCGATAGGTGTTGCAGAGCGGCACGCGGCGAGAGAGGGGGGTCGGCTAGAGGCAAGAGGGAGAGAGTGGCAACAGGGGAACGACGTGCGGGAGACGGGTAGCGAGCGGGAGAGGGGAGACAAGCGGGAGACGAAAGCATTAGGGCTCTGATACCATGTCAAGCGTGAAAATTAACAATGAAAATTATTATTCAATAGTGGAGTCCCCGTATATATAAGGGGAAAATGCAACCGATAATTAATTTCATTCTAGCACTTTGTTATCTCTAATCCAGAGGAATCAACTCCGGTAAGAAGAAATTCAGCTACATAAATAGCAATAATAGCCAATCCTTGCTTGATCTTTCGTAGAAAGAGTGAATAACATTGCTTTTAGAGTTGTCAATGGTAGAGACGACCTGACAGAATTTGTCATATCACGCTCGAGGGCTTTGTTTAGTATCATAGATGGTCTTCTAAAGCTTATATACTTGAGACTCTCCCAGAACAACATAACAAAGAAGTTGCTCCATATAGACTTCATCGTGCAAGTCACCATATAAGAAAGATTTTTTGACATCGAGCTAAGACATTTGTCAATTCATGTTGACAGCAATGGAGAAAAGTATTTTGATAGTACTGATACGGGTAGCTGGAGAGAGGGTGTCAAGGAATTCAATATCACATGTTTGGGAGAACCCTTTCGCAACCAGACAAGCCTTGTAGCGATTCATAGTATCGTCGGAGAGAAACTTGATGACAAATACCCAACGACAATCAACAAAATCGTATTCAAATGAGATAAAAACAAGAGTCCAAGTACCCCCATTATGAAAAGGAAGAGATTTTCTCATTAATAGTTGCTTTCCAGGAAGGTATACAAATAGCTTCATAATAGGTAGTTGGTACCAAGACAAATAGTTACTGTCATCAAGTCGGATTGTTGTTATCTGAGAGTAGTGGTGACCTTGAACAGCCCGGGTAGATCCAGCGGGGATCACAGAGCTACCGGAATCAACATCCGACATAAGAACAAATGTCATCCAAACTCCTCCAATATCATGGTGAGAAGTAGAGAAGAACGCCCCTTCAAAGAACGGAAGGGAGATAGAGCATCACTGTAAAGTTATGAGACACCCTCCTCTTGAACAAAGAAAGCACGAGAACTGAGATCGGGAAGCATCCAACTGTTGGAATCGAGAGAAAATTGAGGTGGAGGATTAGACGGTCGAAGCGAATCTTTTTCCAAAGTTTGGAGTCAATCGGACGGCCGAAAGGCCTCCGGAAGAATCATCCAGTGCGCCCAGTGCTGATCGGCCGACGAGTCTGTCGAACGTCGATCGGCGTTGCAGAGAGGAGCACGCGGAGAGAGAGAGAGAGAGAGAGAGAGAGAGAGAGGGTGGTTGGCTAGAGGCAAGAGGGAGAGAGTGGCGGCAGGGGAACGGCATGCGGGAGACGGGCGGCAAGCAGGTGACGGGCAACAAGTGGGAGATGAGAGCGCTGGGGCTCTGATACCATGTCAAGTGTGAAAATGAACAGTGAAGATTATTATTCAATAGTGGAGTCCCCTTATATATAAAGGGGAAAATGCAACCCATAATTAATTTCATTCTAACACTTTGTTATCTTTATTCCAGAGGAATCATCTCCAGTAAAAAGAATGTCAGTAAAATAAATAGCAATAATAACCAATCCTTGGTCGGTCTTTCGTATAAAGAGAGTGAATAACATTGCTTTTGGAGTTGTCAATGGTAGAGACTACCTGACTGAAGTTGTCAAATCACACTCGAGGGCTTTGTTTAAGACCATAGATGGTCTTTTAAAGCTTATACACCTAAGACTCCCCCGAACAACATAACAAGGAGGTTGCTTCATATAGACTTCTTTGTGCAAGTCACCATATAAGAAAGATTTTTTGACATCGAACTAAGACATTTGTCAATTCCTATTGACAGCAATGAAGAAAGGTATTTGGATAGTACTGATGTGGGTAACTGGAGAGAGGGTGTCAAGGAATCCAGTATCATATGTTTAGGAGAACCCTTTCGCAACTAGACGAGCCTTATAGCGATTCATAGTATCGTCGGAGAGAAACTTGATGACAAAGACCCAACGACAACCAACAAAATCGCATTCAAATGAGATAGTAATAAGATTCCAAGTACCCCATGATGCCAAGACAGAGATTTTCTCATTAATAGTCGCTTTCTAGCAAGGTATACAAATAGCTTCATGATAGGTGGTTGGTATGGTGGTGGTGGTGCCCGGGCAAACTTACAACAGTAGGAGGAGGATGTTGTGTACTCTCCCTTACCCCCCATCCACAAAGCAATGCAAACATTCAGGTCTGAGGTTGCTGAGGTGAAGGAACCGTCCGAAGAGGAGAGAGTTGTCATGGAAGCTGGTGGTGGGGACTCCAGAGTGGAAGGAGTGGGGAAGGGGGAAGCAGGGCATCGACGATAATGATAAGGAAAATGGGAAAGAGAAGGTATATGTTAAGGAGTTAGCGTAGAATGTGGGATATCTGGTGGAGCGTGAATAATAGGGAAGGATGGAGCGAAGGTAGGAGCAGAGGTGGTAGAGCGAGGAGGGATCTCGAGAGTAAGAAACACACCATTCATGGAGAAATACAGGGGTAAACTCAAGTAATGTGACATTAGCAGAGACATTGACATTTGGAAATATGGTTGAAATATCAATATCCCTTCCGAGCAGGAGAGTACCCTACGAAGATACATTTGGTGACACAAGTGAAGAGTGTCCTGACCAAATGCGGGAATGTGGGCGAAAGCAGACAATTGAAGACACGAGTATGAGGGGAAAAGGAGTATGGTCTAGATGAAGAGGAGAAAAACATGTCTTGCTCTGAAGAGTAGAAGAAGAAAGACGATTAATGAGAAACCAACAAATAAGAATTCCATGACCCAATTAAAATGGAGAACATTCATCTAACACAAGAGTGTGAGCAACATCGAGTTAATGACAATTTTTACTTTTCGCCACTCCATTTTATTGCAATGTATGCACACAATTGGCTGGATAACCAAACAGAAGAGAACTGGTGCAAAAAGAAGAGAACTGGTGTCTCATGTATTCATTAGCATTATTGGCCCGACTAATTTTTAGGGATAACCAAACTGGGTGCGGATTTCATTATAAAATTCATAGAGAAATAAGAAGAGTTTAGATCGTTCCTTCAAAAGATACACTTAAGTACATCGAGAGAAATCATCATTAGAAGTAACAAAATACATACTTCCGCCACTAACAGACTTAGTGGGACTAGAACTCAAATGTTTACATGAATAAGGTCAAAAGGATGAACATAACCTTTACAAAGTTTGACAGCGAAAGTAATACGATGGCGTTTGTCATCTTGAAAAGCTTCACATTCTAAAATGGAGTCGGACTATAAAGAAGGTAGGAGTTAGTGGAGGATACATAGTGGAAAAGAACCAAGATGGTGATGTCACTGAAGCAGAGATGTGGTAATGGTAGATGCAAAGAAAATGGGCATATTGTCAAGGTAGTCAAGGCCGTAACGTTAAATCCCAGTAGCAATCGTCATCTTCGATTGAAGGTCCTAAAAATAACTAGTAGGAGAAACGAGATAGACCGTTATGATTGTCATGAGAGAGCACTGACAGATAACAAATTGCAAGAAAAATTTAGGACGAATAGAGACTCGTCCAATTGGAGAAGAGAGGCGGTAGTGTAATGCCCCAGTCTACTGTGGGCGCGCTACAGGTCTGCAGACTAGTAACCCTAACCCATCTCCACAGATCTGATTGGCTGCAGCCGCTAACTCCAATTGCGGGTTGTAGAGGCTGGGTCCGGAACCGCGGACCTCCTTTGATGGGGGAAACTCCAGTTGTGCGGGCAGCGCTCTCGCCCAAGCACGTTTAACTATGGGAGCAGCTCAATTGGTGATGAGAAATGGAAGCAGCTCTATTTCTCATCACCAACTGAGTTGCTTCCATAGTTATGGTGGTTGAGGGGCAGTAGGGGGTGGCTTCCGGAGATGGCCGGCGATGGCCGCCGGAGGTGGTTTCAGGCGAGGATCTTCAGATGTGGTGGTGGTGGCCGGAAGTGTTTTTCGGTGATCGCCGAAAAATTGAAAATGGAGGAAATGATAAGGGAATGGAGGGGGAATGTGGTGGTGGATCACCAGAGGTGGCCGGAGATGAAAATGAAGGGCTTTGGAGAGGATTTTGTAGGATGTTTTTGGAAATGTGGAGAGGGGTGCGTAGAGAGGTGGTCGGCTATGTGGTGGGAGGAGGAGGGAGGTGGTTCCACGGCAAGGAGGAGGCTAGGGTGGCGGACCAAGGAAGTGGTGGAGGAAAGGGGTGGCCAGCCAAGGAAAGAGGTGAAGGGAAGGATAACTACCAAGCTTCGCACTTGGTTTACTGGCTTCGCACCGGGAGATAACTTCCAAGCTTCGCACTTGAATTTCGGTCTTTGGCGCCGGGTGACCAAAAGAAAGAACTTTCTTTTTCAACCTTCAATCCCTTCAAAATGAGCACTCCATCCCTATTTATAGACTACGGAGCCATCATGGACGGTCATGATTCCCGGACCATGACAGCCCTCAAAATACATGAAATAAAATTCCAAAAATACACAAAAATAACTAATATCACGGATCATCGAGCCGCATAAAATTGATAATTCTGATCGTCATGTAAGCCGATGTGTGTCGCGATCCCAATCACTATGTAATAGTACTGATGCAGATTTAGCTATATAAAAATAACCATCTTATTTCATTTTTGCAGAAAAAATACATGCATTTGCAAAAAACATTCTCGAGCCCATGTAGTGATTCCAATTGCCTGCTTCTGGCGAGAAAACTAAATCCCTAAAACTATCTAGGGATTTCTTTTCAATTTTATATTTGGAAACTAATGGATTTCATCCTTATTTTTGGGTTACTCTGAGTCACTATTTAGATTTCATTCATTATTATCATCAGCAATAGTTGTCCCAACTACTTGGATTGGCTGTATGAATCATGAGTTTTCCTTTTTCCATATCTACATGTTAAACCTAAATTATGGAAATCAACATAAACAACTTTCCTCCATGTTATATATCTAAATGTTCGTTTGTCTGATAGGTGCATTTCTAACCGGTGATGTAACCAAACAACTTGAGTTTATTCTCTCGTCTTATCTTCCCTAAATGTCACAGTTACGGGTCCAAATATTACGGAACTACACAACGACGAGCCATAATGACAAATCTACACGCGCTGGGCACGTATATCGCAGGGGCCCACCGAGACCGCAGAGAATATTTAAAAATAAATAGGTTGCTATGTTTGTTGACGCATTTTTATTATTTTCAGTATTTCCTAATTTTCAGTAGTTCTTAATTTCAGTATTTTTTTATATTCGTTCATCGCCACTATAAGAGAGCCGACGAACCTTGTAATCTTTATCTTGGAATGTATGAAAGTTTTTTAGGTTTGCTCCCTAATTTCGTCTCTTTTTTCCTCCGTCCTTCTCGCTCACCCCCACCGGCCATTCCCCTTGCCGGATTCTTCCTGGAATTTATCTAAAATCGTATCAATTTGTCCGACCAGCTGCACCGCCCGCTCTCGCCACCGGTGCTCGAGTTTGCCTAAGGAATTCATAAATCTATCTCCCTGACCCACTGACCCGTACAGCACCTGATCCCCGCCGACCCACATCATCGCGACACAGCCCCGTTTCCGCGACACAACACCCGATCCCGCATCGCCATAGGAAAGACGAGCGTCCTGATCGTTGTCGCTGTTCCGCACAACGCGCGACTCAGCCGATGCGCGGTTCACCCTTGCCAGACATCCCGACCCCGATCCGCCTCCGGTATCACGCCGCTAGCACCAATCTGCCACGTCCTGCCCTCCAGCAACCGGATCGGTCCTCCAGCAATTGGATCGGCCCGCTCCACCTCCTCCAGCAACCGGATCGGCCTCTGGCGTCCTTCCACACTCGATCCGCCTCGATCTGCCACAAAGCCTTCTCCAACAACCGGTTGATCCCGTCGCGCCCCAGCCCCGCCGCTACAGCCCTCCGAATCATCCGCCGCCCAAGGCCTCTGTTCTGCGTCGTTCTCTTCTCGGCGCCTGGCCCCACTCCTCTCCAGGTATCGATCGTCCTTCGCCCTTGTCGCAGGGCTTCTGTCAGCCGAATCTGTTTCCCCTTTCGTTTCTGCTGCAGGAAGGTCGCCGCCTCGGGCCTTTGTTCCGCTGTGTCGACCGTAGTGCCGCCACGGACATCGTCGGCATCACATCCAGCCTACATCCTGGACACCATGGCCGCCGCCCAATCCGCCGCTCTCGGGCCGCTGTTCTTGTTGTCGCCGACCACCAACCATCAGCTAGATTTCTCTGACCTAGCTGCACAAATCCTGGCCACATGCGACTCTCTCCACGCCAAAGTCGATCGTCTTCTCGAGTACCACGAAATGGCTTCTGCAACCCCCCGCGAGGTTCCCTGTGTAACGGCCCTATTGTCCGCCACAATTAACAATATCATAAACATATGCATTTCATAATCTTGTACAGCGGAAAATGTACATATGCATTTCATAACGAGTAAGTATCATAAACATCAGTTACATAAAATTCTATATACCAGTACAGAAAGAAAATAAAGCAGTAAATGCTACCTGAGCTCTAATGACGACCGGTCGCTGTCTTTCCGGTTCCTAAAAATTTAGAGAATACAACCGTTAGTCTTGTATAAGACTAAGTGAAAATTTACCTTTTTAATCTGCTGTACAGTAAAAGTTTTCTAAAAAAAATAAGTACTGTTGTCATTTAATACCTAATATAGAACAGTTCATTTCATCGTGAATTTGTCTAAATAACTACCAATAGTGTTGGAAGGCTAAAACAAATCATCAATAATAAACAATAAACGTCTGTTACAGTTAAGCTATACGCCAATATTCTTTAAGTTTGCATTTCTTTTTTATATAGGCACTATTAAGGGTAAATCAATAATTTCTATATCCGTCTCAGTCTTCCGTATTTCAGTCTTTGGGCCCGACCCCTTTGGGGTCATCAGTCTCCAGACCAGTACGTACAACACGCGTTTATGCCTTTCGGCTCGACTGGCCTGGTACTTCAGTACACAACATCAGTATTCTTTATTTTATATTACCCTTAATAGTTCCATGTGTCGACAAATTATATTATGTATGATGAGTTCTTTATGTTAATTAGTCCCCTCAGAATATTTTCTTGCTTGATTGCCTCTAAGTGAGGCCATTCATAGCATTTGCAACATATAGAGTGATGGTATAAAGCAGTTTCATGAAGCAGTTAAATATTTTGGTAAAGCATACATTAAAAAGAGAAATTCTCACCGTGGCTCGTTCCTTTTCTTTACCCCGTCTCGAATAGACGTCGCGTCGACTCGGAGATGTCATCCTTCACAATATCTGTACATTTATAAGGCAACAATATTTATTTCATGAGGTTGCATCCCACACAGCGATCCAACGCATTCAAGTCCACACAAACACAGTCCAACCAGCCCACAAATACAGTCCAAAACCAGCCCATATACAGTCCAAAACCAGCCCACAAAAATAGTCCAAACAGCCCATAAAAATAGCCCATAAACACAGTCCAAATAGCCCCTACCACAGTCCAAGCAGCCCACACAAACAGTCCAAAACCAGCCGGCTAACAAGTGCAAAATAAACTATGGCACAGCCGGCCTAGTTGTCCAGCCCAGCTGCCATCCCAAAACAGCAACCAACATAACATAGCCACATAAAACATATAGAACAAACTACCCAGCCGGCCATACCAGAACAAAAGTAACTAGGGCACAACTCCTAAAACAACAGCCCACAAGAGTACAACCGGCCACTACACTACACCAACGAAAATACTTAAATCCAGACTCAAGTAAAAGAAAAACAGGAAAGGAAGTCAATACCTAGTCCAAAGAAACTTGAAAGTGCTCCCACCAAAGCCAAGAAAGCTCCAACCGTCCCAAAGTAGGCTAAGGAAGAGGCGTTTAGAGCTCATACATGTAGAAGAGAAGGAAGAAGCAGAAGATTTCACCATACCAGGCGACGAGAGGGAGAAACCACCCAAACCCTAGCTATCGGGTTTCGCCGGCTGCAGAGAACATGCGCAAATGTCGAAGGAGAGCAGGGATCGACAGCTATCCAGAAATAAACCACCGCTGAAGCCTTAATAAGGAGTCTGAACCGGATGCAAAACTGAACCGGTGAACCCAGCCACACATCCAACCCAGCCAACCAACAGCGCCAACCAGCCAACCAAACCAGCAAATAGCACCAACCAGCCAACAAATAGTACCAACCAGCCAACCCAGCTCACCAATATCACCAAATATAACATTACCACATAAAATTAAACCCGCAGCACTAGCAAATCAAGCCCACCTTTTAATTTACAACATATATATACAACTACATAAGTCATGCGACAATCTTCTGGGCCGTCCACATTATAAAAGCAACAAAACAAAATATAAATAGCGTTCCATACATAACATAGCATAGCACATGCAAAGGAAGAACTCGCACGACGCCGAATCATAGCTCAGGGCGACGCCGATTCATAGCTCATGGCGACGTCGATTCAATATTGCTTACCTCTTTTTTCCTCATCGGGGACGTTACCTGTAATGAATTAATTTTCGTTACGTATGATCATATAAGTGATGAATTACTGCAACATAACATAATATGACATACCAAAAAGATGTGCGTCACAATTCTCCCTTCCTTAAAAATTTTCGTACCCGAAAATCATTCTTCCATATTATCAAACAGTACAGGAAAAAGATTTCGCATTGCCTCTTCACGTTCCCACGTCGCCTCGTGCCTAGGGTGACCCTTCCACCAAACTAGCACAAACGGCACGTCTCGATTTCTTAACTGTTTGCTTTGCCGATTTATAATCTGATATGGTTCCGTCGGGCTAGAGAGGTCTGGTTCAATTTGTATATCTGTGGTTGCAACAATCGTTTCAGGGTCATGAACATACTTCTGTAATGCTGACACATGAAATACATGATGCAACCTTTGTAACTCTGTTGGTAGCTCCAAGCGGTAGGCTACGTCATCGACCCGCTCAACGACGGAAAAAGGTCCGACATAACGCGGACTCAATTTCCCAAGTCGTCGGAAACGTGTAACTCCTTTGAACGGTCTGATTTTCAAACATACCTGGTCACCGACTTGAAATTGCACAAGACGATGACGGGCATTATAGTATTTTTGTTGGCGATCTTGCGCTACCTTCATTCGTTGTTGGATCAACTTTACTTTTTCATGCCATTTATCAATTTTCTCCCGGTTATACAGTGTTCGTTCCCCCTCGTCAGCCCAACTTAATGGTGTTCGACAACGTCGGCCATACAATGCTTCAAAGGGTGTCATCTGAATAGACGATTGGTAGCTGTTATTATACGCAAACTCTACCAAGGTCAGATACTTTTCCCAGGAGCCTTTTAAATCCAAGACCACCATACACAGTAAATCTTCTAAGAACTGTATTGTTCGCTCTGACTGTCCATCTGTTTGGGGATGGAAGGTTGTGCTGAATAATAACTTTGTTCTCAAACGTTTGTGAATATATCTCCAGTTTCCCGACGTGAATCGACCATCACGGTCAGAAACAATGGAGCGTGGAATTCCATGCAATTTGACAATAACATCTATGTACAGATCATTTAACTTTTCAGGTGGTCCTTCCTGTCGCACGGGAATAAAATGTGCGCTCTTCGTTAGGCGATCAATAATGACCCAAATACCATCATGTCCCAATTTGCTGCGAGGAAGACCGAAAACAAAATCCATCGCAATGTCTTCCCACTTTCATTCTGGTATGGGTAGGGAATACAAATATCCTCCAGGTTTCTGGTGTTCTGCTTTCACCAGTTGACACGTGTGGCAGGACGCAATATACGCTATGACGTCCTTTTTCATACCAGGCCACCAGAAATCCTCCTTCAGGTCCTGATGCATCTTTGTTCGTCCTGGGTGAATTGAATACGGTGTGTTATGTGCCTCAAATAGAATATCTTTTCGTATGTTGTTCACATTCGGGACACACAATCGTCCGTTCATAAGTAATAGTCCATTCTGTTCTGTAAACTCACTCGTCTCTCCTTTCTTTACTTTCTTTTGCAATTCAGCGAGAAACGGATCCTTTGGCAAAGCTGCTTTGATCCTATCTTTCAATGTATAGCTGATTTGTAATTGAGACAACTGGGCTCGCTTGCTTTCCGGTGTAACGAGCGGAGTGATGTGCATCTTTTCCAACTCATACACCAATTGTGCTTCATAACCAGACAAAACAGATAAGTCAACTGTGTTCTTGCGGCTTAAGGCATCCGCAACTACATTTGCTTTGTCTGGGTGGTACTGCATATCGACATCGTAGTCTTTGATAAATTCTAACCAACGACGCTGGCGAAGGTTCAAATCCTTCTGAGAATAGATATATTTTAGATTTTTGTGATCCGTAAAAACTTCGCAGCGTACGCCATATAAATAATGTCGCCAAATCTTTAGGGCAAAAATTACGGCAGTCAGTTCTAAATCATGAACTGGGAAATTTTTCTCAGCATCTTTCAACTGTCGGGAAGCATATGCAAATACTTTTCCATGCTGCATCAATACACAACCCAAACCCTTGTACGACGCGTCACTATAAATCTGAAACCCTTCCGTACCTGACGGCATAGTTAAAATCGGCGCTGTAGTCAGTTTTTCTTTTAAAATGTCAAATGCAATCTGACAGTCCTTTGACCAATAAAACAACACATTCTTCCTGGTTAGCTGGGTCAACGGTAAAGAGATTCTTGAAAAGTTCTTTACAAAACGTCGATAGTAGCCTGCCAAACCCAGGAAACTCCGTACTTCCGTCACTGTTGTTGGTTGCGGCCAACTGAGGATAGATTCAATCTTTGCGGGGTCTACTGTCAAACCCTGTTCCGTTATCACGTGTCCAAGAAAGGACACTTCTCGCAACCAAAATTCACATTTCGAAAATTTGGCATACAGTTGATGTTCTTTCAATGTCTGCAAGGCCAATCGTAAATGCCAAGCATGGGCTTCATCTGACGGGGAATAAATCAGGATATCGTCAATAAACACAATCACGAATTGGTCCAGATAATCTTTAAAGACCCGGTTCATCAGATCCATAAATGCTGCTGGTGCATTGGTTAGCCCAAACGGCATGACCATAAACTCATAATGACCATATCTGGTACTGAACGCAATTTTGAAAATATCTTCTTCTTTTATCCTTAGCTAGTGGTAACCAGATCGCAAATCCAACTTAGAGAACACTCTAGCATTGACAAGTTGGTCGAATAAATCCTCGATACGAGGAAGAGGATATTTATTCTTCACAGTCAACTTATTGAGTTCACGATAATCAACGCACAGGCGTAACGTTCCTTCTTTCTTCTTTACAAACAATACGGGGGCACCCCACGGAGAGGAACTTGGGCGAATGAAATTTTTATCAATTAAATCTTGTAGCTGCACTTTCAATTCTGCCAATTCCTTTGGCGCCATACGATATGGTGACTTTGCCACCGGTCTAGCCCCTTGCTCGAGGTTAATTTCAAATTCAATTTCTCTCTTTGGCGGGAGTCCAACCAACTCTTCCGGAAATAACTCTTGAAAGTCACATACGACTGGAATTGTCGTAATGTCCTTCTTTTCTTCTGGAGGTCCTTTCACCATTACCAGAATAGCTTGATCGCCTTTCCGGAGTTGTGAAAGCGCTTTCATTGCAGAAATTACCATTTTCGACACTTCACCTAATCCGCGATACGTAATTCGACTTTGATCTGCACACTTTACCGATACTTCTTTAGTCTTACAGTCAATCACTGCCTCCTGTTGGGTTAACCAGTCCATGCCCAGAATAATATCGAACTCGGTCAAGTGAAGAACCACTAAGTCCGTTGTAAATGACTTATCATTCAGGGCAAACGTAATGATTACTCGTTGTTGTGCAGTAAGTATCTGGTTATTTGGTAACGTAACTTGCAAAACCTCTTGGACCCGATAGGGTTTTGCCGCAAGTGCATTCAATATTGTGGTAGAAATAAAGGAATGGCTTGCTCTCGTATCAAATAACACTTTAACTAAAAAGTTACCGATAGGGATAATACCTGTCACAACGGTGTCATCCGCCTTTGCCTCTTGCTGATTCAGATTGAATACCCGCGGCTGCACTCGGCGTTCTTGTCTTTAACGTTCTTCTATATATGCTCCTGCTGGCACTGACGTAGAAGCTGAGGCTGCGTACTCACCTCCCGTAGTACGACCCATCTGATACAATCTCTGGCCCTGTGGCACTGGAAACTGCTGTGCTGCTCTTTGTCCTTCTCGGTTCCGAGGGCACTCCCTCTGTCGATGCCCAGGCTGACGGCACAAATAGCAGACATTGCTTCCCACTAAACACTGCCCCTTGTGGCTTTTGCCACACTTGCCACATCGTTGCTCAACTGTCGGTGCACTGCCACTGCTTTCAATGGGACGAGACCGCTTTCCTGAATCACTTGACTTCCCTGATGTGCTCGTCTTGCTCGAGGACTCCTTACTAGAAGACGACCATGTCGATCTTTTCTTTGCAAAGTCTCTTCGCTTTTGGGTTTTCTCCGCATCGATTTCCATCAAACGGGCTTTCTTCACCAAAGCCCCATAGTCTATGATCTCCATCGGTATCAGAATCGAACGAATACTATCTCGCAGCCCTTCCTGGAAGCGTCGACATCTTTCTTTCTCATTAGGCACAAAGGCCTCTGCATAAAATGCTAAATTGGCGAACTCTGTTTCGTAGTCCAAGACTGATCGAGGACCCTGCACCAAACGCAAAAACTTATCATGTAACAATTTCTTTTCTGATTCCGGAACAAACCAGTTAGTAAACGCTTGGATAAAAGTGGCCCACGGAATACTTGCTTGTGTGCGGCCCGCCAACCTGCCACGCACACTCTGCCACCACCGCTTTGCTTCTCCTTCTAATAAAAACGTAACCAAACCCACTTTTCGTTCGTCTGGGCAAAGCATGACTTCCAGTATCGTCTCAATGCGTGAGATCCAATTCTCTGTTTCCAAGGGCGATAACCCTCCCCGAAACACTGGTGGCTTCAATTCCAGGAATTGCTTTAAATCGACATCCAATTGTTTCTGCTGTGACGGTCCTGCCACTTCCGGTGCTGGTGGAGGGGGCACATCTCTAACCATTTTAATAGCCTCTGCCAGCATCCGCGTCAGATCCATTAATTGCGGTGGTGTCTGTGAGGGTATCATTTGCGGCAGCTCTTGCTGGGCCTGCCCTGATGCACTTCCCTCAGACATTACCTCTTGCTCTTCCTGCGCATCCATCGAAATCACACTTAGATGGATTTACCGACAAGCATACATACTCGTTATGGCCAGGGTGCAATTGGAAACCTGGCTCTGATACCATTAAATTGTAACGGCCCTATTGTCCGCCACAATTAACAATATCATAAACATATGCATTTCATAATCTTGTACAGCGGAAAATGTACATATGCATTTCATAACGAGTAAGTATCATAAACATCAGTTACATAAAATTCTATATACCAGTACAGAAAGAAAATAAAGCAGTAAATGCTACCTGAGCTCTAATGACGACCGGTCGCTGTCTTTCCGGTTCCTAAAAATTTAGAGAATACAACCGTTAGTCTTGTATAAGACTAAGTGAAAATTTACCTTTTTAATCTGCTGTACAGTAAAAGTTTTCTAAAAAAAAATAAGTACTGTTGTCATTTAATACCTAATATAGAACAGTTCATTTTATCGTGAATTTGTCTAAATAACTACCAATAGTGTTGGAAGGCTAAAACAAATCATCAATAATAAACAATAAACGTCTGTTACAGTTAAGCTATACGACAATATTCTTTAAGTTTGCATTTCTTTTTTATATAGGCACTATTAAGGGTAAATCAATAATTTCTATATCCGTCTCAGTCTTCCGTATTTCAGTCTTTGGGCCCGACCCCTTTGGGGTCATCAGTCTCCAGACCAGTACGTACAACACGCGTTTATGCCTTTCGGCTCGACTGGCCTGGTACTTCAGTACACAACATCAGTATTCTTCATTTTATATTACCCTTAATAGTTCCATGTGTCGACACATTATATTATGTATGATGAGTTCTTTATGTTAATTAGTCCCCTCAGAATATTTTCTTGCTTGATTGCCTCTAAGTGAGGTCATTCATAGCATTTGCAACATATAGAGTGATGGTATAAAGCAGTTTCATGAAACAGTTAAATATTTTGGTAAAGCATACATTAAAAAGAGAAATTCTCACCGTGGCTCGTTCCTTTTCTTTGCCCCGTCTCGAATAGACGTCGCGTCGACTCGGAGATGTCATCCTTCACAATATCTGTACATTTATAAGGCAACAATATTTATTTCATGAGGTTGCATCCCACACAGCGACCCAACGCATTCAAGTCCACACAAACACAGTCCAACCAGCCCACAAATACAGTCCAAAACCAGCCCATATACAGTCCAAAATCAGTCCACAAAAATAGTCCAAACAGCCCATAAAAATAGCCCATAAACACAGTCCAAATAGCCCGTACCACAGTCCAAGCAGCCCACACAAACAGTCCAAAACCAGCCGGCTAACAAGTGCAAAATAAACTAGGGCACAGCCGGCCTAGTTGTCCAGCCCAGCTGCCATCCCAAAACAGCAACCAACATAACATAGCCACATAAAACATATAGAACAAACTACCCAGCCGGCCATACCAGAACAAAAGTAACTAGGGCACAACTCCTAAAACAACAGCCCACAAGAGTACAACCGGCCACTACACTACACCAACGAAAATACTTAAATCCAGCCTCAAGTAAAAGAAAAACAGGAAAGGAAGCCAATACCTAGTCCAAAGAAACTTGAAAGTGCTCCCACCAAAGCCAAGAAAGCTCCAACCGTCCCAAAGTAGGCTAAGGAAGAGGCGTTTAGAGCTCATACATGTAGAAGAGAAGGAAGAAGCAGAAGATTTCACCATACCAGGCGACGAGAGGGAGAAACCACCCAAACCCTAGCTATCGGGTTTCGCCGGCTGCAGAGAACATGCGCAAATGTCGAAGGAGAGCAGGGATCGACAGCTATCCAGAAATAAACCACCGCTGAAGCCTTAATAAGGAGTCCGAACCGGATGCAAAACTGAACCGGTGAACCCAGCCACACATCCAACCCAGCCAACCAACAGCGCCAACCAGCCAACCAAACCAGCAAATAGCACCAACCAGCCAACAAATAGTACCAACCAGCCAACCCAGCTCACCAATATCACCAAATATAACATTACCACATAAAATTAAACCCGCAGCACTAGCAAATCAAGCCCACCTTTTAATTTACAACATATATATACAACTACATAAGTCATGCGACAATCTTCTGGGCCGTCCACATTATAAAAGCAACAAAACAAAATATAAATAACGTTCCATACATAACATAGCATAGCACATGCAAAGGAAGAACTCGCACGACGCCGAATCATAGCTCAGGGCGACGCCGATTCATAGCTCATGGCGACGCCGATTCAATATTGCTTACCTCTTTTTTCCTCATCGGGGACGTTACCTGTAATGAATTAATTTTCGTTACGTATGATCATATAAGTGATGAATTACTGCAACATAACATAATATGACATACCAAAAAGATGTGCGTCACACCCTGCCCTAAGCCGTCTCCACCATGGCTGCCTCCTACACAATGCAAAAGTTTTCTGGCCATGCCACCTCTCTCCACGGTCGTTAATGCACCACCGCTCTCTACGGTGGTCGTCCATCCGTCGCTTCCACCGGCCGCATCACCGCCTCTTTTGCCGCCCCGTCAGGTAAACTCGTTGCCCCCTCTACCGACTTTTACTCCACCGGCTCCAGTCTTGCCACCCCCTCCGATCATCTCACTGTCTCCTCACCCGGCTCTCTCTCTGTCGACCCCTGCCCCGCCGCTTCCACTGGCCGCATCGCCGCCTATTATGCCGCCCCGTGCCCCGCTGCCACCGACGGATCCATTCCTACTGTCTGTCGTCGCGTCTTCGACATCCTTGTGGCGGCTGCTCACCATCGCCCCACCAACCTTGCGGAAGCCATTACTTCTGATGACTGTCCTTCCCATGGGCGGACCCACCTTCGGACACACCTGGGCACGTGCCCGAGTGTGAAAATTCGCAGATTTCACCGGGCAAGATGATTTTATTATCGCTTAGCTGCGGCTGCCCTTTTCGCGCTTTGATTTTTCCCTAGCCCGATCGTTGCTACTCCGCAGTCCGCCCCGATTTGCTCTTGATCGCTGCTGCTTGGCTGCTCCTGATCGTTGCTACTCCCGATCGTTGCTGCTCCCGAGTCTGTCTCCTCAAGGACCGCAATCCGCCTCCTCAACCTCAAGGTTCTTCTTCTTCTTCTTCTTCTTCTTCTTCTTCTGCTGCTGCTGCTGTGTGCATAGTTAACTTCTTCTTACTGTTGCCTTGTCATTTATTACTGCAGTTGTGTGGATAGTTCTTCTTATTGTTGTTGTGTGCATAGTTAACTTCTTCTTCTTACTGCTTCCTTGTCATTTATTATTGCTGCTATGTGCATAGTTCTTCTTACTGTTGATGTGCGCATAGTTAACTTGTCATTTGTTTTGCTTGGATCTTCATTTTAGCTTTAATTTGTACCGTTACTGTGTTTTCTTCTTCTTATGTTATGTTAGAATGTGCAGAAAAATTTAGTTTCTGTTATGTTAGAATCAATTAGCACATGAACTGATTTTATGGCCATGATGAAGCACTGATTCTGCTAGTGCATAGTTTAAACTTGTCATTTATTAAGTGAATTAGTAGATATCTATGAAATTTTGTTGTTTGGACATGGTTAGGTAGATGAAGCACCGATTCTGCTTTAGCATCTCCATTTTAGCTTTAATTCGTATTGTTACTGTGTTTGCTCTCCTTTTTCACTATGTTTTACTTTAATTTTGGGTATAGTTGATGAAGAGAACTCATCCTTGTCGTGCTGATGTTTAGAGCTTCAAATATGGGTTGATTCATTTCATAGATTCTTTCAACATGATTTTTGTTTCCAATTTCTGTTTTTGAGTTATAATCTTAGCATACCCCTGCACCTGTCTCCAGCAAAGCTAAGATAAAATATGAAATGTTGTCGATGAGTTAACAATTTTAGTTTGTAAATTACAAGATCAGTTTTTTATTTTCTTTGGTGCCTACTTAGGTGTTCGATGGATAAGTTTTTTTTAAAAGTG
This sequence comes from Platanthera guangdongensis, assembly GCA_039583875.1. Lineage (NCBI taxonomy): Eukaryota > Viridiplantae > Streptophyta > Magnoliopsida > Asparagales > Orchidaceae > Platanthera > Platanthera guangdongensis. The sequence continues at coordinate 61,416,464 of CM077152.1, read as the reverse complement.
AACTCAAATCAAATTTCTCAAAATTCTCAAACATCAGATTCATGTGATAAAATGACTCGATCTGAATTTACCTTAGATAAGTTAACTGCTGATCCAGGATTTAGACAACATATAAGCTCATATGATGTAAACATATAAGTCACGATAAGAATAAAATACTTAGAGAATGGACCTTGTCAACCGGTTTTAGCAAATTTTCCACAAACTCAAATTTGAAATAAAGCTCGTCGTTTCAACAAAACCTGGTTTAACGAGTTTAAAGATTGACTGTAATACAGTATAGATAAAGATGTTGCATATTGTCTTTATTGTTATATTTTTCCACAGAGAGGTTGTGATCCTACATTTGTATGTCGTGGTTTCAGATATTGGAAAGATAGGACGATCTTACAGAAACATGTTGGAAATCACACAAGTGCACATAATAACTCTAAGAAGATGTGCATAGCTTTAATGAATCAGAAGCAAGGTATTCAAGTCGCATTTTGCAGGCAGGAAGAGACAACGTACTCAATATCGTGCTCATTTGTGTGCGTCAATAAATTGTATGCGCTTTATTTTAAAACAAAGGTTATCTTTTCGCAGGCATGATGACTCTAAAGAATCCAACAATCGAGGCAATTTTCTTGAACTTTTAGAATTTCATGCATTGCATAACAATGAGGTCAAGTCAGTGGTTTTCGAAAATGCACCTATCAATTGTCAATTAATATCTCCAAAAATCCAAAAGGGGATAGTTTTTTGCATTGCATCGGAGATAACAAAGACAATTGTTCAAGACGTTGGGGATAGCTGCTTCAGTATTTTGGTCAACGAATCACATGATGTGTCCACAAAATAACAAATGGCCGTGGTTTTACGTTATGTTACTATCAAAAGTCTTATTATGAAGCGTCTTCTTGGGTTTGTTCATGTTGTAGACACAACTGCCTTATCATTAAAGAAAGTTATTGATAATTTGTTTGCAAAACATTACCTAAATATTTATAAATTGCGGGGTCAAGGTTATGATGGTGCTAGCAATATGAGGGGTGAGTTCAAAGGACTGAAAACGTTGATATTGTAGGAGAATAATAATGTTTTTTTGCATTCATTGTTTTGCTTATCAACTGCAACTAATATTAGTAGTTGTTGCAGAAGATCATGTTGAAGTTGCAGAGATTTTCACGCTTATTAACCTTGTGTTAAATGTTGTTGGCAGTTCTTGTAAATGACGTGATTGTATAAGAGCATTAGAAGTTGATCGGGTTGCTTTAGAGCTTGGTTGCGGGGAGTTGGAAAGTGGTCGAGGGGCAAATCAACCACTTGAATTAAAAAGGGAAGGTGACACATGGTGGAGTGCATATTATGACACAATATTAAATTTTATTCGGATGTTCTCATCTAATGTTGAGGCACTTAAAATTATTAAAGTTGATGGTGTAGAAGGAAATCAAAGAGGAATGATCAATGCTTTAATTAAAAGTTTCTTGACTTTTAATTTTATTTTCCTCTTGCATTTAACGAAGAGTATTTTATCCAAGTCATACGAGTTATCACAAGCTTTACAGAAGAAGGATCAAGACATTGTTAATGCAATGAAGTCTATAAAATTTACAAAGCAGTTATTGTTTAATTTAAGAAATGATGATTTTTAATAGAACTCATTCATGACTGAAGTATCAAAATTTTGCACAAAACAACATATATAGGTTTCTAATATGAATGAAAAATATATTCAAGTAGGAAGATCAAGAAGCAATGAAAGAGAGGTTACAAATTATCATCATTTTTTTGTTGAAATCTTCAATACAGTGCTTGATTGGACTTTGAACGAGTTAAATGATCGTTTTAACGAAGTGAACACTGAACTACTTTTATGTGTTTCTTGTCTTGATTCTAGTGATCGATTTGCCTCATTTGATAAACAAAAGTTAGTTTGTCTCGCAGAATTGTACTTATCTGATTTCTCACAAATAGAATTGCAACTACTTGAAGGACAACTTGATATGTATATTATTGACATGCACTCTTTACCAACCGACACGTTCTCTCATAGTAAAGGAATTGGTGGTCTTTTAAAACTATTGCTGGAGTTGAAAAAACAAGATCACTATCAGTTGGTTTTCATACTTTTAAAGTTGCCATGTATTCTACCCGTTGCAACTACTACAGTTGAAAGAATGTTCTCTGCAAAACATATTATAAAAAATCGTTTACGAAACAGAATGGAAGACGAATGGATAAATGACTGCATGATCGTTTATACGGAGAAGGATGTTGTTGACACTATTATTAATGATATTATTATTACAAAATTTCAAAATATGTGTCCACGAAAAGTGGCCTGTTGAACGGTATATCATGTGTTTTCTTGTTAATAACTTTTTATTAATTACAATATTAGTTTAATTTTATTTAAGCATTGCATTTAATTATTTATTTTAAAATTGTGCCCGGGTTAAGAAAATTTTCTAGTTCCGCCCTTGGTCCTTCTAATGGCGCCGCCGCTACCCACCAACACTGCCGCCACTGCTACGTGCTAACTGTCCTTGTTCTGGCGAGAGGTCCAAATACCAGATGATCCGGTCACCCGCTTGGTACACGAGCTTGAGGGAAAGCTCGTTTTGAAGGAAGGATGGAGTGTTACAGGTCCAAATGTTACGAAACTACACGACGACGAGCCAAAATGACAAGTCTACACGCGTCGGGCCCGTATATCACAAGGGCCCACCGAGACCGCAGAGAATATTTAATAATAAATAGTTGTTATTTTTGTTAACGCATTTTTAGTATTTCCAGCATTTCCTAATTTCAGTATTTTCTAATCTCCAGTATTTCCTAATTTCAGTATTTTCTTTTATATTCGCTCCTCGCCATTATAAAAGGGCAGACGGACCTTGTAATATTTATTTTGGAATGTATGAAGGTTTTTTAGGGTTGCTCCCTAATTTCGCCTCTTTTTTCCTTCTTCCTTCTCGCTCACCCCAGCCGGCCCTTCCCCTTGCCAGATTCTTCCTAAAATTTATCTGTAATCGTATCAGTTACATTGTCTGTTCTTCTAATGGAATCATTCATTAATATATCTTTTTTAGTTTTATCACACATGCATCATAATATTCTCATTTCCACTGCACTCAGCTAAGATACCAACGAATTTGAAAAGATCATCAGTATAAACAAAAGAAATGAAGAACTGAGAACATCAAGAATGTGCTGGCAATTGAAATGTAAATAAAAGAATCAAAATTTCAAGCATAAAACTAGTTTGAAAAATGGAAAAAATAAAAGTAGAAACCATTTCCTTGCACAGACTTGAAAGCTTCTCACCTGCACAACAGCGAACCCAACCGATGCATAGCGTGTGTATTGAAGGATCTTCTTCCTGCCAGCTTCCCCTTCCCTCTTTTGAAGATCTTGCAACTTGGGAAAAATCTGGGTAAGAAGCTGAAATACAATTTGTGCATTGATAAAAGGAACAATGCCAAGCGAGCAGATTCCTAGCCTACCAATGCCACCACCAGAAAATGAATCTAAAGTACTCAACAGACTGTTCTGATCCAAATTACCAACAAAGGCTTCTCGATTGATTCCACCTATAGGTATGTATATGCCAAGTCGAGACAAAGCTAAGTATCCTAGGAGCTTCAGGAACTTCAGAGGAAGAGGGCCTTTGAAAAAGTCACCAAAGTCAATGGAGCTGTCCTCAATTGCAGCTGAAATTTAGAGTTAAATGAGATCTTTTTAAGATGATCACATAACTATAAGATCAGTAAACTAATGCAGCTGATCTAAACACTTATTAGAACTCAAAAAACAAAGGTCTTGTTGCAACTGGCAAATTTGAAACCCAAAAAATGATAACATTCTTTTGGATAAACATTTTGTTCGCTGAGAATTAACATAGGCATGAAAAGAGAGAATGGAGCAAAATAAAATTAAAACTCAGTTCCACAGGTTTTTTTTGGTAACAAATGAGAGGCAGAAATAAAAGACAAAGAAACTTACAAATATGCAATAAGATAACCATAAAGAGCTGTCTTCTAGTATCAGCACAACTATTGGGATCTTAAGTACTGAGTTATAAATCCCATACTTTTAAAGGAGTGCAGGTGAATAGAAGTATAGCTAAAGGGTAACACCTTACTAGCCTGCAGGGTGGAGGTTTGTCGAATATATGTATAACATCAAAGCCAAGTTACTCCCTATCCTAGTCGCATGAAGCATATTAGCAGTGTTCCCAGTGGAGATGACGAACATAGTTGAATCATCGAACGTCGAGCAATCCATCCAGTGAAGTTATAGTCATCGAACGTCAAGTGTTCCCCTAATGAAGCATATCTTCCCAGAAGCTCTGTCCAAAGTCATGGTGCACTGAAGCTCCAGTGGCCAATGTCGCAGTTCCACAATTGTTGTGTCTATGTATTATCAGAGAGTAGTCTCCTAATCACATGCAGTCATAAACAAGGAAAAATCCTATCGACCGCAACCTCCTTCTGATCGGTCCTTCAAATGCAAAATAATTTGTATGCTTGGTCTTCTTGCGCCATTTGCACTGCTTGCTCCTCCAATTAAGAAGAGAGCATTGATGGTCTTCGATCACAGCAAAACGCAGTTCCTCCAATCAAACAGATCTCCTCCAAATGAGTATCTACCTTCATTGAGTGCCATTCTTCGAGTTTATGTGCTTTGTCCACCCAGTTCACAAGGGTCTTGGCATCCTCTAGCATGGGGAGCAATTGCCGTGGTCGTATTCATCCCTTTCAATTGAGGAGATTCACTCAAGTTATTCATCCTCTCCTACAATAGACTCATAGCGACTTCCTATATGTGTCCTCTCTTGCAGTCGAAGAGTTTCCTCCATACATCAAAGGTCGTCGACTTCTCTTCTTGTTGTCGTTAGGAGACTTGGGTCATTTATATGACAACTGTATGTTGACATTGTGTTCAACGTGGATGTCTCAAGTGTACTCATTGTGGAAAGATAGGACACATCAAAAACATGTTACAGCATCATGGTTTTATACCTAGACACTCTCTTCACTCAGCTATTATGACATCTTCCATCATCTCATAGTATGTGAAGCTAGAGGGAGCAACCATAAGTTGAGAGATATTTACAAGTCGTGTAATTCATATTTTATTATTATTGTGCGTAAGTGGGTTTTAGTCTCACATTGTGTGTTTAAGTTTTCAAGTGTATTGTAATGTTATATAAAACCCTCTATGAATGAATAATAGACAGGCAATTATCATTTCCTCCTCATTCAACTTGGTATCAGAGCTAAACCCTAATCTCCTGTTTCCGCTAACTTCTGTTCCCGTCCGGATCCGCCGTGTGCGCTTCTACGCTCCAGATCGACAGCCAACGTCTCCTTCTGCTCTCTCTACGAGGATGACGGGGGCCTCCAAGCCACCGCCGGCTGCTGAGAGGGACGTTGTCGTCGTCGCTCCATGACGCAGCCCATTTGTTCTCCCTCCGCTATGACCGCTCCAGAACGATAAATCTACTATGCAAACCTACTGCGCCTCCTTCGGGGTTTCTTTCTGATCTCTGCTTTGGCGCCTCCTCCGGGGCCTTCTCCTGCGCCAGATCTTCTGTGCAGCCCTTCTTGTATCCTTCTGTTGTGTTACCGTCGTATGTTGGCCTATCTGGGGCCACTCTGCGTTGTCGCCGTCAGCTCTTCCTGTGGTGTTTTTGACAAGATCTGTTGCTCTGACATGGGTGACTCTTTCGCGTCGTCGCCGGGTGTGATTCAACCTCAGATGAGTGACCCGCAGTGGTCTCATGGTCACTCTGGCTCTCTGAAGATTACCACGGACCCGTTGGATGACGCAAACTATCTTGAATGGTCTCGGGCGGCGCAACATGCTATTTGCAGTCATCAGATGTTTGGCTACATTGATGGAACTGTTAAGGAACTCTCAAAAACCAATCCCTCCTGGAAACGATGGGACTCAAAAAAACTTCCTGGTTGTTTCATGGTTTCTTCACTCTGTCTCCGAAAGTTTATCGGAGTTACATGATGATGGACTCCGCGTTTGAAATCTAGGCCTGTGCCCGTGCGACGTATTCTCAAATTGGCAGTTCTACACGGGCTTATGAGCTTACTCGCCGCATTTTGGAACTGCGGCAAGGGGCTATGACGGTGTCCTTTTTTCAGAGTTCGAGCATCTATATCAGGAGTTGGACTATTTCTCGCATTTCACTCCAGCATGCACTGCAGACGCTGTTTAGCTCCAACAATGGGAGGATCGCTTTCGTCTCCATGTCTTCTTGATGGGGCTGAACATTGAGTTCGACATGGTGCGGATACATTTTTCACTGCACTCCTCTCTCGTCACTTCGGTAAGCCTTCAGCATGGTCCTAGGTGATGAAGACCGACGGAAGTCTCTTGGTGCTAGCACTCCTCCTGAGCGCTCTGTCTTGACTAGTGTTGGTCGTGGTCATGCTCTCAGCCCTAACTTGTCTGTTCTCACTTGTGATTATTGTGGTCGCAAAGGCCACACTCGGGAGGTGCGTTACAAGCTTCACCCACGTCTTGCCCCTCGTGGTCGTGGTCGTGGTCGTGGTCATGGTCGGGGGCCGGGATGTAGGGGTCATCGCCAGAGTGGTCCCAGACCTCATGATGTTGCCTACTCTACAAACGTCTATGACGAGACCTCCACTGTTGTTCTCGGGCAGCTTACTGCTCATGAATTGGATGCTTTCTGCCGCCTGCTACACTCTCAGCCTGATCAGCCTCTGATTGCCTATGCTTTCATTGCCTCTATTGTTATGCCAAATGCCCATGCGGCCACTGCCTCCTCTGAGTGGGTGATTGATTCTGGTGTCACTCACTACATGACCGGCTCCTCCTCCGGTTTCTCTCTTACGCTCCTTTGTCTGGTAACGACAAAGTTATATTTGTTAATTGCATGTTGTCTTCCATTGCTGGCAATGGCCATATTTCATGTTCCTCTTCTATTTCTCGGTCATCATGTTCCCTCTATTTCTCGCAATTCACTTTCTATCAGTGATATTACTCGATCCCTTAATTGATCCGTGACCTTTTTTTTCTGATTATGGTGTTTTTCAGGAAATGGGTACGAAGCGGAACATTGACAATGATAGGAACTACGGTGGTCTCTATTACTTGGATTTTCAGCCTTCATCTTCTCAGGCTCTCTCCTGCACCATTGTTACAGTTGATGATGTTCGTCGATGGCACCTGCGGCTTGGACATCCGGCTCCTATCTATCTTCTGAAGTTGATACCTGTTTTTTCTCCTTTTTACAAACCTTTGTTTGTGATGTCTGTGATAGGTCTAAAATTGTGAGACATAGTTCCTCACATTTATCTTATCCCAGTACCATTCTGTTTGATGTTGTTCACTTTGATGTCTGGGGGTCGTCCCCCGTTTTATCTATATCTAGTTTTCGTTGGTTTGTCACCTTTATTAATTGTTTTCTCGCACAACTTGGGTGTATTTGTTAAAAAAGAAGAGTAAAGTCTTCTCTTGTTTTCAGACTTTTCACAAAATGATTCAGACCCAATTTAAGAGCTTTATTTGTGTCCTGCGCAGTGATATGGGGGGAATATGATAATCGGGGAACATTTGGCGCATACCTCACTAATCATGGTATCATCCACCAAACCACGTGCGTTCACACCTCTACCCAAAATGGAGTTGCCGAACGAAAAAACCGGCACCTGTTGGATGTCGCCCGTTGTCTTCTGGGTACTCTACACCTCCTCAAATCCTATTGGGTGATGTTGTTCTTACCGCTGCCCACCTTATCAATTGACTTCCCTCACGTTTTCTTGGTTATGCTACTCCCCTAGCTCTGTTGTCTACCATGGCTGTGGTTTATACTTCTCATCTGCCTCCTCGCGTCTTTGAATGTGTATGTTTTGTGCATATATATTTGTCTCACCAAGAAAAATTGGACCCTCAGGCTCATCGGTGTGTGTTCCTTGGATACTCTTCCACGACAAAAAGATATTGTTGTTATCACCCCCCCCCCCTCTGGGCGCATATTTTGCACTATGAATGTTACCTTTCAAGAAGAGGAATCCTATTTTTTACCATCGACTCACTCTCTTCGTCAGGGGGAGAGTAGTGGTGATACGGATATTCCTCTTCAGGTTCTTCCTCCCCTACCACCACAGCTTTTGCTGCCTCGCGAACTGGATCCTCTTATTATTGTTCCTCTTCTTGTTACTCTGATCGTCCCTTTTCTTCACGTGTACCACCGACGCTCCTCCGGTATACAGGCTACTAAGGTTCTGCCTCTACCAGTGTCCGCTTCCGCCTCAGATTCTGATGGTGCGGATTTGCATATTCCGCTTGCTCTGGAAAGATAAGGTTGCGTATACTAAACACCCTATTTCTAATCATGTGACTTACCACCATCTTACCGCGGCTCACCAGGCATTTGTTGTTTCTCTCTCTCCGGTTGTTATTCTTAAGACATGGCAGGAAGCTTTGGGTATCCCGGTCTGGACTCAAGCTATAAGAGAGGAGTATCTTGGACAAGAACCACACTTGGGATGTCTCTTTCCTTCCTCCTGGCAAGAAAGTTATTGCCTCAAGATGGGTGTTTTCGATCAAACAAAATCAAGAAGGGAAGGTCGAACGGTATAAGGTGCAGTTGGTCGCCCAGGAGTACACTCAGACTCAGGGAGTTGACTACCAGGAGACCTTCGCCCTCATGGCTAAGATACACTCTATTCGAGTATTGTTGTCATGTGTGGCTTACATGGACTAGGACCATCACCAACTGGATGTTAAGAACGTGTTTCTCCCTTGTGAGCTTGATGAAGAGGTATACATGAATTTCCCTCCTGGGTTTGTGAAAAAGGGAGCTGAAGTTCTTGTTTGTCATCTAAGGAGGTCCTTATACGGCTTGAAACAGTCCCCCAGAGCACGGTTTGGTAGATTCCTCACGGCTATGCTCAAATTTGGGTACAAACAGGTGTATTCTGATCACACTATGTTTATTCGGAGACGTGATCAGGGTATTGTGGTCCTAATTGTTTATGTAGATGACATCGTGATCACTGGTAACAATTTGGAAGAGATTGTGAATCTCAAGTCCCTCTTATTTATCGAGTTTGAGGTGAAAGACTTAGGAAGATTACGATATTTTTTGGGTATTGAGATAACTAGATTGGATCAGGGTATCTTTATATCTCAGCGGAAGTATGTTCTAGATCTGTTGCAGGAGACTGGTATGCTTGGTTGTGTTCCTGCGAACACCCTGATGGAAGAAAATCATGAAATCTGTGAAGATGGTGACAGTGACCAGGCAGATGTGACTCGCTACCAGAGATTAGTTGCGAAACTAATATATTTATCTCATACTCGTCCAGATATTACTTATACAATTGGCATTCTGAGTAGATACATGCATGTTCCCAGGGTCAAACATCAAGAGGCAGCATACCGTGTGTTACGGTATTTGACGAAAGTTCCAGGACGTGGTCTTCTGTTCTCCATGAACGACCACTTGAGGATTGAAGTTTTCACTGATGTTGCTTGGGCAGGATGTCGTGATGATCGGAAATCTACAATGGGTTATTGTTCCTTTGTTGGAGGAAACCTGGTGACATGACGTAGTAAGAAGCAAAACGTAGTGGACAGATCGAGCGCTAAGGCAAAATATTGTGCAATATCACAAGGCATGTGTGAGGGCCTAAGGCTACATACCGTTCTGCATGACTTAGGGTTTCACGTAACATCTTCTTTCTCCTTGTTTTGCGACAACAAGACAGCGATCAGCATAGCTTACAATCCAGTTCAACATGAAAGGACAAAGCACGTTGAGGTGGATTGACATTTTATTAAAGATCACTTGGATAAAAAGACAGTGGTCACATCATTCGTCCACTCTAAAGATCAACTGGCAGATATGTTCCCTAAAAGCTTGGGAAGTGACTCGTTCATTGATGACATCAAAAGACTTGTAATGACCGACATCTTCCATCTGACTTGCGGGAGAGAGTTGAGAGATACTTACAAGTCGTGTATTTCATTATTTTATTATTATTGTGCGTGAGTTTTAGTCTCATATCGTGTGTTTAAGTCTTCGAGTCTATTGTAATATTATATATAACCCTCTATGGATGAATAATAGACAAGCAATTATCATTTCCTCATTCAACTCCATACACATTTCCCCTGATAAGTATTCCAACTTCCTTCAGTATCGTACTAATCAGGACATAAAGGAAAACATATTTAGTGCATCTTCTAACGCTTTCCACACTCGATCCTTGTGTTCTCTCCCATATTGATAGGTGCATTAGACCATGTGTCTAGTAATCCATTCTTATTTACTCATCTGTATACACCTCCTTTCACTAAGATAAATGTAATTAGCCGTGTACAACATATACCATTTCTATCTCTACAGTCGATGTTTTTCTCCCTAACTTTATATTGAATTCGATCTCCATTCGTGAACTTAATCTGCACCAAATGTATTATTATCTTTACTATCACGTATGTTTGTATCCAGAATTTGAAGATCAGGCGTGAGGTTGGTATATGGGCATGAACTGAAAAGTGTTTTCCACCTTTTTTGCATGCTCTCCTCTGATGTATGCTCTTACTTCCACCAGCTCATTATTGCAGATTCACAGTCAGTTGAGGCCTCTTGAGCTATCAAGCTTGCAATTTTATGATCAAGTGTGTTGTTGAAAAGCACAACATTAGCCAGAGGACATTGCGACAGCACCTTTAGAAGGCGTCGTTGGACACGGTGAGACTCTGATTATCATATGTTCAAATAACCCCGTCTCCAGCCACCTCCTACAGGTATGTCCCTCTCCAGCACTCCTGACCATCGATCCAATCTTCCTCTCCCTTTCTCTCGACAAAATGCCACCTGTAAGTTCATTCTCACCACTCTTCAGCCCTCCACGGCCCAGATCTGTGCCTCTTTGTCCCTCCCCACCACATATACCAGTCTCTTTGCCTCTTCCCACTCCAAAACACCGCCACGGAACCTCCCCACAGCAGTCCCAACCTTTCTCGCCACAGATTACAACATTTCAACCCCTCCCCACTGTCAAACTCTGCTGTCCAGCCCCTCCCCATTGTCAAACTCAGATGTCCAGCCCCTTCCACAACTAAACCAACTCCATCCAGGCTTTCCCTATCTCAACCAGCCCCTGGAGGTCCTTCCACTAAACAACGGGACCTATAAAAACCCTCTCCCAGAACCACCCAGCCAATTCCCCTTGCAATGAAACTCTCTAACCAACGATTCTTGATACCCTACCCATCCAAAAACCTTTCCCAACATTCAGTTCCAACATCTGTCAATCACACTGCCCCCAATCTACTTTTGCAACTTCCACACAGTCGCATCCCTTGTTTCACGACCGATACCGATATATGAACGAGTTTCTTTGTTTTTTTCAGTTCTAATGTGGAATGGAGACGCCAACCCGCGGCGAAGAACGAGTTATAGACCCGTTCGGGGTCAATTGGCTACTTACCATATATAGCGTGCCCGGATCGATGAACCGACTCCACGGATGAGTCTAACAATTCGTTCTGACACAATTTCATATATATTACTTTGTTATTTTTGCATTTATTTTGATGTAATCGAGTTATCCCACCTTCGTCTAATCATAGTCGTCGATGGTGGGATGTCCTAGTTCTCTGTTTATTATAAATAGAGTGTTAAGGGGCTGTTAAAGGCTATGGAAGATTTTGGAGTGAAGAATCCCGAAATCCGGTGATCCCTCCATGGTGCCGACTCCGTGAAACCCTAGGTGATGACTCCTACATCGTTATCTCCCTCCCCAAGGTAATACATAACCCTTGCCTCCTTTCCCTCACCTCTAATCCCTCTTATCACCCCTCCATACCTCTCCAAATAGCAGTCGTTTCCCCCTTCCTGTTGCTGTCCATCAGCAGACACCCCACTCCCTGTTGTTGTCCAGCAACCACCGCCCATTACCAGCCCCCTACAGTATCGCCGCCCCTTTTTCCGTTCTTCTAGTAGCCCAACAGCGGGACGCAACCCCTCTCCAGCCGCCACCCACTCCTCTACAGCCCCTCCACCCCGTCCCAACAAGCCGCCGCCGCTCCTCCTCACCCCAAACGGTATACCCGCAACCCTAACAGCCGCCTAGTTGTTCCCCCATCAGATCCGCCCTTTTCTCATCCACATAGCCACCCTCCTCCCTTCGTGGATCCACCACAAGCCTACCCACATCCAAATATGTCTCAGCAGTCCAGATCAACTTACATACGGTCGGATCTACCTTCCCCATCCCGGATCCGCCTCCCCACATCTTCGGATCTCCATTGCCTTGGACAGCCCCCATGTTTTGTGAGTTGTTATTTGTTATATGGATCTTGTTTTTCAATATTAAAATATGGTAATGTGATTTTATATTTATTTGGATAAATAGCATCGTAGATGTTGGCTCTAGATTATTTTGTGATTTGCAGTAACTATTCCTCGCGTGCTCTTGCTTTGGCCCTCCACGCGGAGGAAAGCCTAAGCTTGTTTTGCCCCTAAAGAATTATTTAGTTATTACTAAAACCATATGCGTGTGATTTGATTATTTATTGTTTAATTTGAGTTCGTCGTTGGATTTGCATTGCATGTAGGGTTAGGTCATCGTCCATCCACTGTTTATAGATTCTTCCTGCGTCAATTAGTATTAGAACTCAGGTAGCGAGTACTCTTTTGATACGCAGTTGTAGAGTTTATAGGTTTCCTCATGACTACGTATCACCAATATTCCTCTCCTTTATTTGGGGAGCTCGAGTCCTCCACTCACACATGCTCCCGTGTGGAGCCCCTTCAGGGAGATCATCACGTTACTACGATGATTATTCTTGATCGCAGCACACCACTCTTAGAGATTGTGTTGATCTACCAACGTGATTCTACTATGTTAGAGATGATCAGTATAATGATTGTTATGTTCATATCCCTACAGGCGAGTGGCGCGCGGTGATCCTTTAACAAGAACTCGATTACCTTATGGATGATTATTAAGAGGATCGAAGTTTTGAGAGAGATCTCGAGTGACAGTTTTGTACTGATGCCCCTTCTTTTGATGCTTCATTGATCCCCGAGTCTTTCAGTTATTGGCTCGTGGATATGGAGTATTATTTTGAACACTTTGAGTTATTTGATTACTGGCGCATCAAGTTTGCGATACTTAGGCTTCTAGATCAGGCGAGAGCGTATTGGTCTAGCATTGAGAGAACCCGCGAGCGAGAACGTCTTCATCGCATCACTAGTAGGATGGATATGAAGCGTATATTGTGTCAGAGGTATCTTCCTTCGTCGTATCGGAGTCGCTTGCTCGAGCAATCATTTTCCCCTCAATAAGGATTTATGTCTGTCGTTCAGTACAAGGATCGTTTTGATAAGTTAGTTATGATGAGTGATATCCGAGAGGAGCCAGATATGACCACTTCCCAATTTCGGTCTAGACTTTGATCTGACATACGCACTGAGTTGGTTTATCATAGCTCGATATCCCTTGAGCAGACATATCAGCTCACCCTTCATCATGAACAGTCCTTGAGATCCACGAGAGCTGAGGGTCGACTGGATTCATGCCTCGACCTCCACGCCATGACAGAAATGATACTTGATATGGATTTCTCTCACCCCAGTGAGGTCATTAGTCTGTTGAGTGGTCTATCATATGTTTCTGACTCTTCTCTCATGACCCCGACCGAGAGCGAGTCTGAGCCAATGTTACCAGGATCGTGATCCGGATTGTAGGATCGCACGATCCTATGATCCGGATCCTAAAAATGATCTGGGTCGTATATAGGATCGGTTTAGGCTCCTGTTCAAGAGGGATTTCGATCCAACGCGTAGGATCTATAAAATCGCGATCCCTGCTTGATTCTACCAATTTCCGTTTTATTATTTTAGCGGACGACCAAACCCGATCCGGCGCATTCGCTATTCCTTCTAATCCCGACACTCACCTTTTCTTTTGGCCGACTGCTCCTTCTAATCTCTTGCGATTGGCGACTGTAGAGGCAGTCGGCGCTCGGTACAAACCAGAAATTGGTGTCGGTGCTTGATACGGACTACAGACTGCAGAAGACCTCGCAAGTCGCAACTCCGTGCGCCTCTGCGGAACACCCGCAACTCGGTGCGCCTCTGCGGAAGAAACTGAGTAAGTAAGCCCGCATTTCAAATAACTGTGCACCGCTGCTACTGTTTTACATTACAAAGCAAGGTTATACTTCTTCCTCCAAATGCTTGAGTTTCTTAAGATTTTTTGCTTTGATTTTCCAGAGCCTAATTGGGCCTGTTCAGTCAGACTGCTCCTTCGTTCTTCCATTGCGATTGGCTGCTCCAGACTTCTAATAAGGTATATAGATCAGCATATTGAGTATAGGTTCAGCCAAACTATTGTGGCCTGATGCTTTCCCTTTGGCGGTTTGGCCTGACCACATGAGTTATTCTTCCAAATTCAAAATGCCCACCACAGCACCACTGGACTTTGCAGTTTGCACCTGCATCCAACCACTTCAATGAAAAATCACCATAGCTAAAACATATACATTATACACTCGAATCAAGCACATGACATGAGAGTAGAAGTCCACCTGCTATGCTGGGCTGCTAGATAATCAAGTTTATCATAATAGTAGAAGGCCACCTGCTAGTTTCTTCTTCAGAACACAAATGTTGCTCACAATTTTAGTTTATGGCGACACTTATGACTTATGTCTAAAACCTTTTTTGGTTAACAAAAAAAAATGATTAATTATATAGTTTTAGGTATTGATTATCTGTGTAATTGTATGATATCAAATTCAATTTCATACTTTAAGTCTTACTTTATAAATGTAGTAGGATCTTACGATCTTCGATATGATCCTACAATCCGATATGATCCAACGCCTGAAACAATCTCACCTAGGATCTCAATCCTGACAACTTTGGTCTGAGCGACTTATTGATTCTACAGTGATGTGTCCCTCACTTACACCCATTCTTCTGTCATGTCATGGGTTAGTTAGCACCCCTACCATAGACTCATTTCTTAACACTGCACTGACATGCTCATTCTTGAGAATAGATCAATGTCGCTCTCCCCTTATTAGTGCTTTGAGTCACATCATGACTGAGAGCCCAGAGCCTAGTGTTGATCTCATAATGGCTATTTCACTCATTCATGGGGGCACTACCCCTTACGATAGTACTCATATGGAGGAACATAACCCTAGTGACGAGTTCTATGACAAGCCCCTTGTTGAGCCTCCTGATGATCCGCCACAACCAGGTGAGGATGAGATCAGGTGAGCCACTCGTTTATGAGTTTCGAGTTATTGGCGTCACTTTCATTATCATCTATGTTCTTTCCCCAAAGAATGGATTTGAATGGAGCATTGCGTATGTAGGGCCTTCCTTAAGTACACTTGAGCATACCTTTGATATTTTGAGAACCTATCATATGACATGTCACACTCTTGATGAGTTTTGACACATGCCACAAACTGACATACTGGATCTAACAAACCGACGTGTCAACCCTCCTGATCATAGTATCCAATAAATCATCAAGTCGTGGTATGTAGCATCACACTCTTCTAGTCGATGTTAATGATTTTCACTCAGGTGGTCGTCGCATTCGCGATGACTTTTCATACATACTTTCTGCCTTTCTGGTGAGGGCCCTGATGTGTCACATTCCCTGAGAAACATTTTGCTCTTTACGAGCTCATCTTTGAGTGTTGCTGTCTCCCGGGTCATTTGGACACTCATCGTACACAGGATGAGTTTTTCTACACTCCACTGAAAGAATCTCCTGATAGACCACCTCATTTTATAAATTTGAAGTCATTGTCAGACAACCCCAAAGAAAGCATGTTGTGTCTGTTGTGTTTCGTTTGCATCATTTGCATCATTTGCATGAGTATGTTGTCTTATTTCTTCATCATTTGTGTGTCTGTTGATTTATATGTTCATCATTTGCATGTGTTATATGAGTTAGTCCGACGGAAAATAAATACTAGTAATAAATCTTATAAATCGCATGCAGATGTTCATTGGCAATGACAGATAATTCATGAAGGTGAGCAGCTGATAGTGAGAATTCGTGTTGTGAGGCTCCGTGGGAGGCCTGCTGAAAGTTTGAGCGTTAAGCGAATGGATCTCTACACAATCATAAAATGGATCAGAACAAATATCTATGATCTTGATATACCGACGATCATGAGTATTCATCTCATATTTAATGTTGAGGATTTGACGTTGTACTAAAAGCCTCATGAGCAAGTGGACCCATTTTGTGAAGATCATCTTGAGCCTACACCTCCACAGCCTTTTGAGCCCACTCCCCCATAGTCTTTAGAGCCTACATTTTCACATCCTCGGTCTTGCACTCAGTCTACTTCTGAGCTTCAACTGCCTTTGGGTCAGTCGCATTTGGCTTCACCGTCTGCATCAGTGATTGGACCATGACTTCCAGCACACCAGTGGATTCTTGAGAGCATTATTGATATCGTGGCTCATGCATGCATAACCGCACCAGTCAGTCAAACACAAGAGTACCATTGGTGAGGATACTTCACCATTGACGATACTTGGACAACCTCTGGTGGACCTCATTGATACTTACCTGGCATACACTGAAAGAATTTTGATCTCTATTTATCAAAAGATGAATTCTTTCAAGCTGGAGAAAATGATGTGGAATGGAGACGCGGACCCGCAGCGGGGGACGAGTTTTGGGCCCATTCGGGGCCAATTGGCTACTTACAATGAATGGCGTGCCCGGATCAAAATTGTCGGGATCGCGATCCGGATCGTAGGATCGCACGATCCTACGATCCGGATTATGCATTTCGATCTGAATCATGTTCGGGATCGAAATCAGGTCGCGTCCACATAGGATCGTAATCCGGATCGTGGAATCAGTAGGATCGCGATTCCTACTCGATTCCACGATCCTTGAAGGTGTTATTAAACATTTCCTCGCATTCTCGCACGGGAGCCCTAACCCATTTCCCCCCGAGTCCTGACTGCTCTTCCTCCCCACGCGCCCTCCTGAGTCCTGACTGCTCTTCCTCCCCACGCGACACGGCTCTTCCTCCCCACGCAACACGGCTCTTCCTCCCCTCTCGGCGATCTCTTTCCTCTTGACGGACTGCTCTTCCCATTCCGGCATACAGATCTTCGTCTTTTTCTTCAAATTTAATGATCGAAATCAGACCGTGTCTGTTAATGATTTGTTATTTTTTTAGATTTTATACTTCAAATTTAATGATCTGATAGACTGATAGCATTGTTAATTTGTCATCGTTATAACTTATAACCAAATTCAGACTTTGTCATGCAAGCTTGCAACATTCCTTGATTCCATCTTAGTCAAGTAGCTCCTGATGCATCACCATTTGCTTCTGAGGTTAGAGTGTTAGACAATGTGATAATTTCTCTTTATAATTGTCTGTGATTTATGTTTTCTCGTTTATAGGTTAATCTTCATAATTTGGTTACTGAAGATTGTTTGACGAAGATGGGACAGCTAAGACAAAAATGCTTACTCATATTGGCTTTAGAGTTGCTAACGTAGAGTCGGAAGTTACACTACTCAGGTACATTTACAATTATAATTGTTTCTTTATGCATGTTCTTATTTTGTCTTAGGCTTAGAATCTATTCTAGATTTCTAGTAATAATAGTATTATAGTAAATAAATGAAAATGATTAATTATATGGTTTTTGTTATAGATTATTTGTGTAATTGTATGATATGATTGTTATCAAATTCAATTTCATCATTTAAGTCTTGTTTTAAGAATGTAGTGGGATCTTACGATCCACTATCCGATCCGATCCGATCCGATCCGATCCGATCCAACCCCTTAAACGATCCCACCTAGGATCTCTATCCTGACAACCTTGGCCTGGATCGATGAACCGACTCCACGAATGCGTCTGACCCGTCGTTTTGCCACAATTTCATATATTACTTAGTTATTTTGGCATTTATTTTGAAGTAATCGGGCTACCCCACCTCCGTCCAATCATAGTCGTCAATGGTGGGATGCCCTATTTCTCTCTTTATTATAAATAGAGTGTTAGGGGTTGTTGAGGGCTATGGCAGATTTTGGAGTGAATAATCCTGAAATCTGGAGATCCCTCCACGGTGCCGACTTCGTCGACCATACGTGACGAACCCTAGGTGGTTATTCCCCCCCCCCCAAGGTAATACCTAACTCTAGCCTCCTTTCCCCCACCTTTAGTCCCTCTACCACCCCTCCATGCATTTCCAAACAGCATTCGTTTCCCGCTCCCTATTGTTTTCCAACAGCAGCCACCCCACTCTCTGTTGTTGTCCAGCAACCACCGCCCATTACCAGCCTCCTATAGTACCTCCGCCCCTTTTTCCACCCTTCCAGCCACCCAAAAGTAGCTGCCACCCCAGTCCAGCCTCCACCCACTCCTCTGCAGCCCCTCTGCCCCCTCCCAACAGGTCGTCACTCCTCACCGCAGGTGGTATACACGCAACCCCAGCAACTGCTTGGTTGTTTCCCCCATCAGATTCGTCCTTTTCCCATCCACACAGCTACCCTCCCTCTGTGGATCCACCACAAGCCTACCCACATTCAGATCTGACCCTGCAGCCTGGATCAACTTCCATACAGCCGGATCTACCTTCCCAGGCCCGGATTCGCCTCCCCACATCTTCGGATCTCCATTGCCTTGGACAGCCTCAATGTTTTCTGAGTTGTTATTTGTTGTATGGATCTTGTTTTTCAATATGGCGATGTGATTTTATATTTGTTTGGATAAATAGCATCGTAGATTTTTTCTCTACATTATTTTGGGATTTGCGGGAACTATTCACTGCACACTCTTGTTTTGACCCTCTGCGCAAAGGAAAGCCTAAGCTTGTTTTGCCCCTAAAGAATTATTTTGTTATTGCTAAAACTATATGTGTGTGATTTGATTATTTATTGTTTAATTTGAATTCGTCGTTGAATTTGCATTGCATGTCGGGTTAGGTCATCGTTCACCCGTCGTCTATAGATTCGTCAGGCGTCAAGTTCTCACACACATGAATGTGTATGTATTCGTGATAACTTTTGCTTTAAATATTTGAAGTTTTCTAATCTAGGAATTATGTGATTCCTTTTAATCTACATCTAATTTTAGTATTTTCAATTAATTGACAATCATCTCTTACTTGCTTAATTTGAACAAATGTCGTTAATTGTGAATAAAAGTGTGAGTTAAATGTTATTATTTAATTACTTACAGGTCGTAATGATTTGCATGGTGATTCATGAGCATTACATTAGAATTTAGGGATAGCCATCTTAAGTTCATCAAATCGCATGCATGTTTTCATCTGCATCTTCATTTTAGGCTTCATCGTCGGTCCATTACATTCATCGTGTGCTCACTTATATTGCATTTAGGGTTAGGGCATCGCAGGTTTGCCACCTATAAATTTGTCCTACGTCAAATGGTATTAGAGATAGGTTCGGGCTTTATTTTAATACGCAATAGTATAGTCTATATTCATCATAGCTAGTCATCGTTATCATTTCTCTCATCTATCTGGTGATTATGAGTTAGCATATACCTGATCTCATAGAGCCCTCTCGGAGAGATCTCCGTGTTACTACGAAGATATCGCAGAACACCACTTTTAGAGACCCATCAACGCAATCCTTTTATTCTAGAGACGATCACTACGATGATTATTATCGTCTATATCCATGCAGGCAAGTGAAACGTGTTGATCCTTCAGTACAACGAAATTATCTTATGCATGATTATTACGATGCTTATCATTTTGAGAGAGATCTTGAGTGTCAAGTTTGTGTTGTTGCCTCATCTTTAGACAATTCATTGAGTCCTGAGTCTTTCAGTTATTGGTTCATGAATATGGAATACTACCTCAATCATTTTGAGTTATTCGATGAGTGACGCGTTAAATTTGCGAAATTTAGACATATAGATTAGGCTAGAGCATATTAGTCTAGTATTGAGAGGACTTGCAAGCGGGATCATCTTCACCGTATCACTAGTTGGGTTGGAGATGAAGCGTAGGTTGTGTCAGAGGCATTTGTCTACATCATATCAAAGTCGCCTACTCGAGCAATTATTTTCCCTTCAACAAGAATCTATGTATGTCTAAGTATATAAATCGTTAGATGAGTTAGTGTTAAGGAGTAACCTCCGAGAAGAGACAGTTATGACTACTTCCCGATTTTAGTCTGGACTTTGATCTGAAATACGTACTGAGTTGGCTTATCGCCACTCTGAGTGTCTTGAGCAGACATGTCATCTCGCCCTTCATCATGAACAGTCCTTGAGATTTTATAGAGTTAGCCGAGAGGATTCACACCTTAACCACCCCAGTATGAATGCCTCTCGTACTGATGTCACCACTTTGTCTACCCTTATCATGTCGGGCATGATAGAAATGATACTAGATACGGATTTCTCTCACCCCAGTGAGGTACTTAGTCAGCTAAGTGATTCGTAATTTGATTCTGACTTATTTATTGTGACCTATACTGCGATTGAATCTGAGCAACAATAATGAAATGCTCAAATGTCCAACTTGGTTGGAAGAGCAAAAAGTCTAGGCTTCTTTCCTAGTCCCTTTCTGTTATGGAAAAATTGAGCTTCTTCTTGTTGGGCTGGTTATTCAGAGCCAGTAATTGGCAACCGGATTTCGTCACGTAACTAGAAGAAGTTCGGGGGTCACTATGGAGTGGCTGAATGTAGAGCAGTCCGCCCTGCTTGGCACCCTCTTCCTTTTGAACTTCTTCGTCTTTGGTCATCAATCAGACTTCCCGTACCGGAATGCTCTCTCTTTGAAGTGAGGTTGGGAGTCTCTTGCAAGAATAACTCTTTAGCTATGGGTTTAGGGTTTAGGGTCCCTACTCACACTGGGATAGTAGATGCTATCACACATATAGTCATACTCAATTTGATGGGATTGTTTGATCTTAAGCTTCAAGTATTAGTGACTTTTCTTTGAGTTCCTGGTCCTTTTAGTGTAGATTTCTGTGGATCGTCAGAAAAATGTGAGACGCAAAGCGTTCCTGTATCTTCCCTAGTCCTTCTTGGGTATGGTCAAAGTACCTACGTATCCCGTCTCGTCAGACCAGTGTCACGTGTGTTCTCCTTGGTGTCGATGATTTGAGTTTCTGTCTTCCTACGAATACGATCTCTCTTAGAAGAAGAAACTCTGAGTCACCCGACGCCTTTCGATCCCAGATAAGATCGGTTCGGGATCATGGGATCCTTTTCTATCAGAAAGGAAGGGCTCCTATTGATCTTATAGTGGCGTGTCCTCTCCTTACCCCTTACATTGACATTGTTACTGTCACAATCATAGACTCGCCTTCAAGTGTGTGTTCGTCGGTGTCCCTCCCCATTATACAGGTGAGTCACGTCCCAATTGAAAGTCGGGAGTTTAGTTCTGACTTAGTTCTGGTTATCTCTCTTGCCCTCGAGAACACCATTATTACTGATGGAAATCACCTCAAGCACCAACTTCTGATAACAGTTAGTCATCTGGATGTTCCTCATACACTCGATGATTATGTCTACACCCCGCCTAACGAACCACCGGATACGCGACGCATCCTTAGGAACTTCCACTGCCATATAGAATCTGCACATAGTAAGTCTGTTAAGTTTGTCATTCTTCATTTGCATCTATTGCATGGTTTGTATATCATACTTCGACGTAAAGATATATTCAATACACATTTTAAAACTTACTAGAGTAATCACATGAGAGAATAAATGTACAAGGTGATAGGGCAATGATTAACACGTTAATTGAGAGGGTTGCATTGGGAACAACTATGAATTTGAGTGTTAGGCAAATGAGTCTGCACGCTGTCTTGAGAGAGATTGAGTCAAATCTTTATGAGCTTGATTTCATTAGGAATACAAGTATTCATTGTGCCTGTGGACTACAGAGAATCTGATTCGACATGAGAAACCATCTTAGTAATGGGACCTTCAACCTAACCCTCCACTACAGCCTCATCCACACCTTACCCCGACTCTGTCCTCCATTTTTGCGGTGACATACATCATTTTTGGGGCCCTCGGCAACTTCGAGGGGCGGCGGCTGTTAGAGAACATACACATACCAGGAGCTACGAGACTGAGATGTTAGAGTTCATGCAGTTGTTTTCATTATTGCCCGGCTTGCACCAGGAGACTGATAGTCTCCATCCATGGGATATGAATGCTTTTGAGACTGGGAGATTGATGGAGATCAATCGCGTGTCGTTTGTGCACCCTTTCATTATTTGACATTTTTGGATCGACGGAGTCAGCAAGTGCGCTTGGTTCGGTTTTTCCTACTTTTATGTATTTTCTTTTTATTTTCTGAGCATTATTTCATGGGCTAGCTTGAGTAATCAAATAAATCTTGACCGTCTTATTTATTTAACCTAAGACTCATACTATTAATATATCCTTCATATCCACGATGAGCGGATCGAAGATTTGAAGGAAGTAGTTGCTCCTTCCTTCGGTCACGACAGTGTGCGCACGAAGCGACTCTGTGTGTGCCTTCATCCTCCTGTGGTGCTGACAGCATAAGACACCGCCTCCTGCCGCCTACTACCAGGTATTTCGTCACTCGCCAGCCCTCCTCACTGTTGATTCAAGCTCCATCTCCCTTTCCCTTGCCAAAACGCCACTCGTAACTTCATTCCCACCTCTCTCCAACCCTCCATAGCCCAAATTTGTGCCTCCCCTTCCCTCCCAGTCACATATACCAGCTTCTCCACTATTCCCACTCCAAAACACCTCCACAACACCTATCCACAGCAGTCCTGACCTTCCACGTCACAGATTACAGTATTCCAACCCTTCCCTACTATCCAGTCACTCGTTGTCGAACTCCACTGTCCGGCCCCTTCCACACCTAAACCGACCCCATCCAGGCTTCCCCGATCTCAACTAGCCCCTGGATGTCCTTCTAAACAACAGGACCCTCTGAAACCACCTTCCAGAACCTCCCATCCAATCCCTCTTAGAATCAAGCCCTCCAACCAACGATTTGTGCTGCCCTACCCATCCAACAACCTTCCCCTGCATCCAACTCCAACATCTGCCACTCCCACTGCCCCCAATCTACTTGTGCAACCTTCACACAACCACCTCCCTTGCTTTGTGACCGATATTGATATATGGGTGAGTTTCTTTGCTTGTTTTAGTTCTTGCACACATGAATGAGTATGAATTCTTGATGAATTTTGCTTTAAATATTTAAAAAATTTTAATCTCAGCATTGTGTGATTCTTTTGATCTACACCTAATTTTAGTACTTTCAATTAATTGTCAATCATCTCTTGCTTAATCTGAACAAATGTTATTAATTGTGATTAAATGTGTGAGTTAAATGTTATTGTTTAATTATTTGCACGTCGGAATGCTTCGCATGGTGATTCATGAGCATTGCATTAGAATTTAGGGCTAGCTGTCATAAGTAGATCAAATTGCATGCATGCTGTCATCCTCATTTTTATTTTAGGGTTCGTCGTCAGTCCATTACATTCATAGCGTGCTCACTTGTATTGCATTTAGGGTTAGGATATTGCATGTTCGTCACCTATAGATTTGTCCTACATCAAGCTCGGCCACACATGTTTATTGATGTCACTCCAGTGCTTGAAGAACTTCTCATTGCCCTTCATAAAGGTAACAGCTCATGTATTGTTCATCCCTTGTCAAATTTTATTTTACTTCATCATTTGGTTACACCACTATGCATGTTTTCTATCTTCAATTACCACTCGTTCTTTTGTTCATGAAACATTACAGCATCCGGAGTTGAAGATTGTAAGTGATGAGAAGATGCAGGCATTGTGGAACACTTGCAATTTGGTTTCTTTGCCTCTAGAGCGATCTCACATTGGTTGTATGTGGTATTTATTGTAAAACACAACTTAAAGCAGTTCGCATTTTGATTTTTCTTGTCTTCGATCATTCTTGAAAGTTGCATCAACTTGACATCAAATATGTCATCTTTGATGGCAATTTAACCAAGACTCTTTACATTGAACAGCTATCATGATAGAAAACTACAGAAATCCTAATGTATGTCATTTGAAAAAAAAATCTTTGTATAAATTTAAGCAGTCACCGGAGCATTTAACCAGGTAATTTTTATGAAGGATCCAGGTCTCCATTAATTTTTGGTGGATTGAGGTGGCTGGTGATTCACTCATCCTCTCTCAGAGGAAGTAATGCATTGATCTTTTGTGGGGTGCTAATTACATTAGACGTAAATAGATCAATGGATGGGAATGTGAAGCTTTTCTCTATCGCCATAACACATTGCCTCCATGTAACTCATTGTTGCCCGATCTAGAGTATTATCGTTGCTTGGTTGGGAATTGATATATTTGACTGTCACACATCCAAACATTTATTTTACAGTGAGAGTGATAAGTTAGTTCAAACAGTTGAGTGCATTCTTCGAACAATAACTTGAATCTAGATAATTTGAAGGAGGGAAGATTACCTTGAATATAGATAATTTTAGTTTCGTTCATCAAACAATAATATGACCTAAAATAAACATCAGTCCCGTAAGATGAAAAGGCACATAATCTAAAATCTAAATCATTCATAGACCTAAAATAATGACTGTGATCCTAATAGATGTAGTAGTACACCATCAAAAAATTAACGTAAACATATATATTGCTCTTTAATGAGCCATTATCAGCATCTATAATTCTCCAACGCATTCTCATTTCCTCCTCCCTAAATTACCTCCAATCAAACAGGCTTTGAAGTAAATATTACATATTTCATGCTAGGCTGCTAGACTTCATGATCAATAACGATTTTTGCAAGTGTTGTGCTGGTTTATAATCATCAAATGAAACCTTGCTTGGTTGACTAAATTAGAAGGAAGAATTTTCACTAATCTTCCAAATCCACTTTAAAAAAATTAACTTAAATATTATTCCTTGATCAAAAGAGTTGTTAGTAGTTAGCATCAGTCAACATGTATTGTTTAAGGAACGTGAATATTAAATAAGGATAAAAAAAGTATTTTAAAACAAACTAATGGCATTGTCGGATTAAGGTATATTCATGGATATGCTTCCATGCTTCAAGGAATCACCCTTGATATGGAATTTATGTAACAGTATACCTAATGTCCAAAGCGAGATATATATTATTTGGCCAGTGTAGACGCACAATTCCTTTAAGTAATTTCATTAACCTTATATTTTTTTAACATGCAAATATGTAAGACAGGAAAAACTTAAATAGTTTTTGTAAGTACTGAGCAAACCTGCCACTCCTCTGTTTGGGGATATCTCCTTTCTTTTATTTGATGTATATTCAAATGTTTGTGTAAATAATTGCAGAAAATTCTCCCATGCAGACTCCAAACTTGAAGTTCTCTCCAGATTCAAACCCAAAGGATTAAATGTGGCATCAAGAGATTCTGCACATCTGCAAAAAAAAGGTAATATGCAGCAAGAACTATACATATAAGAAAAGAGTCTTGAATATAAGTGTTGTAAGACAGTCATCTTATCAGGGATTTAATGATAACTGTAGAAATGGAGAAAGCCAACCTTGTATATATGTCCACTTGATACAAATACAAAGAATGAGTACATATATATAGAGGAGAGAAAGAGAGAGAAAAGTCCTATACACAATGTGGGACTAAAGAGAGGAGAGAAAAAGCAATAAATGCTATACAAATGGGCCTAATGTTAAGTGGGTTTTTCCAACACTCCCCCGCAAGCTGGAGCGTATAGGTCATATGCACCCAGCTTGGACAAACATTGGTAGAACAGAGTGCTTGATAAGGCCTTTGTGAGGATGTCGGCAACTTGATCAGTTCCTGGAACATGCTTTAATTCAAGTTTCTTCAGTTGAACCTTTTCACGAACAAAGTGACAGTCAACCTCTATATGTTTTGTGCGCTCATGAAAGACTGGATTCTTTGCGATGTGTATGGCGGCTTGACTATCACAAAATAGAACAGCAGAGGAGGGGAGTTTTACTCCCAGGTCAGTAAGGAGACTTTCAAGCCATGTGAGTTCTGAAACAACTGAGGCCATCGATCTGTATTCAGCCTCTGCAGAGGAACGAGCCACCACAGCTTGTTTCTTACTCTTCCAAGTAATAAGATGCCCACCAAAATACGTACAGAACCCACTAGTTGACCTTCGATCGTCCAGGGAACCCGCATAGTCGGCATCAGAATAGGCAACCAATGCGGGAGCAGAGTCGGAGGTTTTGTAAACCAGCCCTTGGCCTGGAGCTCCCTTAAGGTATCGGAGAATCCGTTCAACCGCTTGGAGATGAGAAGCCCGGGGGGCATGCATGAACCTACTGACAACCCCAACTGCAAATGATATATCTGGCCTTGTGACTGTTAGATAGATCAACTTGCCCACAAGGCGTCGATAGTATTCCGGGTTCGGAAGTAGCAAATCGTCATCCGAAGCATGAGCGCATAATTTATGATTTGCCTCCATCGGGGTACATGCTGGCTTGCAACCAGACTGACCAGCATCTTTGAGAAGATCGAGACAGTACTTTCGTTGGGAGAGTACCAACCCGTCCGGCCGCCGGGCGATCTCGAGACCAAGGAAGTAGCGAAGTTTCCCCAGATCTTTAGTCTGAAAAACAGTGCTCAGGTGTTGTTTGACGTCTTGAATCCCCTTTGAGTCGTCCCCAGTGAGAAGGATGTCGTCAACATAAACCAACAGAAGAATGGTGCCAGCGGCCCGGTGTCGGGTAAAGAGGGAGAAATCTGCAGAGCTCCGAGTGAATCCCATGTCCCGAACCACCTTGCTAAACTTGTCAAACCACGCCCGTGGGGACTGTTTGAGACCATAAATTGACTTTTTGAGAAGACAGACCCGAGACTCCCCCGTGGTCTCAAACCCGGGCGGTTGGCGCATGTAGACAGTTTCCTGAAGGTCGCCATTCAAAAAGGCGTTCTTGATATCAAGTTGATGAAGAGGCCAGCGGCGGTGTACCGCGACGGAGAGAAGAACGCGGACAGTGTTAAGCGTGGCCACCGGAGAGAATGTTTCCTCATAGTCGAGGCCCTCCTGTTGTGTGAAGCCTCGGGCCACAAGACGGGCCTTCAGTCGGGCAATAGTGTCATCCGGAGCATGCTTGATGACGAAGACCCATTTGCATCCAACCGGGTGCTGACCGGGAGGTAAGGGAACCAAGACCCAGGTCTGGTTGGCCCAAAGGGCCGTCATTTCTTCGTCCATGGCAGCCCGCCAGCCAGGATGGTGAAGCGCCTCCTGCAAAGAGTTAGGGACTGAAACAGAAGATAAGGAGGTGGCAAGGTGAAGAAGAGAGGGGGAGAGGCGATGGAGCGAGACGTAGTTCGCCATCGGATGAGCGGTGGAGACGGGAGCCGGAGCAGCAGGGAGCAGAGCACCAGAGGGCGAAGCCGACTGCAGAGGAGCCACAGAATGAGGAGAGCGACGAGAATAGACCCGGATAACCGGAGGTGGTGGACGGACCGGAGGTGGGGTAGGGAGAGAGGCTGAGGAGTGAGGAGCAGGGATGATAGGTCGAACGACGGGAGCGGGAGGCAGAGCGATATCCGGAGCAGGGAAGAAAGGAAGATCTTCACGGAAAGTTACGGCAGGCGAGACAGTAACCTTGCGGGTAGTAGGCGAATAACATACATAACCCTTCTGAGTGCGCGAGTACCCGACAAAGATCTGCTTGGTGGCACGAGGGTCCAACTTGTCCGTGGAGGGACCGAGGTGGTGAACGTAGCAGGTACACCCAAACACCAGTGGCGGAAGAGGAAAAGGCGAAGTAGTGGGAAAGAGGAGGCTGAAGGGAGTAGCATACTGGAGGACGGAAGACGGGAGGCGGTTGATGAGGAAGCAAGCCGTGGAGAGAGCGTAGTTCCAGTACGGTTTGGGGACCTGCATTTGAAGCATAAGCGAGCGAGCGACATCAAGAAGGTGACGATTCTTGCGCTCGGCGACACCATTCTGTTGTGGAGTGTACGGACAGGAAGTTTGGTGAAGAATGCCGAATTCAGAGCAGAGAGTGGCAAACGTATGACTGGTGTACTCCCGCGCATTGTCTGTACGAATAGTGCGAATAGGCGCAGAGAACTGAGTGCGAGTCTCGAGGATGAAAGCCCGGAATACGCGGGGAAGTTCAGAGCGATCCCGAAGAAGATATAACCATGTCATGCGAGAGTAATCATCAATAAAAGTAAGAAAATAGCGATAGCCAGAAATACTAGTAACTTTGTACGGACCCCATATATCGGAGTGTACTAAAATAAAAGGAGCGGAGCTCCGAGTACAATGAGGGGGAAAAGAAGAACGGGGCTGTTTGCCCAAAATACATGTGTCGCAACGAAAAGCAGGGAGAGTGACGTCAGGAAGGGCCTTCCGGAGGACTGGAAGAGGAGCATGTCCCAGACGGCGATGCCAATCCGAAGAGGAGGTAGATGCGAGGACAGTAGGAGAGTCGTCAAGGAGATAGAGCCCATTCTGCAGCCGTCCTCTACCAATGATAGTCTGCGTCTGCTGATCCTGTATGAGAAAAGAAGAAGAAGTAAATGTCACTGAGTAATTAGAATCAGTAGTAAGGCGACCGACAGAGAGTAAATTGAAAGGAGAGCCCGGAACATGTAGAGCCGAGCGTAGGAGGAGAGAAGAGGTGAGAGAAATATCAGCACATCCAGATACGGGAACCGACGCCCCATTAGCAACAGTAATATACTTCGGGTGAGGTGAAGACAAGTACTGTGGTGGCTTAACAGAGGTGATATGATGAGTGGCACCAGAATCAAGGATCCAGCGCGTGCCAGAGGAGAGGCAGGCGATACCTTCATTGGAGAGAGAGGCAGCAGAGGCAACCGAGGCAGGCGGACGGCTGAGCAAGCCATGAAGATGTTGGAGCTGAAGACGAACCTCGTCGAGCTCAGTACGAGAGGAGGCAGAGTCGGTAGTAGCAGCAGAGGCATGTGGACGAGGAGGACGGCCATGTTTGCGAAAGCAAGTGGCCTCAAGATGACCAACTTTACCACAGAACGAGCATTGAGGCCTAGACCGGCCACCGCGACCCCGGCCGCGAGAGTCAGAGCGGCCACCACGGGCAGAGGGGGGAAGAGGTAGTAAGGGAGCAGGTGCCTGTTGAACAAGGGCCGGAGAAGGAAGTCCGGGAACATCCGGAGGCGGGGAGACTTTGAGAAGCATGGAGCACACGTCGGAAAAGGACGGTGTAACAGTAGAGGAGAGGATGTGAGCCCGGACACTGTGAAGATGAGGGGGCACCCGGGCCATCATCATGGCGATACCCACAGCTTCCTTCTGGGTACGTTGAGCAGCGAGATCTAGAGTGGGAGGCTGATGGTGGATCCAAGCCTCAACCAGAGACCGGGCTTGAGCCACAAAGGACGTCAAGTCGGTTGCGTCACTGCTGTCAAGGGCCTGGAGAGCGGTGATGATATCATAGAGATGGTGGAGACTATCTTTGCCGGAGTAGAGGGTGTGTAGCTCGTCCCACATGCCTTTGGCCGTCTCATGATACATGGCCAGACGATAAGATTCTCCATCAAGAGAGTTGAGGAGCCAAGTCTGCACACGCCCATCATTGCGTAACCACTCCTCAGTAGGGACACCAGTAACGGTCTGGGTCAGATGATGAAGGAATCCCTTGGACTGAAGGACCCGGCGAACTGAGTGTGCCCATTCCACAAAGTTCTTCTTGCCAGTGAGCGAAATTGTGGTGATCCGGAGCTCGTCTCGGACTTCCGGTATAGAGGCCGGGCGTTCAGGAGGAACTGCCGTACCGACGGAGTCTGCAGATGTAGTCATGGAGGCCGCAGCGAGCTAGAAGGAGGCCGCAGCGAGCTGGAAGGAGGCCGCAGCGAGTTGGATGAAACCGCAGCGGGCTGGAGGCCGCAGCGAGTTGGATGAAACCGCAGCGGGCTGGAGGCCGCAGCGAGTTGGATGAGACCGCAGCGGGCTGGAGACCGCAGCGAGCTGGAGAGGAAGCAAACAGGCTGCGGACTGGGTGAGGACGCGGCGACCTGGATGAGGTCGCGGCGAGCTGGAGGATGATGCGGGCTGGTTCAGGTCGCGGCGGTCTGGGCCAGACCGCGGCGGACAGGAGTGAACTGATAGGAGAGGACACGCCGGGGCTGACTAGCGAGCTGGCGGGCTGGCGAGCTGGCGAGCTGGCGAGCTGGCGAGCTGGCGAGCTGGCGAGCTGGCGAGCTGGCGAGCTGGCGAACGCGGCGCGAACGGCGGATGAAGGAGATCAAGGAGAGAGGTCGCCGAGGTCGCGCCGGACAGGAAGAGGCCGCAGCGGACAAGGGGAAGCAGCGGACCCCACAGGAGGGCTATAAAAGGAGGGGGGGGGCCTGAGGAGAAGGGAGAGGGGGGGGGGGGGGAAGAAGTGGATCCACGGGAGAGGAAGCGGACAGGAAAAGTGAGGCCGCAGGAGAGATGCGACTAGAGGGTGCGGACTGGACAAGGGAGGCCGCAGAGACCGCAGGCTGCAGGGCGGACAGAAGAGTGAGTCCGCAGGAGAGTCGAACCTGGCTTTGATACCATGTAGAAATGGAGAAAGCCAACCTTGTATATATGTCCACTTGATACAAATACAAAGAATGAGTACATATATATAGAGGAGAGAAAGAGAGAGAAAAGTCCTATACACAATGTGGGACTAAAGAGAGGAGAGAAAAAGCAATAAATGCTATACAAATGGGCCTAATGTTAAGTGGGCTTTTCCAACAATAACAAATATTTTTGCAATATAATGGTTTACATAGGGTCCGTTTGGCGCAACTTTTTTGATACAGTTTGTTGAGACAAAAACACCATCGTCACTTTACACATGTTTGACACGACAGTTGTGAACACCATTGTAGAAAAGATACATGTTCAACATAAACGTGAAAGTATTTTCAAGGGAGGGGTCGGACATCCACGAATCACAGTTCATGACGACTGTGTTCACTATCACTATAGTCGTGCCAAACAGATCTAAAGTGTGTGACATATATTCAATTCAAGGGGCTAATCATGAAGATGGATGAGGTGGGATCAAGCGTACAGGACAACATTCTTTGGGAAAAGATTAATAAAGTACCATTAAAAACTACAAAGAGATGCAAAGAAGTATATATCATTCAAGTAAGAAAATGTTCTAAGTTCATGGACCTAGATGTATTTTTTTAATAATGCAAGGTGGAAATATTTGAACCCACCAACTCATGATCGGGACAGTCGAATAGAACTTAAGCTCTGTCAAATGGTTATTTGAGGAGAATGAACCCATGGCACAAGAATACTTGTTTGGATAGTTTTAAACATTTTTTCAATTTAGCTTTGATTTTTGAATTCATATCTTAAATGGTTTCATAAGTACATACTTGACTTTAGTCTTGGAGCATCCTAACTAATGCTTAAGTGCACCTATACTTGACTTTTTGGTGAAAAGCATTATATTTGTATAAAAAATATTTGCTACATATGTCTTGTTAAATTTGGATTGTTTATTTCTTAGGGTTAAACGTGCGATTTTGACCAAAATCATGCAGAACATGTGCAATATATTCATACTACTTAGATGCTTCCACTTCACACGCAGTTTGCAAAGGTAAGAGCAAATGCATGGCCTATCCTTTCTCGAACTCTATTTTTTCATTGTTTAGCGCATCCACTTCACATATTTATTTGTTCCTCTTTCGACAGTTACCACTACCTTTTATGTCCATAAGGGGCGATAACATCCAAGGTGGCCTGATGCATTGAATGAGGAGATGCAAGTATTCCAGGCCAATTTTACTTTAAATTGTGCCCTTGCCAACACGAAATTCTCAAGTTAGTTGTCGTTAGGCGTTCACTATTAAGCACAGGTTAGATGAGTTGTGATCAATATTTTACATCAAGTCTCTAGTACGTGTATTTCCCTCTCAAGGTTATTTTGATCCTTTGCTATCCACCCTTACTCAATATATGTATGAGTAAAGGGCTCTTAATTGAACAAGATATTCTCTATTACTCTCAACTTGGTATCAGAGCTTAAAAAAACCTAATCCGCCACATCTCGCATCTGCCGGCGGATCTCGTGTTTTCTCTCTCGCTGATCTCATCCCGCCATCGCCGCCCCATCTTGCCTTCATCTGTTGTTTTGAAGTTCCCTCGATGTTGATCTGTGGTGCTCTTGGAGGCGGTTGCGCACGCTGAAGGAGACTGTCGCCTCTCCTTATGACGTGTGACGACTTGTTGTCGAAGATCCAAGCTTCTATTATTTATGTTGTGTGTTCCTCATCCTGATCGAGCTCGTCTCTGCCTACTTCATCGTCCTCATCACCAGGTGCCTCCTGCTGGTTCGTCGTCTGCTTCCTGAGGCCGACTGCCTCCAGCGTCAGTCTCCAACGACGACTATCTCTCAAGATCCAGCAACTGCATCGGCTTCTCTGGGCTCTACATCTACTTCTCCGACATCCATTTTCTCCAGATCCAGCGACTGCATCTGCTTTTCCGGGCTCCAGCGCAGGCTGTTGTCCTCATTTCCTTCCAATTCTTGATGTTAACTGCTTCTTCTGGGTTGTTTCCTTCTAGCCATGGTTATTGCCACTATGTTCCCCGATGTTTCTTGTTGATAGTCCATTACGGGTGATTCTCCAGCCACGGTTGATACTTCTACCTCCTCGCCGAGGGTTGTGCCTCCCCAGATGACTGACCCTCAACGGCCTCATGGCCACACTGGCTCTTTGAAGATCACCATTGTGTTCCTAGATGGGACGAATTACCTTGAATGGTCTCGTGCGACTCAACACGTAATTAGCAATCATCAGAAGTTTGGATATATAGATGGGACAATCGTGGCTTGTCTGCCACTTAAGTCATTGTATGGTCTGAAGCAGTCCTTCAAGGCTTGGTTTGGCAGGTTTCTTAAGGTCATGATCAAATTTGGCTACAAACTGGGATAGTCTAATTATACTTTGTTTATCGGGAAAAATGAGGGAAAATTTGTGATTCTTATTATCTACGTTGATAATATTATGATCACCGGTGATGATTCAGATGAAATCGTAAATCTAAAGGTTCTCCTGTCTGCAGAGTTTGAAGTAAAGGACTGAGGGAGATTACGTTACTTCCTAGGAATTGAAGTGACCAGTTCAAATCAAGGTATCCTCATCTCTCAACGCAAGTATGTTTTAGATCTATTAAAAGAGACTGGAATGCTAGGTTGTGTTCCTGCTAACACCCCTATGGAGGAGAATCATAGGATTGATGAAGATAGTGACGGTGATCGCATTGATGCCTCAAGTTATCAGAAATTGGTTGTGAGGTTTTTATAACTATCTCACACTCGTCCTGACATTACATATGTTGTAGTAATCTTGAGTAGATATATGCATGCTCCCAGGATCAGACATCAGGATGCTGCTTACCGCGTACTATGGTACTTAAAGAAGGCTCCCAATCATGGGCTTATGTTTTTCAAGAATAACCACTTAAAGATTGAAGTCTTCACTTATGCGAATTGGGTCGGAAGCCGTGATGATAGAAAATCTACAACAGGATATTGTACCTTTATTGGTGGAAATTTGGTGACATGGCGTAACAAGAAGCAAAATGGCTCAAGGTCTCCAAGAGAATGTTCTCATATCTCTATTTTGTGACAACAAAGCAGCTATCAGCATAGCTCACAATCATGTCTAACATGACAAAACTAAGCATGTTGAGGACAATCGTCATTTTATCAAAGATCATCTGGGCAAATGAAACTTAGTCACTCCTTTCGTTCATTCTAAAGATCAGTTGGTTGATGTATCCACCAAAAGCTTGGGTTGTGACATTTTTACTGATAATATCCATAAATTGGGAATGGCGGATATCTACCATCCGACTTGAGGGGCGAGAGTTGTAATCAATATTTTACGTCAAGTCTCTATTATGTGTATTTTACCCTATCAAGGTTATTTTGGTCATTTTCTATCAACCCTTACTCAGTATATGTATGAGTAAAGGACTCTTAATTGAACAAGATATTCTCTTTTACTCTCAACTAGATGGGTCTGTTGAGGGTCTCAAGGAGCGCTTAGTGGCATGCGGATTTACTCAGCAATAAGGAATCAATTATGAGGATACTTTCTCTCCAATGATGAAGTTGAACATCATTCGTGTCCTAATCTCTCTGACAATTCATCGACATTGTAAGTTGCATCAACATAATATCAAGTATGTCTTTCTCAACGGTGATCTGTCGGAGACTTCCCACATGCAGCAACCGCTGGATAAAAGACTACGAGGCAATCTTTTATTTGTCACCTACGAGAATCATTATATGGCCTAAAGAAGTCTTATCAATCCTAGTTTGAAAATTTAGTCAAGTGGTTCAGGCAATTGGCTTCAAAAGCAGGACTTCTGACTTCTACCTTTTCATCCATTATCACCAGGAGGGCATTGTGATTCTTTTTATTTATGTTGATTATCATTATCATGGGTGACAATGTTCAGTGGATCTCCAAGTTCATGCTTTACTTGGCCAAATAGTTTTAGATCAAAACTTTTGTTGTCTCACAACTTTTTTAGGAACTGGAGTGGCTTCTCGTGGTGATTCCATCATACTCTCTTAAAGAAAGTAATGCATTGACCTTCATCAAGATACAAGGTATTTGAGATGTAGACCCCATGATAAACAAATGGAAGCTAATTTGAAGCTCTCCTTTGTTACTTCTTTGCCTAAATCCTGCTACCTAATCTGGAGTAGTACCGGAGATTAGATGGAAAGATTTACGTAATGATCACCATTTTGACATCTCATTTGTTGTCAATGTGGCGAATCAATTCAGACAGGTTCTGCAGGTCTCACTTTCAAGAACATGAGGACATTTTGACATAAAGCGCTCTCATGTTTAGGGTCTTATTTATCAATCATCATCTACTATGTCACGTGTACATAGTTTAATATTGACAATGCATGGTGAAAAGTAAGAAAAAACTAGTAGTTGCTCGCTCAATGAATGAGACTGAATACCGCACAATAGCCCGCGCGGTTTCTGAGTTTATTTGGCTCAAAAGTCTCTTAATATATCTTAGTATCTATCTTACTGCTCATGTGGCACCTCCATTGTGACAATCAAGTTGTGATACATATTATTGAAACTCTTATCTTCTGTACAATTCTGTGTTCGTCGAGTGGGTAGCCTAGAAGAGTCCAAGGCGCAAAAGGACCCTCAGGCCCAGACGAGTCGAATGGGGGAATAAGGTGGTCGGCTCGCGTTCGCCCAAAGCGGCAGGCTTGCGGATGGCGGAGCGAGTCAAGTGGCAGGGCCACACTCGCCCCAGGCTGCGAGTGAGAGACTAGCGCGTGCTAGCTTCATCAGGCACTCACCACTCCGAACGGGGCGAGTCGGAGAGTAGGTCCGCACTCGCCCCAAGCAAGGAGTAAGGAGTTGGCGAGTGTCTGTTTCACTAAGCACCTGCCGGGCCGAGCGTGGCAAGTCGGGAGACAGGTTCTCACCCGCCCCAGGCGGGGAGCCAAAGGCTGGAGAGTGTCGGCTTTGCCAGACACCCGCCACCCCTGGAGGGTAAGGCCTCATCATCGACTTGTTTTAGAGAGATTTTTCATAAAATATTATGTTTTTGTCTGCTAATAGTCTTTCCAAACAGCAAAGTTTGGTTGTTAGCAGGTCAGGGTGGGGTGCATTTAGTAAAACCAAAAGGCGGGATTACGCTATGTGCAGACCAGACTTGGAAAACTATAAATAGACCATGTGAGCACCTTTGGAGGGGATCCAGTTCTTTTAGCTTCTTCCTCCTCAAGCTGTTTTTTGTTGGCTTTGAGTGCCCTCCAAGGTGCCCAGCTCAGTTTTTGGCTTGGGAGGGGAAGCGCTCTAAGATCTTTTGGGTGTGTGGTGGGACCTTCACGCTGCAGCTCAGAGTCTGTTCTCTAGTTCCTAGTGTCCGGTCAGGTGTTCAAGTTCAGGATAAGTAGGTGTAAGCTACCCCCTTGGGTCCGAACTCTCGTTGGCAACGTTTTTTAGTTTCAACATCTTCCCTAAATGTACTAATCACATTTAAATTGAATGTCATTTTATTAAGGAGAAAGTCAAGCTTTGAGAAATAAAACTTCAATAAGTTCATGCCACCTCCCAAGTTGTTGACATTCTAATAAAGACTTCACGCTCATTGTATCTTCGATTTTTTTCTCATCTTGAGTCACACAACATATACGCTTCATCTTACAGGGGAATGTAGATGATAACTAAGAGTATTTTTCTTCCTTTTTTTATTAGTAACACATTTACTATGTGACTGTAAGAATGTGAATCTAAGTTTGTACATTTCTTGTATAAATAATTCTTTGACCTCATTGAAACAAAAAGAGAGACAATTATTCCATCACTATTCTTCTACAACACTCATTAAATGCATGTTACTATGTTTTTTATCCCTATTTCTAACCCTTTTTTTAATTTGTAATTAGTCACAATGGAAAAATGCCATGGAAGTTCAAATGAAGGCAGCAAAAGTAGCAAAGAGTACATGGGACATTGTGAAAATTATCAATAGGAAGTACATAATAAGATTTCATTGGGTTATTATTATTGAGATGGCTAGGTTAAAAGGTATAAGGCGTGACTTATGGCCAAAGGCTTTGCATAATTTCATGGGATTGACTATTAATTATTAAGAGACATTTGACCATGTAATCAAAATCAATTCAGTTGCCATTATCCTGTCCATTACTGCTCACAAGTTGAGACATCTACATCGATTGGATGAAAAAAATTGCATTTCATATTGAGTTACAAAAACAAAGACTCTTGTTATGCGCGAACTAAGTAAGAAGAAGATCTAGAGGAAGAAGATAGATGCTAGGGTTGAAATGAGAGGGAAGGGAGAAATACCTTGGTTAATTCTTGCATGCCTCCAAAAGAGAGGGGTCCGGGTATATATAACCCGGAACCCTAGGCCGGCCAACCAAGGGGGCCGGCCGGCCCCCATGGGGCTGAACCAAATGTGGTTCAGCCCCCTTGAGCCGATTTGTTTAAGAAGAGGGGGCTGAACCCATTGGTTCAGCCCCGTTGTTTCCTTGCACGCGTCGTTGCCGCCGCTGGTAATGTTGCCCGAATAGCCTAGCCTCGTCGGGAGGCTTAACATTCCCTTCCCCATCAAAAGCCAGCTTGTCCTCAAGTGGGAAATCGGGGTAAAGCTCCCGGAACTCCAGCAAGTCCACTCACGTATTGTGCTCCGCGGAGAGATCCTTCCATTTAATTAACAGCTCCGGACAGTACACTGTGCCTCGACGTCGCCACTTGATCAAGAGTACCTCCGTCGGTAGGGGGCGAAGCTCGCCTCCGGAAGTAGCCTCGGGCAGGACGGGAAAGACCGGAACCGCCTCACCCAGCTTACGCTTCAACAAAGAGACATGAAAGGTAGGATGAATCTGTGAGCCTGCGGGCAATGCCAAGGTATACGCAACTGGCCCGACCCTGCGCGTGATCCGAAATGGACCATAGTAGCGGGGTGCCAGCTTCTGATTTGTCCTCTGCGCCACAGACAACTGCCGGTAAGGGCGAAGTTTGAGGAAAACCTCGTCCCCCACCTGGAACTCCCGGTCCGTCCGATGTCGATCTGCCTGTGCCTTCATACGATCCTGCGCCGCCCGAAGATTCTCGCGTAGGGTGGCGAGGGTCCGATCACGATCACGGAGGGCTCGATCAACTGCTGCCACCGCGGTACCGCCTGACTCATAACTGCTGAAGGAGGGAGGTGGCCGCCCATAGACGACCTCAAAGGGGGTGAGCTTGCTAGCGGAGTGATACGACGTGTTGAAGCAGTACTCCGCCCAATGTAACCAACTGGCCCATGTCGGCTCATCCATGACAAAGCAACGAAGGTAAGTTTCCACGCCCCGATTCAAGACTTCCGTCTGTCCATCGGTCTGGGGATGGTGAGCCATGCTGAAACGCAAGGAAGTCCCCTGCAAGCGGAAGAGTTCCGTCCAAAATCGGCCAACGAAAGTAGGGTCCCGATCGGAGATGATCGCCCGAGGGATCTCATGCAATCGAACAATCTCCCGAACAAATAAAGCCGCCACAGACTCCCCTGTGTAAGGGTGGCTCAGAACAAGGAAGTGTCCATACTTGGACAACTTGTCCACCACCACTAAGATAACTGTTTTACCCTGCGACTTGGGCAGCCCATCAATGAAGTCCATAGAAACCGTGTCCCAGATTTGATGCGGAATCTCCAAGGGGGTGAGTAGCCCGGCTGGAGAAGTAGTCTCATACTTCTGCCGTTGGCAGACATCACATTTCTGAACAAACTCCTGAATGTCACGGCGCATCCCCTTCCAAAATACATTGGCCCGGGCCCGCTGGAGAGTGCGAGAAATACCTGCGTGACCGCCCGTCGGCGACGAATGGAACTCATGCATCATCACCGTCCTCCAAGCTGACTGCCAAGGGATGACCACCCGTCCCTGATAATAGAGCCGGTCATTTTGTAAGTGATAACCTGGGGTTACCTCACGAGCTTGCCGCAGGTTCTCCACAATAACCCGTAACTCGGGATCACGCTGCACCTCCTCCTGAATCTCATCCAGCGACTCCAACTGTGGCATCGAAATGTGTGCCAAGGCCCCCTCTGGTAAGCGCGAGAGGGCGTCAGCCACCCGATTGTCCTTCCCCGGCCGATACTCGATCTCATAATCATATCCCAACAACTTGGTGACCCACTTCTGTTGAAGAGGGGAAGAAATCCGCTGGTCGAGAAAGTGCCTCAAACTCTGATGATCTGTCCGTATTTTAAAACGATGTCCCAGTAGGTATGGCCGCCATAAGGCCACCGCATGAATAACCGCGAGCATCTCCTTTTCATACACCGATAGGCCCAGTGTCCGTGGAGCCAAGGCCTTACTGTAGAAAGCAATCGGCCGCCCCTCCTGCATCAAGACTGCTCCCATTCCCACGCCGGAAGCATCCGTTTCGACCACAAACTCCTTAGTGAAATCAGGGAGTGCCAGCACTGGAGTCGTCGTCATCGCCCTCTTCAACGCCTGAAAGGCGGTCTCGGCCTCATCCTGCCACGAGAAAGCATCCTTCTGTAGCAGTTGCGTAAGTGGCCGTGCAATCTTCCCATAATCCCGTACGAAACGCCGGTAGTACCCAGTGAGGCCCAAGAACCCCCGCAGCGCCCGGATGGTCAGAGGTCGGGGCCACGAAAGCATACTCTCGATCTTCCGTGGGTCGGCTTTCACCCCTTCCGCGGAAACTAGATGCCCCAAGTACTCCACCTCCTGTTGTCCAAAAGAACACTTGGACTTCTTAGCATAGAGTGTATTTTGCCGAAGAGTAGAGAAGACCTGAGCCACATGACGTAAATGATCCTCCCAAGTAGCGCTGTAGATCAGAATGTCATCAAAGAAGATCAAGACGAAGTGTCGCAGGAATGGGCGAAAAATCTCATTCATATTGGCCTGAAAGGTAGACGGTCCCCCCGTCAAGCCATTCGCCATCACTAAGAACTCGTAGTGGCCGTCATGAGTCCTGAACGCCGTTTTATGCACGTCCTCCTCCTTCATAAGAATCTGATAATAGCCGGATCGCAAATCCAGCTTCGTGAATCTAGTCGCCCCACTCAACTCATCCAACAGCTCCTCAATCACGGGAATCGGAAACTTATCCTTCACGGTGACACTGTTTAAGGCACGGTAATCTACGCAGAAACGCCACGATCCGTCCTTCTTTTTAACTAGAATAATCGGTGCTGAGAAGGAACTGGTACTAGGCCGTATAATGCCGGCCTCAAGCATTTCCTTCACACTACGCTCGATCTCTGCCTTCTGCATGTGGGGGTACCTGTAAGGACGAGTGTTGGGCGGCTCCGCCCCCGTCTGTAGCACAATCTGGTGATCACGGAACCGTGACGGTGGAAGCGTCCCCGGCTCCTGGAAAATGTCATCATACTCCTCCACTAACGCTCGCATCTAGTCAGGAACCTCCGTCGGTCTATCCTCGCCAGACCTCACCCCCAACAGGACCGTCATCAGACTAGCGGACTCCTGAAGCTGCTGTAAGCTGCGAATGGAGATCTCTTTGACCGGAGAAGATCGGAGCCCTTTCAAACAGAACTGGCGGCTCCCTTGCGAGAATTTCATCGTCATCTGGTCCCAATCAAAAGTCACCCTCCTCAACTGTTGTAGCCACTGCACTCCAAGCACCATATCTGAACCCCTGATCGGTAAGAGATAGACATCCGTGCACCCCACATAACCCTGCATCTGAAGCTCCATCGCCTTCAACACCCCCTGGCACTGTAGTTTGCTACCGTCTGCAACCATAACCTGGAACGCCGCTCCTGCGTCAATCACGTGCCCCACCCTTTGTGCCACATCGGGATGAATAAAATTATGAGTACTCCCACTGTCCACCAGGATGGTCACCCTCTCCTGCCGAATTCTCCCCGCCAGCCGCATAGTAAGCGGAGGTGGATTGCACCCTTCCATGGCATGAAGGGACACACCCAACTCCGTCAAATCGAAGTCCCCCCCAGGCTCCAAATCCTCCTCCGGAAACTCGTCCCCCTCAAGCTGCTCCTCCTGATGTAACATAAAGACGTGGACCTTCTGACACTTGTGTCCTGGCGTAAATTTCTCATCACAGTTAAAGCAAAGGTCCTTCTCCTTCCGTGCCTGTAACTCGTTCCAAGACAACCGTGTCACCGTCGGTCGGCCGGTCACTGGAGTCTCTCTCCTGGCCGCGGCCG
Organism: Platanthera guangdongensis; assembly: GCA_039583875.1. NCBI lineage: Eukaryota > Viridiplantae > Streptophyta > Magnoliopsida > Asparagales > Orchidaceae > Platanthera > Platanthera guangdongensis. Next base: position 61,375,721 of record CM077152.1, on the reverse strand, counting down.
GTGTAGTAGTGTGCCTTGCCAAACTGCGGGCTCGCTGCCTATTCAACGTTTCCTCTTGAATGCGCGCCAAGCTGATCGCGTGGTTCAGACTACGGGGCATGTAGGCATGAACCTCATCGCGTAAGTGATCCTTCAGTCCTGATACAAAACAGCTGAGGAGTGTCTTTTCTTCCCACTGAACCCTGTTGGCCAACTTCTCAAACTCCGTCCTGTACTCCATCACGGTACCCTTCTGCCGTAGCTTCTGTAAAAGCGTCTCAAAGTCTTCAAACTCCAAAGGTCCAAATCGAGCCGTGAAGCCCTCCACAAATTCCTCCCACGGAACATACTCCCGTCCCCGCAAGAACCACTGTGTCCACTGGAACGCGTCATCCTCCAGATGGAAGGACGCTAGCTGCACCCACTGAGCCTCTGGCACCTCCTGATAGTTGAAAAATAACTCAGCTTTCTGTACCCACTCCAACGCGTCGCCCCCACTGTACCGAGGGAAATTCATCCGAGTCAACTTGGGAGCCATATACGGCCTTTGGCCGCGTTCCCCCGCCACTGGGGCCCCATGACGGAAGGGCCCCCCTTATCCCCACTGCACCCCTCTTCCAAAGCCTGGTGGTTGCCCTCTTCCTGCCGGTGGGGGTAACAACCCATCCCCACCTTGCCTCCAAGGAGCGTGCTCGGTAAAAGTCTCGGCCCGCCCGTCAGCACCCCTGGCGGCCATGTCCAGGCCTGCCGGCCCAAATCCGGCCCTCCCCGTGCTTGCCCCGGGGGGTCCAGCCACTCTGAAGCCCCCTCCAGCCATGCCGAAGCCACCCGGCCCAAATCCGGCGCCCTGATGACTCGCCAGCCCCGATCCGAGCCCCACAGGGGCCGCTGATGCCCATCCGACCCCTCCGGAGCCTCCTGCTACATTCCCCGCTCCACCGTAACCCGCCGGGACAAACCCGACCCCCGGCATGCTCGCCACCCCCGATCCAGCCCAGCCAGCGGCAACACCCGCCGATCCGGGCCCCTGCGTGTGCGCGGAAGCCGATCTGGGCAACCCGACGCCGCCCCAGGCCGATCCGGCCCCTCCGTGGTACGCCGCACCCGATCCAACCCCCGTCTCGCTCGCAGCAGCGATTCCGACGCCAGCCGCTCCCGATCCAGCACTTCCCGGACCCGATCCGCCAAGTCCAAACATTTCCGGCCTATTCCCTGTAGATCCGCCCGGTTCCTCCTCTGCCACCGCCTTGCCCTTCAAATTTTGCGCTAATAGCGTCATGATATCGTTCAAGCGGTCGTCGATCCGCTCTTCCAACCTTTGAGTGGACGTTTTGACATTTTCTTTGATGGCGGCTACCGAATCGGTAAGCCCCATCAAATTCTCCTCTAGGGTTTCCAAGCGGTCATTCTCCTCTTGCGAGCGTGTATTCACCATGACGGAGGAAGAAATCCTCTGATACCAAATGTTATGCGCGAACTAAGGAATAAGAAGATCTAGAGGAAGAAGATAGATGTTAGGGTTGAAATGAGAGGGAAGGGAGAAATACCTTGGTTAATTCTTGCATGCCTCCAAAAGAGAGGGGTCCGGGTATATATAACCCGGAACCCTAGGCCGGCCAACCAAGGGGGCCGGCCGGCCCCCATGGGGCTGAACCAAATGTGGTTCAGCCCCCTTGAGCCGATTTGTTTAAGAAGAGGGGGCTGAACCCATTGGTTCAGCCCCGTTGTTGCCTTGCACGCGTCGTTGCCGCCGCTGGTAATGTTGCCCGAATAGCCTAGCCTCGTCGGGAGGCTTAACAACTCCCTATTAATTTTCTCTCTGATGTTGCTCACAGGTATGCATGATAGCTTAAGGAGGCTATTTACAATGCTAAAATATCACCATGATTGTGTTTTAAAAAATTGAATGATAAGATGGTGCAAATTGATTTTTTTTGTCAAATATTTATGGGCAATCGGTATTTATGCATAAACTAAAGCCTCGCAATGCTATGCTTGTCGTCAATATGGACAATATTATCCTCACAGGTCATGATGTTGAAGTTAAAACATTCCCAGCATATGCTTTCGATATGAATGATTTTGAATTGCTTCATTACTTTCAAAAAAAGTGGCTCAATATAAGAGGGGATCTAGAAATATGTTCTAGATCACCTTGAAGAAATTGGTCATTTGGGTGTCAAATAAGAAAGTCCAACTGAACTGCACTATAATTTTCACAAATAAGATTATCTTATCCTTAATAAATAAAAAGTGAGATTTCAATGACTGGTTGGAAAGCTCATTTATCCGAAAATTATTAAACAGGATATTTCATTATTGTGTCAGTGGTGAGCTGTTTGCATGAAACTAAAGTACAATATTCACAAATAGGATTATCTCATCCTTAATAATAATAAAAGTGAGATTTAAACGGCTGGTTGGAAAACTCACTTACTTGAAAATTATTAAACAGGATATCTCATTTGTTGTGTCAATGGTGAGTTGATTGCATAAAATTAAAGTACATTATTATGAAGTTTTTTCGTAATTTTGAGAAATCAGAAATTATTGTCAGGAAAGATAATTTTGTATCAAGAACGAGGGAACATGGATATATGTGGGTATTGTGATGTTGATTGGACTTGGTAGTCTGATGACAAAGGGTGCATAGCCAATAATATATGCTTTGGGAGGTGTCCATTGTTCTACAAGAGCAAGAGCATCATTGTCATTTAATATCACTACCATATATCCCGAAAATCAATCGAGGTTTATAGAGAACAGCCTATGTCTTCAAACCCCTTTTGTACTGTGGGTAGTTCTTCATCATTTATCATTGGAATCATGTGATTTTCTTGCTAATATTCAAGTAATGAGTTCTACCTCTAATACCTTGAATGTTCTTATGACTCAGTTTATGCTAACTTGATGTATTTTCATGTTAATTACTGTTGAGAGAGCAGAAAACTTGTATGTATTGCTTGTGTATGTAAATACAGAGAGAAAATATAAATATATAGGAAGGGAAAAGGAGAGAAGAGATCATATACATGATGTGGGACTAATAGGAGAAGAAGGAAAAACAATAAAAACATGGGCCCAATAATGGGCTCTTTACATGGGATTTTCTAACACTTTCCACAAGCTGGAGCGTACAAATCGTATGCGCCAAGCTTGGACAAGCACTGATAGAAGAGAGTACTGGAAAGAGCCTTTGTGAGGACATCTGTAACTTGTTCAGTCCCTGGAACATGCATCAGGTCGAGCTTCTTCATTTGAACCTTTTTCTGGATAAAGTGACAGTCGACTTCATTATGTTTTGTTCTCTCGTGGAAGACTGAGTTTTTGGCTATATGTATAGCAGTTTGGCTGTCACAGAGGAGGAGAGCTGGGGAAGGGAGCTTTACACCCAGATCGGTAAGAAGACTTTCAAGCCATGTTAGTTCAGAAACCACTGAAGTCATTGTCTGGTATTCTGCCTCAGCTGATGATCGATCAACGACCGCTTGTTTCTTGCTTCGCCAGGTAATCAAATGTCCTCCAAAATATGTGCAAAAGCCACTGGTTGACTGTCAATCAACAAGAGAACCAGCATAATCAGCATCAGAATATGTCACCAATGTTGGAGCTGAAGATGAAGTTTTGTATACCAGTCCTTGACCAGGAGCCGTCTTAAGGTATCTGAGAATGCGTTCAAGGGTCTGAAGATGAGATCTTCGAAGGGAATGCATATATCGACTGACAATACCAACAGCAAAGAAAATATCTGGTCTGGTAACCGTGAGGTAGATCAATTTTTCAACGAGACGACGATAGTATTCTGGATTCTGGAGTAGGAGATCTGAGTCAGAAGCCTAAGCGCACAACTTGTGATTTGCATCCATTGGGGTGTCAACCGGCTTACAACCTGAATAGTCAGCATCATGAAGGAGGTCAAGGCAATACTTCCGCTGAGAAAGGAAGAGACCGTCTGGCCTTCTAGCAACCTCAAGACCCAAGAAATACCGAAGGGGCCCCAGATCTTTTGTTTGAAAAATTGTGCTCCGGTGTAGTTTGACCTCCTATATTCCTTTCGAGTCGTCTCCTGTAATTATGATATCGTCAACGTACACTAACAGAAGAATCGTTCCCGTTGTTCGGTGACGAGTGAACAACGAAAAGTCTGCCGAGCTCCGAGTAAAACCAACCTCCCGAAGGGCCTAACTGAACTTGTCAAACCACGCCCGTGGGGATTGTTTGAGACCATACAGAGCTTTCATAAAACGACAGACCTGAGACTCCCCCGTGGTCTCAGACCCGGGAGGTTGCTGCATATACACTGTCTCCTGGAGATCGTCATTGAGAAAGGCATTCTTAACATCCAGTTGGAGTAAAGGTCACCGGCGATGGACGGACATGGAGATGAGGACCCGAACGGTGTTGAGTTTGGCCACTGGAGAAAAGGTTTCTTCATAGTCAAGCCCCTGTTGTTGTGTAAAGCCACGAGCCACCAGACGAGATTTCAGTCGGTCAATTGTCTCATCAGCAGCATGTTTGATGACAAAAACTCACTTACACCCAACCGGTTTCTGACCCGGAGGCAGGGGGCGAAAGTCCATGTCTGATTGGCCCAGAGAGCAGTCATTTCCTCCTCCATGGCGGCCCGCCAGCCAGGATGTTGGAGCGCCTCCTGCACAGAGGTAGGAACAAAAACCGAGGACAGTGAAGTAGCAAATGTCCGAAGGTGTGGAGAGAGACGATGCAGGGAGACAAAGTTCGTCATCGGATGAGCTATAGAGGCGGGCACCGGATCAGCAGGGCACGGAGAAGCCGAGGTCGAGGCTGACTGCATAGGGGCAACGGAATGAAGAGAGAGGCGAGTGTAGACACGGATAACAGGCGGCTTGGAAGGAGCAGGAGTTGGGTCAGGAACGACCTGTGGAAGAGGCGCAGTAACGGGAATAACAGGTCGTGGGAGGGATGGTGGTGGAGGTATCGGCGGTAGAGGAGTAGAGAAGAAAGGTTGATCCTCCCATAAGGTAACATCAGCAGAGACGGAGACCTTCCGGGTAACCGGAGAATAACACACATAGCCCTTCTGAGTCCGAGAATAGCCGACGAAAATTTGTTTAGCCGCCCGGGGATCCAACTTATCCGTAGATGGACCCAGAAGATGGACGAAGCAGGTGCAGCCAAAGACTCTGGGTGTGATAGGGAAGGCCGGAGCGGAGGGAAATAGGAGGCTGAACGGAGTGGCATGGTGGAGAACTGAGGATGGGAGGCGGTTGATGAGGAAGCAAGCCGTGGAGACCGCAAAGTTCCAGTAAACTTTGGGAACATGCATGTGAAGCATGAGGGAGCGGGCAACATCAAGCAGGTGTTGGTTCTTTCGTTCAGCAATGTCGTTTTGTTGGGAGGTATAGGCACAGGAAGTCTGATGAATGATACAAAACTCCGCGCACAGATTTGTGAATTCGTGGCTAGTGTACTCGTGATAATTGTCAGTGAGCAACATTTTTATAGTAATGGAGAATTGCGTAAGAGTCTCTAGCACAAAAGCCAGAAAAACACGATGAATCTCAGAGCGATCATGAAGTAAGTAAAGTCACGTCATGCGTGAGTAATCATCAATAAAGATGATAAAGTAGCGATATCCGGAAATACTAGCAATTTTGTAAGGCCCCCAAACATCGGAGTGCAGTAAATCAAAAGGAGCCGAGCTCCGAGTACAATGTGCGGGAAAAGAAGAACACGGCTGCTTGCCAAAAATACAGGAATCACACTTAAAGGGAGAAAGAGATACATCAGGACGCGCCTTCTGGAGGACTGGCAGAGGGACATGCCCAAGACGGCGATGTCAATCAACAGATGAGACGGATGAGATGGAGAAAAGGACGGTAGGAGAGACATCGAAAAGGTAGAGCCCGTTTTGCAGTCGACCCTTACCAATGGTAATCCGCGTCTGTCGATCCTGTATCAAAAAAGTAGAAGATGTGAATGTGACAGAGCAATCCATATCTTGAGTAAGACGACCAACAGAAAGTAAATTGAATGGGGAGCCTGGAACATAAAGAGCCGAGCGAAGAGAGATGGAGGCGTTGAGGGAGATGTTAGCACAGCCTGAGACTGGAACAATCGCCCCATTAGCAACGGTGATACACTTTAGATGAGGAGCATCCGAGTACTTAGGCGGCTGTACCGAGGCGATGTGATGAGTGGAACCTGAGTCCAAGATCCAGCACGGACTGGAGGAAAAACAAGTCATACCTGTAGTGGAGGTGGAGGAAACAGAAGCAGATGGGGGGCTGAGCAGCACATAGAGTTGCTGTAGCTGAAGGCGAACGGCCTCAAGGTCGGCACCAGTGGCAGGAGAGCCGTCAACTGCAGCAGCAGTCGGACAAGGAGGGTATCCATGTTTCTTGTAGCAAACTGTCTCAGTGTGGCCATCCCGGCCACAATAGGAACACTTTGGGCGGCCCCGACCACCACGCCCCCTTCCGCGAGAGCCTGAACGTCGACCACGAGTAGAAGACGGTAGGGGAAGTAAGGGGGGAAGGGTCTGCTGGAGAAGGGCCAGAGAGGAGGGTGCAGGAGTATCCGAGGGCGGTGTCACTCGAAGGAGCATAGAGCAAACATCAGATAAGGAAGGAGTAGTGGTTGAAGCCAGAACCATAGCACGTATACTTTGGAGGTGTGTCGGGACGCGAGCCATTATCATAGAAATGCAAACGGCCTCCTTTTGTGCTCGCTGTGCAGCGAGATCAGGGGTAGAAGGCTGATGCTGGATCCAGGCCTCCGCAAGAGTCTTATCACGAGCAACAAACGAAGTCATGTCCGCCTCCCCGCCAGCATCAAGAGCCTGAAGATTTGTAATAATGTCATAGAGGTGCTGGAGGCTGTCCTTGCTGGAGTATAAGGAGTGGAGCTCATCCCGCATAGCCTTTGCTATCTCATGATACATGACCATCTGGTAGGCCTCACCCTCCAGGGAATTGAGGAGCCACGTCTGAACGCGACCGTCGTTGTGCAACCACTCGTCGGTAGGAGGAGAAGGGGGTTGTTGAGTGAGATAAAGAATAAGGCCTTTGGCCTGAAGAACTCGGCGAACCGAGTGCACCCATGGGATGAAGTTCTTCTTTCAAGACAGGGAAATGGTGGTAATCCGCAGCTCATCACGGAGTTCAGGAGGAGGAGTCGGGCGGTCTGCAGAGGGAGTAGTCGCCTGGCTGGTGGAGTCAACGGAGGATCCCATGTAGACCGGAGAGGCCGCAGCAAACAGGATAGGACGTTGCGGGTAGACGAGGTCGCCGCGGGAGAGTACTCTTGCACGACAAGCCCGTGCGGTTTACAGAAGAGGCTGCAGCGGGTAGTCATGGTGACAAGAGCAGCGGCAAGCAATGAAGGAGAAAGGGAGGCCGCGACTAGAGTGCGGATAAACAAACCGCACGGTCACAGTGAGCACACTAGCGGGCAGAGAAGGAGCGACAAGAGAGGTCGACTCGAACAGAACAGGGACGAAGGCGCAGCGGTTAGGGAGGCAGACCGCGCGAGAAGGATAACCTGAGCGGCAAAGAGAAGGCAGCGGGTAGGATAAGCTGCGATAAGAGGCCGCAAGTAGGAGAACTCGAGCGGTTAGAGAAGGCAGCGGGTATGAGAAGCCGCGAGAAGAGGCCGCGAGTAGCAGAACTCAAGTGACAAGAGTAGGCAGCGGGTAGGATAAGCCGCGAGCGGCAAGTGAGGGGCGACCTTCGCGCGATAAGAAGAAAAGGATCCACGCGACGAGGAGACCGCGCGGCAAGGAAGAGGCCGCAGCGGACAGATAACAGGTAGCACGACGAATAGACCGCGCAGCAAGGAAGAAACCGCAGCGGACAGAACACAGGGCGAACCGGGAGAGGGTCTCCCGGGTGAGGGAGAGAAAATGGTATAAAAGAGAGAGGGGGGTGAAACCACGGGAGAGAGGGAGAAGAGGCGGGTAGAGTTAGAAGAGGTGGGTAGACCGCAGGGAGGCCGGCGAGAAGAGACGGAGGAGAGGAACCCGCGGATAGAGGCGGGTAGGAAGGGAGAGGCCGCAGAGCTGTCTGCAGACAGGGGAAGAAGGCGGTCTGGGCGGTTAGAAAATGGGAAACCGCGTGGACCAGGAACCTAGCTTTGATAACATGTTGAGGGAGCAGAAAACTTGCATGTATTGCTTGTGTATGTAAATACAGAGAGAGAATACAAATATATAAGAAGGGAAAAGGAGAGGATAGATCTTATACATGATGTGGGACTAATAGAAGAAGAAGGAAAAACAATAAAAACATGGGCCCAATAATGGGCTCTTTACAAGGACTTTTTTAACAATTACCTTATCAGATGATTGAGTGTGATTTATGGACTAAATATCATTTTTAACCTTTGATGACTCTAAGGACTATATATTTGCACATTACGAGTTGTTCTCGAGCAAAATAACACAATGATTTGCACATTACGAGTTGTTCTCGAGCAAAATAACACAATGGAACACCACTATGGGCATGTATAATAATTTATTTTCTCGAGAAATTAGCCCATTAATTAGGATAACACTGATGACGATGACAAAAAAAAGTTGACCTCTATTTAAATATATTTCAACATTTATTAGACATGGATTGTTCACATTACACAGATTAGGAACAACTAACTCAAATCCAGTTGCATCAAAGTAAAATCATAGTCTAATTATGCTCTTCATTTTATATCGCTCTCAGTACTTTGATTTATAATCCAAGTGTTAACTTCAGACTTATGAAAAGAGTACAATATAATATGATGAAACATAGGATTTAATATAATAAATAATATATAGTTCACCATAATCAAATCCCACAAAAAATTTAACCTAAAATAACCAAGATCAAATCCCACAAAAAAATGCCATCAAGAGCATAATTATTCTGATTGATATCATTTAGAGCATGACCACTCATTAATTTCATTTTTTCAATTTAATGTAACATTTTCATCAAGTAATTCTATGATCCATTCCTGGAAATGTATTTTTATATTCTTTTATGACATGTTCCAAATTCTTAGAAATGGAAAGTTAACATGTATACAATATAGAAATTTTATATTCTGGTAAAATAAATGAGTGTCATCCTTCTCATCCGTTCAAGGAATGTGCATGATTCTCATTGGACTTAGCAAAATCCCAGTAGGATTAACAACAATGCTCCAGTCCCCAAATATTACCAACAGCTACTTGAATCTACTACTCATCCATTAAAGGAAGGAAGAAATTGATAACATAATAGGAGCTAAGGAGCGCACCTTCCGCTGCGCGTTCGTACAAGAATGAGGGAGTTTCGGCCGGTGCTTTTGAAGAGCCTGGTCTCCGACACGGCCGACGGAAGCCGGCTACGGTAGGGATGGAGGATGGAGGGAATGCGCTTAATAGCCGGAGAGTGAACAGTTAAAAGTGATGGGGCGCTTCCGAGAGCGGTGAGCGGAGATGCCCGCTCGAGCGAGAGCATTCTGCCGCCGCACAATGCCAACGACCGCTCTGTTGAGTGTGTCTAGCCGCAGCTAGTGGATATAGAAAAAGATAATCTTTAAAATTTTATTAAACTATATATGAATGTCTTAAATGCATTTAATTAAAAACAATTTTGAGTTTATTTTGACCACCATAGTCATTATGGTTATTGCGGAGTAACTCGATGTTCTGGTTGGACCGGAATAAACTGAACCGTCTTAGTTTTCGGAACGGTCTAGCTCGCACACAATCAATGAGATGGGTTGATAGGACGCACGAAGTTTTAACGTGGAAAAATCCCTCAACCGGGTAAAAAACCACGTGACCGGATCTGCGTCGGCCAAAGTCCATTATTTCTCTGTCGTTACAACTTGTTTGTTTAATCGAGGGCGACAGACCGCTACTCGTTACAATTTGGAGATGAGAGAACACTTAGCGTCCGGCGGACGACAGGGCGTCGCGCTCGGCGTTGTTACAAATTACACTTCGTAGCGATAGGCTTTGTTGGGCGTCACCTTGACGCTGAATGCGGGAGCGGAGCACTTGAATTTGCGGTCGTGAAGGCCTCCTAAAAGCGGAGGGATCAGGCTTCGTCTAGCGATTTGAAGGTGGCTCGAACACGGCTTGGAGATGGCTTGAATGTGGCTCGGGGGCGGCTTGAGCGCTACTCGTAGGAGAAATTTGGCAGAACTTCGGACTTAGGAAGAAGAAGGATGGGAGAAAAAAGTGAGAAATGAGGAGATCTGTAGCTCTTTTTATAGCATTCAGGAAGTGGTTATGGTAGTTATGCTGTTATCCGCACACCATAACCATCAATATAATTATTTTTGACATAGTTTAAGGGCGCATATTATGATTATTTATTTTGCTACCAGTAGACCAATAAATTTAATAATAAAATTTTCTCATTATCCCAACGACAAGTGGGTTGTTACACGCAAATCAGACGACAATGATCGATCTGGGGTGATCGGAGGGTGAGGAAGCGCTCACTTGGTCAGGCGATGATCTCGTAGGCGAACTCGCCAGCGAACTTGTCGGCGAGGAGGGAGGCCGTTGCCGACGGTCGGGAGAGCGGGCGGCGGCCAAGCTGGCGGCGAAAAGGGGGAGCAGTCGGGGGAGGCCGGCTTGGCCGCCACTTCGGCCGCGCGTCGGCGGCCGACGAGGGGCGGACGGTCTGGTGCCTCCTCGGTCGCACCCGGCGGTCGAAAGGGGCGGCTGGTAGCTGTAAGAGGAGGGCGGCCAATGCCCGGAGATGACGTCGGCGAGCTTGGGTGGTTTCGCCATCTTGCGTAGTGGGATCGATGTGAGACGGGATCGGGTGTGGTGATCACGGGCGCGGTCAAACCCATTATCCCACTAATTTTAGTGAAGATCATGGGGGAGTGGCTCTGTGCACACACTCATGTTCTTTTTATGAGGGATCTCATTCCTATCATTTGCCCCCCGAGATTCTGAGTTGTTGGAGATTGGTATGAGCAAAAAAACAGGGATCTCTCTCTCCTTCATAGCGGCGATGATGACAAATGTTGAAAGGTCGGAGACAGTGGATGGCGGCGACCTGTGAACTCGGGTAAAATGTTAGAATATGTCGAGGAAGGCGAGGATAGGTGACAGGGCATGCCTACGGGGGCTGATACTGCGTTATATGCGCATGATCGCGGACAGAAGCGCCCAACCTGGGAAAAAAGGGGCGTGCCAGCGCGCGCACTCCAGGGAGACGGACAGTGCGCCTGCACAGCCACCGGTGTATGAGGGCGCACGTCATATCACGCGTGCGGGGGCACGTGCAGGTGCGCACGGGCGCATGAGTACCTCCTCGCGCACGGGCGCACGAGTACCTCCTCGCGCGTGGGCGCGCTCACCTGCTCGTGTGAGGGCCCGGGTCATGCACGGGGGCGCGCACTCTCCTGCGCGCACGTGCGGGTGCATACACACCTGGTCGTGCGCGCCCGCGCATGGGATTGCATATGCGTTCGTACTTGGGTGCGACGTACTTGGGTGTGACGTACTATGGGTTAGCCTATTCGTCTAACTGTGCGGCCTGTTCGGCTTGTTTTTATGTTAAACCGCTTACCCCTGTAATTATTTAGTCTCACATTGCTTAATTGTAATCTTTCTCATCTCCTTCATTCTATAAATAAGAGGTTATACCTTTGTAATAGATACTTTTTTTGGATAATAAAGTTTACATTACTCCAAATTTTCGATCTGCTCTTTTTTGTTCGTACATGGTATCAGAGCACTCGATCTTTTCCTCCTGATTATGTGAGCTTCCTCTTTCCGCGTGGCCTGTCCGCGTGGCTTGCTCATTCTTCTCGCGACTTGTTTCCTCCGCGCGACTTGTTTCTGTCTCCTCTTAGTCGCGAATTCCTTCCAGTTCGCGTGGTATTCTCTCTCTCTCCTGTTCGTGCGGCCTTCTCTCTAGCCGTGCAGCTTCATTCCCTCTGCTTTGCTCTGCTTCTTGGCTGCGGTCTTCCTTACCGCACGTCTTACTTATTGTTTGCTCGGCTTGGTGTTTTTGACCTTGTCGCCGCGACCTTTTTCTCTCTGCCTCATGTTTGATCGAGCGGCCTCCTGTTTGATCGCGCGGCCTCTCTTCTATGGCCTCCACCTCCTCCACGCAGTCCGCCTCGGTGGTCACATCTTCTGGTAGTGCTCACGTTGTTACTCACGTCAGATGGTTGATCGACTCTGGTGCTACCAATCATATGACAGGCAATCCTCAGTGTTTTCTCTTCTAGAAACACATGATCGGTTGCCTCCAGTCTTTGTTGCGGACGGCTCTTCCTCACCGGTAAATGGGACGGGAGTGGTTCAAGTCACTCTGTCTCTTCGCCTGACATGTACCCTCTATGTGCTCAAGTTCCCTTGCAATTTATTATCGGTTACTTCTCTATGCAAGCAACTACGGTGTTCCGTCACATTCTGTTGGGTACATTGGTCAAATGTACCTGATTTGAAGAAGCCTCACCTAACTCAATGATATACATCATAATGTATTTGATGTTTGTTTGAGTTACTTGTGCAGGTTAGGTATTCACTGGACTGAAGCTAAAAGTTTCTAAGTCCATGTGTCGACACCCAGAGGGAAAGTGTCGACACTTGAGAAAGCTTGTGTCGACACCCAGACGAGCAGTGTCGACACTTGGAGTAATTGTGTCGACACCTGAGAAGAAGAGTCGACACCAGACAGAAAGTGTCGACACTTGGAGCTGTGTCGACACTCAGTGAAGAAGAATGCAGAAAAGCTGTGTCGACACTTAGCAGAAGTGTCGACACCCAGAAAAGCTGTGTCTACACCAGAAAGTGTCGACACTTGAAGTTGTGTCGACACTCAGCAAAATTCTGCAGAGACCAAGGACAAGTGTCGACACTCAACACAATGTGTCGACACTCAAACAGCAGAGTCAACATATGAAGAATGTGTCGACACTCAGCACAATGTGTCGACACACACACAAAGGAGTCAACACTTGAAGAAAGTGTCGACACCCAGCACAATGTGTCGACACTTAGTTGAAGACTCTACACTTGAAGAAAGTGTCGACACAAGGAGCTGTGTCGACACTTAGCAAAGAACAGAAAAGTTTACAAAATATTCTAAGTACAAGTGTCGACACTAAGGGAATGTGTCGACACTCAGCTGAAGAAACAAAATTGAAGACTTGTGTCGACACCAAGAAGCAGTGTCGACACTTGACAGTTTCAACACATGAAGATGTGTCGACACAAAGGAGATGTGTCGACACTTAGAAGAATACAGTTAAAGAATGAAGAACAAGTACTTGTGTCGACACTCAATTTCAGTGTCGACATATGCAGAAGTATCTGTGTCGAGACATACAAGGAATTGTGTCGACACCTTGTAGACTTGTGTCGACACTTACACAACATGTGTCGACACTTGGTCTATAAGTGTCGACACTTAAGAACAGAAAGTCTCGACACTATCTGACAGTTAGAGAATTTCAAGAAGTGACTGGTTGACATGACAGCTGCCGATCCAGCCGGTCTACAGCAACTGTCAGAGAAGTCAGAAGTCTGTTATGAACCGGACCAGCCGGTTACCATGAAGGAAGCCTATAAATAGGCACCCATAGTTTACAGAAACGGTGGTAGTTGTCATAAGAATTACAAGTTGTTCTTTCAAGTAGTGAGAATAATTAAAGTGGTTGATCAGATTATTCAAGTAATCAGAAAAGTCATACACAGAGGATCAACCCAAGAAGATCAGACAGTCCAACTGCAGATCTAAGAAGTTGGAGAGAGAGATCTCCAATCAAGAATTCAGTCTTTGGAACTAAGGCTGAGAAGAAGGATTCAGAATCATCTGAATCTCAAGAAGCAGAGGTCAAGGATCAACTGCAGAGGATTCAGACTTATTCAGTTCTACTCAAGAAGCTTTGAAGGAAGCTAAGTCAGTTTGGATCTAACTGAGTTCTTCCAAGAACTCTTCAAGAAACTCTCAACTCCTCTCTTATTTTCTGAGTTGTAGAGTTAGTTATTGTAATTCAATCTTAACTTGTAGGATCCATTGGATCTGAGAGAATTGTAAGCCTATATTATAAAGGCTGAGGGTAGGGCTTGGTTGCCTGAGTGTAGGAGTTGAAGAACTCTGAGTGTAGGCCTTGATTGACTGAGTGTAGGCCTGGGTGGCTGAGTGTAGGCCTTGGTGGCTGAGTGTAAGGCTTTGGGCCTGAGGTGTAGGAACCTAGTTGGGTTCTGAGATAGTGGAGAAGTTTGGCCGAATCTAGTACACTGCTAGATAGGCGAAGGGGGAAAGTGGATGTACCCAAAGATTGGGGAACCACTATAAATTTGTGTGTCTGCTGTGCTGTGATGTGCTGTGGATTAATTGTTTATATTCTGTTGTTGCTGTTAGCTGTATAAATCTGTGAGATAACTGTCTTGCTGCCAACTAAGTTTTAAAAAGGTTTAGGTCACCTATTCACCCCCCCCCCTCTAGGTGTTTAGGTACCATATCTTTCAAGTGGTATCAAAGCCAGGTTCCTCAAAAAGGACTAACTGTCTGAGGAGATCCAGTTTGGCAGATTCAGTGTAAGTCAGAACACAGTTTCAAGAAAATCAAGAAACATGGGTTCTTCAGAGAATCACAAGGAATTGGGTTCAATGAAACTACCCCATATGCAGAAAAGAGATTTTTGGAATCTGGAAAGAGAGGGTAAGGCTGTTCATGGAAGCCTCTGACCCTAGAATCTACATCACAGTCAAAGAGGGGCCATATGTGCCCATGAAGATCTCAGTATTGGATGCAAATCAGAGGACTCCAAAGGATTTCTCTGAGATGACCAAGGATGAAATTGTCCTAGCCACTATGGACAAACGGGCACAAAACATAATAGTAAGTGCCATTGATGATGCAACTTTTCAGAACCTAATTCACTGTAAAACAGCAAAAGAAATGTGGGATACCCTCATTGTCTATATGGAAGGTTCTGAAGAAGTTAGGCAAGATAGGAAGTCCTTGCTTAATCAAGAGTATGAGAGCTTTAGGCAAGGAAGAGGAGATAACATCACTGAATGCTACAAGAAGTTCTATAGAATTGTTAATGAACTCATGTCCTATGGAAGAGAGTTCACTAACTATGAATTGAATGATAAGTTCTTAAGGTCCCTAACCAAAGATTGGGACACCAAGATCTGTGCCATCAGAGAAATGGCAAAGTTGGGAGAAATTCCTCCTCCCACACTGTTTGGCAAGTTGTTGTCTTATGAGATGCAGCTGTCAGTGAGAAAAGAGGAGGAAAAATCAACAAGGACTGAGCACAGGGAAAGGACTGTTGCCTTCAAGTCAGAAGTACCTAGAAAGGGCAGGACTAATTTATCAACTCCTCCTCCAGAGGTAGTTGAATCAGAATCTGATGAGTCTGTTAGCACAAAGTCTACAAGCAGTGAAAGTGATGAAGACTTTGCTGCATTCACCAGACATTTTCAGAAATTCCTGAAGAAGAAACAGTGGAGGTCCAGACCTTCATTTTCCAAAGGGAAAGAAGTCCAGTATCAGAAGAAGAAGCCTTCAAAGAAGGACAAGAAAAAGACAAAGACTAGCAAGGCAACTGGGTCTAAGATAGTGTGTTACTGCTGCAATAGACAGGGTCATGTTATTGCAGATTGTCCTGAGAAAAGAAAAGAATCCAGTGACAAAAAGAAGACTCACTTCAAAGGAAAGAAGGAGAAGTCCTTTGTTGCAAAGAATGAGAAGACTCTTTCAGACATTTCTTCTTCAGACACTGAGACAGATGCTGAAGCCTACATAGGGCTATTTGCTGAAGAAGAAGAAGAGTTTATGCAGATCATGGAATCAATCTATGAACAAGAAAAGTGTCAGTGCCAAGGACTGATGGCATTGACTGAAAGCACCAAAATCCTGGAGCAGCCAGGACCTAGTCAGGTACAAAGTCCAACTCAAAGTTCAGATTCCAGTTCTAGTTCAGAGTCAGATTCATTTTCATCAAGTGATGGAAGTGTTTCTGAATCTGAGGGAGATATTCATCAGCTATTAGATGAATATAAAGTACTGTTGCAAGCCTATAAGAAAAGCAAGACCCTAGCCAAAAGTCTGGCAAAGGAGATTGCTGATCTCAAGGCAGCTGCAACAGATTTTGAGAAGAAATTTGATCAAAAGCTCAATGAGGTAGCCAGGCTGAAACACATCACTGTGATTCAGATGGGAACTATCACTTATAAAAATGATCAAATTAAGAGACTGGAGATCAATCTTCAGAAGGAGAAAGAACTTGCTGCCAGGTTTTCAAAACCTAAATCAGTACTACCATTAATTGATGAATTTGTTCATCAAAAAGGCAAAGTTGGACTAGGTTTTGTTAGACCTGCAGGGACTGTGCAGTCCAAGTTGAAGTCCAAGGGCAAAGCCCCAACATTCAACAAGCCTGCTGTAGACAAGACAGCAAAGGTTGTACCTAAGCAAAGGTACAACAAGTTTGAATGCTGGTGCTGTGGCAAAGTTGGCCACTTTGCCTTGGACTGTTGGCACAATGCAAGTGCCATTGGGAGTAGCAAGCTACCTGGTGGAAAGCCAGTAGGTAGTGTTGTAAAGTTGCAAACTAACAATCACCAAGGACCCAAGATTACTTTGGGTTCTAAGGTTCATTAATTTGTTTTGCAGGAGAGTCCAAGTGGCCATACCCCTACATGGTACTTGGATAGTGGATGTTCCAGACACATGACTGGAACTAGGGGACTACTGAAGGATTTCATTCCAATCAAAAATGGTCCAAAGGTGACCTTTGGTGGTTCTGAAAAAGGAATCATCAAAGGGTTTGGTAACATTTCCTCAAACTTAGTTACCATTACTCATGTGGCTTATGTTAAAGGGTTGAAACACAACCTTATAAGTATAAGTCAATTAAGTGATGTAGGGTATGACATCTCATTTGTTAAAAATGGTTGTCATATCAAGAGGTCAAGTGATCAAGAGATCATTTTGACAGGTTATAGAAAGAGGAATGTCTATTGTCTAGACATTATGGTTGAGAACAATAGTTCTCATGTTTGTCTTGTAGCTGATGAGACAGTCTCTCATTGTGTCAAGTGGCACAAGAGGCTAGCTCATCTTAACTACAAGACTATTAGCAAACTCTTTAGCAAAGAGTTAGTGATGAATGGTCCTCAAGTTAAGTGTGTCAAAGATGGCATTTGCTCAGCTTGTCAAAAGGGCAAGCAGACTAAATCCACCTTTAGAAGCTTAGACAACAAAGATGTTGTGAGGTGTTTATACCTCTTGCATATGGATCTATTTGGTCCAATGCCAGTTCACAGCTTAGGTAGGAAGGTCTATACCTTTGTAGTTGTTGATGACTACTCAAGGTTTTCATGGTGTTCTTCTTAAAGCAGAAATCTGAAACACCTAGTGTCTTCTATAGCTTTGTTAAGCAAATTCAGAATGAATTGAACTGTACATTGGTCAAAATTAGAAGTGACCATGGTACCGAGTTTCAGTCTGAAAGCATGACAAAGCTGTGTGAAGACTATGGGATATTTCAAGAATTCTCTTCACCTAGAACACCTCAGCAAAATGGCATTGCTGAAAGGAAAAATAGGACCTTGATAGAGGCTGGTAGAACCCTATTAAGTGATTCATCACTGCCAGAATATTTCTGGGCTGAAGCAGTTAACACTGCATGCCATGTGATAAATAGGGCTACCATCACTAAAAGGTTAAACAAGACCCCCTATGAAGTTGTGAAAGGCAGGAAACCAAACCTATCCTATTTCAGGATTTTTGGTTGCAAATGCTTCATACTTAACAATGGAAAGTCTTACTTAACTAAGTTTGCTGTCAAGTCCCAAGAGGGAGTGTTTGTTGGGTACAACAATAATAGTAAGGCTTATAGAGTCTACAACTTGACTACTCAAGTTGTAGAGGAGTCTGTGCATGTAGTTTTTGATGAGACACAACTAATTAACAATGAGTTGTCTAGCAATATATGCAGCCCCACAGGTCTTACTAAGAAGATGGACAAGCTAACCATAGAAGATGTACCTGCTGCAAGACAGCAAGAAGAAGGAGATGGCTTATGTCCAGGGGGAGAACTACATGTACAAGGAGCTGAAGAAGTACAAGGAACTCAGTTTGATGAAGATGCTGAAGAAGTTCAACCAGAAGTAAGGATGCCTCCAGCCAACAGGCATCTAAGAGATCATCCAGTAGAGCTGATAATTGGAGATCCAAGACAATGTGTTCAGACAAGGAGCAAAAATCAGAATGTTGTAGTATATTCAAGTTTTCTGTCTCAAATAGAACCAAAGAAATTTGAAGAAGCTATACAAGATCCATAGTGGACTGAAGCAATGCAGGAAGAGCTTAATCAGTTCAAAAGGTGCAAGGTTTGGGACCTGGTTCCTAAACCTAAAGATCACAATGTGATAGGAACAAAGTGGATCTACAGGAATAAGTTAGATGAACAAGGAGTCATCATTAAGAATAAAGCAAGATTGGTTGCTAAAGGTTATAGGCAAGAAGAAGGTATTGATTTTGATCAAACCTTTGCTCCAGTAGCCAGACTGGAAGCCATAAGGATGTTCTTGGCCTATGCAACCTATCAAGGATTCAAGGTATACCAAATGGATGTGAAGTCAGCATTCCTAAATGGTAATCTAAAGGAAGAAGTCTATGTGGAGCAGCCTGCAGGTTTTGTTGATCCAACTCTACCTCATTATGTCTATAGACTTAGGAAAGCATTATATGGGTTAAAACAAGCACCTAGAGCTTGGTATGAAACCCTATCTAGTTTCCTCATTGAGAACAAGTTCTCAAGGGGAAAAATAGATAAGACTCTATTCCTTAGGGAATCTAGAGGCAAAGTCATACTTGTCCAAATATATGTAGATGACATTATATTTGGGTCTACTGAAAGTAGCCTTTGCAAAAAGTTTGCAAAGCTTATGCAAAGTCAATTTGAGATGAGTAGTATGGGAGAACTAAAGTTTTTCTTGGGTCTCCAAGTTAAACAGACTGAAAATGGTTTATCCATATGTCAGTCCAAGTTCACCCTAGAACTCATAAGGAAATATGGTATGGATTCCTCCAGTACCATGAAGACTCCTATGGGGTCAAGTATGTCTCTTAGCAAGGATGATGCAGGGAAACCTGTAGATGAAACCTTATATAGAGGGATAGTTGGCTCCCTACTATACTTGACTGCAAGTAGGCCTGACATTATGTATGCTACATGTGTTTGTGCCAGGTATCAAGCCTGCCCTAAAGAGTCGCATATGACTGCAGTCAAGAGAATCTTGAGATATCTAAAGGGCACTCCCTATCTAGGCCTCTGGTACCCTAGGAATGGAGATTTTGATCTAACAGCTATTCAGATGCAGACTTTGCAGGATGCAAAGAAGATAGAAAGAGCACTACTGGATCCTGTCAATTCCTAGGTGAAAGACTCATTTCATGGAGTAGTAAGAAGCAAACCAGTGTGGCTATCTCCACAGCTGAGTCAGAATATGTAGCTGCAGGAAGTTGCTGTGCTCAACTTCTGTGGATTCAACATCAGCTAGAGGACTATGGATTTCAGGTAAGTAGAACTCCACTTTACTGTGATTCTACAAGTGCTATTTCAATAGCTAATAATCCTGTATCTCATAGTAGAACTAAATATATTGAGATTAAATATCACTTTCTTAGGGAGCATGTAGAAAGAAATGATATTGCACTTGAATATGTTAAAACTGATAATCAGATAGCTGATATGTTTACTAAGCCCTTAGAAGAAGCTAAGTTCAATAGGTTCAAAATTGAACTAGGTATGATAAACTTAGACTAAGTTTACAGAACTAAAAATTGGCTAAGTAAAAAGGTGTCGATACATAGACAAGTCTATGTCGACACAGAATAGTAAGTGTCGACACTTCAGGAAAATGGTGTCGACACATCTAGGAAGTTGGTGTCGACACTTCAGAATGTTAGTGTCGACACATGTCGAGTTGGTGTCGACACATCCAATAAGGTGTCGACACTTAAGTTTTACTCAGAATTTTCTAAGTAAAGTCTCGACTACATGTCGAGTAGTGTGGTGTCGACACTTAACCAGGTGTCGACACATAAAATCTGTTGACTAAACTTGTGTCGACACATGAGTGTCGAGACATTATAAGTCAGTGTCGACACTTATTGCCAGTGTCGACACATCTTTAGTAATCCATCCCGCCTTTTCGTCTTCAAACCAGAAAGGTATAAATAGGGTTCTGTCTTTGTTTGTCGACACGCTTTCAAAGTTTCGAGACCAAAACTGCTGTGTCGACATTTCTCTTTTCTCAAGCCTAATTCTACAAACCCTAATGGCTCCCAAGCTGGAAGAGAACGTCAATGAAGGCTATGAGCTGGTTCGTGGCGCATTCGACGATGGCGATCAAGAAATCAAATCGGTGGTAACCCTAGTCACCGATTCTGGATTGGAGTACTTGGTTTCAGAACCAACTAAAATATGGAAGAAGGAAGTTCTTGAATTCCTTACTGGAGGGTCAGTAGATGATTCAGGTTACAGGATCAAATCGCGAGTGCATGGCACCAAGGTCAAGATTTCACCCAAAACTCTGCGAAAGGTACTTCAGCTACCTAAAGTTCAAGAAGAAGAGGAAGTGACTACATCTAAGACCAGAGAAGCACTTACCTGGTGTGGTCTTGATCCTAAGCTGAAGATAGGATCAGTATTCAACAGGAGAGGGATGAATACCCAAGGAAAATTCCTGTCAGAAATTGTGGGTAAAGTTATACTCAGTAAGACTGGAGGGCATGACAGGGTGTCAGCCTCCATGTTCAGTGTTATGACCAGAATCATCTTCAACCTAAAAACCGATTGGTCAATGATTATCTTTGAGAAGATAAAGGAAAGTCTGAAGAAGCCCAATCTGGGCAGGATACTTAGTCTCTACCTGGCTGGTACAATACCAGAGGTAATGAGCACTGCTGCAGGTAGCAAAATCAACCACATGAGAAAGATGGACATGAGGATCTTCTCAAGGTGGGAAAGGGTGCTGTCAAAGGAACTGTCCACCCCTGAGAAACAAGTTTCTAAGAAAGATTTACCTCCAAAGAAGAAGAGGAAGATAACTCCTGTGACACAGGAGTCCTCCAGCAGTTCAGGTAGTGAAGAACAAGTTGTTTTCACTCCTGATAGTCATGAGGATGTGGCTGCAGAGAAGTCTCCTGCTCCTCAAGAGACAGCTGAAATCCAGGGGGAGCTGTCTACAGCTAGCCCCATGCATAAGGATCCAAGCCAGGGGGAGCCTCCAGCTGTAGAACAACCCTCTACACTGGAGAGTGAGCAAGCTACAATCATTATTCAAGAGGTACTTTCTGACCTCAATACTTTAGATTTTTCTGTAATGGATTCTGATTTGTCTGATGTCCATCAGCAAACTCAGCAAGCAAATCAAGAACCAGATGTTGTTCTCCAAGACACATCAGTAGTACAAGAAGTAGTTCCTGATAAAGTAGTTGATGAACACAGTACATCTCCTGCACAGTCACCTCCTGAATACACAATGGAAGATCTATTTCTTAATTTAGATCAAGAGGAATTTGACATAGACAAGCATGCTGCTGCTGAAGAGAAAGGTGCTGCTACTGAGGGGGAGACACTGCAAGTTCAGGAAGAGCCTATAAGGCAGGAAAGTGAGAAAGCACTTGATGTGCAAGCTGACAAACCATCAAGCCCTAAGGATAGAGTGAATATAGCCAGTACTTCAGAGTCTGAGGAAGATGAGACTGAACAAGCCAAGAAGAAGCAATTCTTTGTATTCAAAAGAAGGAGTCAGAGCTACAAGAAGACTCTACAAACTGTTGCTCAACACTCCCTAGTCCAACAAGCTCCATCAACTGATTACAGTGGCTTAATGGTAGCAATGCAAGTTAAGCTGGATGAGCACAGGAGGGCCATAGAGAAGTATATTGATGAAGGCCACAAGTCTTTACAATTTGACTTAGCTCAAGACATCAAGTCAATAAGATTTGAGATGAACCTGAATAAAAAGGAAATGAATGAATGCTTCCACAAGGGTGGAAATGCAGTGGTGTACCTGGCTAAACATCAAGAACAGATAAAAGAAAAGGTAGATGATATAGCATTGAAACAAGGCTATGTGCTGGAAAATCAATTAAGAATGAATGATAATTTGACTGCATCTCACAATGCTATAGTCACTGAACTAAAGACTAAGACTGCTGAACCTTCCACATCATCTGTTGCTGCAAAGGTTGAATTTGATAAAGCATTTCAAGATGAAATTGCTGCTGTCAAGACTGCAATTAAGGATTCACAGAAGGTCATTTCTGAACAGCTTACAAAGCTTAAACCTTATTTTAAGGATGGAATCAGGTACTTGGACAGCCAAATCAGGTTCCAGAAAGATGATGTAAGAGATCATGTTGAACAAGAAGTCATAAAGGGGGAGAGGGTGTTAGTCAAAGCTAGCTCTGACCATGCCAAATGGATATCTAACTCCATCAGAGTTACACTGGGCTATCCTCCCCTGTGTGATGATGATAATATTGCTGAATCAGGAATTCAAGGTGCATATCTTGGAGGTGAGCAACAGGAAGTAGCTCAGGTGATCTATCCACCTCCAGATTTTGACATGATTCATGCAGAAGTTAGCACAATGTATAGTCCAACTACTGGAAAGTCTAATGTTGTTCTGGAAAAGGTTGTTCAACCTATTACAGCAGCTATGCAAGAGGCTATGGACAAAGAAGAAGAGACAAGGCTGTCAAAGAAGAAGTTCAGGGAACTAGCTGAGCAAAAACCAGATTTTGAACAGTGGAGCCCTACTTCTAGGAACATCATTCTCACAGCCTGGAAAGCAGCCAAGGACAATGCTCATGAGAGGAACAAATGGTTCTCAGAAGCAGAATGGAGGAAGCATGAGATTAGGCAGGAAGCCATTGTCCAGTATAGAAGGAAGACTAAGTTAGGAAAGCTACCTCCTACAGCTGTGGAGCCTAGCAAGTACTTTCCTAAGCCCTATCATTATTTTGAGAGGCAGAAAATCAAGGCTGAAGAGCAAAAGAAGAAGGACTCCAAAGGCAAGAAGACTGCTGATACTGAGCCTGCTGCTGCTGCTGCTGTAAAGGCCAAAGTACAATCTGGGAAAGGAATAGTTATAAAAGAACCTGATCAGAATTAGACTAAGATTAGACTGAAGAATGTTGTATTCTGTTACATCTACACATTTTTGTAAATCATTGAAAATGTATTAAAAACAATGTTTGAACAATTTTTGATAAATATATTTCATGATTGTTCAGAAGAATGTGTCTAATTTCTGTTTGTTCTGTAATGCTGAATGAGTATACATGTGTGCTTTATTACATGTTTAAGTTTACCCTGTTGACATATACCTGCTTTACATCATTCTCTAAGTTTTAATTATGAGTGGTGTATATCATTGACTAAGGGTTATGACTTCTCCAAATAGGGGGAGATTGTTGTGTACATTGGTCAAATGTACCTGATTTGAAGAAGCCTCACCTAACTCAATGATATACATCATAATGTATTTGATGTTTGTTTGAGTTACTTGTGCAGGTTAGGTATTCACTGGACTGAAGCTAAAAGTTTCTAAGTCCATGTGTCGACACCCAGAGTGAAAGTGTCGACACTTGAGAAAGCTTGTGTCGACACCCAGACGAGCAGTGTCGACACTTGGAGTAATTGTGTCGACACCTGAGAAGAAGAGTCGACACCAGACAGAAAGTGTCGACACTTGGAGCTGTGTCGACACTCAGTGAAGAAGAATGCAGAAAAGCTGTGTCGACACTTAGCAGAAGTGTCGACACCCAGAAAAGCTATGTCTACACCAGAAAGTGTCGACACTTGGAGTTGTGTCGACACTCAGCAAAATTCTGCAGAGACCAAGGACAAGTGTCGACACTCAACACAATGTGTCGACACTCAAACAGCAGAGTCAACATATGAAGAATGTGTCGACACTCAGCACAATGTGTCGACACACACACAAAGGAGTCAACACTTGAAGAAAGTGTCGACACCCAGCACAATGTGTCGACACTTAGTTGAAGACTCTACACTTGAAGAAAGTGTCGACACAAGGAGCTGTGTCGACACTTAGCAAAGAACAGAAAAGTTTACAAAATATTCTAAGTACAAGTGTCGACACTAAGGGAATGTGTCGACACTCAGCTGAAGAAACAAAATTGAAGACTTGTGTCGACACCAAGAAGCAGTGTCGACACTTGACAGTTTCAACACATGAAGATGTGTCGACACAAAGGAGATGTGTCGACACTTAGAAGAATACAGTTAAAGAATGAAGAACAAGTACTTGTGTCGACACTCAATTTCAGTGTCGACATATGCAGAAGTATCTGTGTCGAGACATACAAGGAATTGTGTCGACACCTTGTAGACTTGTGTCGACACTTACACAACATGTGTCGACACTTGGTCTATAAGTGTCGACACTTAAGAACAGAAAGTCTCGACACTATCTGACAGTTAGAGAATTTCAAGAAGTGACTGGTTGACATGACAGCTGCCGATCCAGCCGGTCTACAGCAACTGTCAGAGAAGTCAGAAGTCTGTTATGAACCGGACCAGCCGGTTACCATGAAGGAAGCCTATAAATAGGCACCCATAGTTTACAGAAACGGTGGTAGTTGTCATAAGAATTACAAGTTGTTCTTTCAAGTAGTGAGAATAATTAAAGTGGTTGATCAGATTATTCAAGTAATCAGAAAAGTCATACACAGAGGATCAACCCAAGAAGATCAGACAGTCCAACTGCAGATCTAAGAAGTTGGAGAGAGAGATCTCCAATCAAGAATTCAGTCTTTGGAACTAAGGCTGAGAAGAAGGATTCAGAATCATCTGAATCTCAAGAAGCAGAGGTCAAGGATCAACTGCAGAGGATTCAGACTTATTCAGTTCTACTCAAGAAGCTTTGAAGGAAGCTAAGTCAGTTTGGATCTAACTGAGTTCTTCCAAGAACTCTTCAAGAAACTCTCAACTCCTCTCTTATTTTCTGAGTTGTAGAGTTAGTTATTGTAATTCAATCTTAACTTGTAGGATCCATTGGATCTGAGAGAATTGTAAGCCTATATTATAAAGGCTGAGGGTAGGTCTTGGTTGCCTGAGTGTAGGAGTTGAAGAACTCTGAGTGTAGGCCTTGATTGGCTGAGTGTAGGCCTGGGTGGCTGAGTGTAGGCCTTGGTGGCTGAGTGTAAGGCTTTGGGCCTGAGGTGTAGGAACCTAGTTGGGTTCTGAGATAGTGGAGAAGTTTGGCTGAATCTAGTACACTGTTAGATAGGCGAAGGGGGAAAGTGGATGTACCCAAAGATTGGGGAACCACTATAAATTTGTGTGTCTGCTGTGCTGTGATGTGCTGTGGATTAACTGTTTATATTCTGTTGTTGCTGTTAGCTGTATAAATCTGTGAGATAACTGTCTTGCTGCCAACTAAGTTTTAAAAAGGTTTAGGTCACCTATTCACCCCCCTCTAGGTGTTTAGGTACCATATCTTTCACATTCACTCCCACTTCTTGTTCTTTTCAGGATTCGGACTCCCAATGGATGATTGCTACTGGGACTGAGAGTGACGGCCTCTACTTCCTCGACAATATTTCTGCTCTATCCGCCTTCTCCTCCTCTTCTACAGATCTTCTCCAATGACATCTTCGCCTTGGACATGCTCCTCCCAGGCTTCTGCGCCAGCTTCTGCCCCACCTCCCTCCTCATCATCCTCCGTTAAATTGTGATGCATGTCAGCTCGGCAAGCATCACCGCTCATCCTTCCCACCAACGCAAAGTCATGGCTCTTCCCGTCCGTTCGACCTCGTTCACTCTGACGTATGGGGTCCTGCACCTACCCTCACCATCGGTCGGGGTAGTTCATATTTTGTCACATTTATTGATGATTTCTCTAGGTGTACGTGAGTGTATCTTCTAAAGGATCGCTTCGAACTATTCTCTGTCTGGACATCGTTTTATTATATGATTAAGACTCAGTTTGATACATCTATTAAAATCCTTCGTTCTGACAATGCTACAGAGTATTTTAGTCATGATTTCTCTTCTTTCTACATGCACCATGGTGTTATTCATCAAACTAGCTGTGTTTACACCTCACAACAAAATGGGGTGGCGGAACGTAAAAACCGTCACCTCCTCGATGTCGCTCGCACTTTGCTGACCCAAATGCATGTTCCTCGCTCCTATTGGGGCTATGCTGTCCTCCTCTCCTGTTATCTCATCAATCGCATTCTTTCCACAGTTCTCCATGGTGCCACCCCATTTTCCATTCTTTATCCGAACAAGAATTCGTTTCCTCTTACTCTGCGCATCTTTGGGTGCACCGCCTTTGTGCACTCTCTCGCTGCCACCCGTGACAAACTCACACCATGGGCCATTAAATGTGTCTTTCTGGGGTACTC
The DNA here is from genome assembly GCA_039583875.1 of Platanthera guangdongensis. Taxonomy (NCBI): domain Eukaryota; kingdom Viridiplantae; phylum Streptophyta; class Magnoliopsida; order Asparagales; family Orchidaceae; genus Platanthera; species Platanthera guangdongensis. The sequence goes on along the minus strand of CM077152.1, from coordinate 61,349,340 downwards.
TACCACTCAGAAAGGTTATTGTTGCTTTGACCCCGTTACCCGCAAGCAGTTTGTCTCTATGGATGTCACCTTCTTTGAAAATGCATCTTACTTCTCTCCCACTTCCTCCTCTACTTTTGATGATCCTACTTCTCATTCCAACCCATCCATTCCCTCTGCTCCTACTAATGTTCCGTCATCTCCACCATCTCCACCATATCCACCGTCTCCTCCATCATGTCCTCCTCCCGCGATATCTCCCTCCTCTCTGCAGCCATCTCTCTCTACTCCCGGGCTAGCTCTCTCCACCACGAATGCTCCGGATACTGAGGAACCCGCTGACCTGGATCTCGCCATTGCTCTTCGCAAAGGGGTTCGGGAATGTACCCAACACCCGCTTGCTGCAGTTGTTTCCTATGATTGTCTTACTCCTTCTTGCAGAGCTTTTGCACTGGCTATCTCAGTCACTGCCACCCCCCGTTCCTACCAGGAGGCTCTTACTATTCCTCATTGGAAAGCTGTCATGGATGAGGAGATTGCTACTCTCACTGAACGGGATACCTGGACCCTGGTTCCTCCTCCTTTCGGCACAGATGTTGTTGGCTGTCGCTGGGTATTTGTGGTGAAGTTCCTCCCCGATGGCAATGTGGATCATTACAAGGCTCGGCTTGTTGCCAAGGGTTTTACCCAAACTTATGACATTGATTACTTTGACACTTTCTCTCCAGTTGCTCGTCTCAGCACTATTAGGGTCCTTCTCTCTGTAGCTGTCAACAGTAGGGGTGCAAACGAGTCGAGGTCGAGTCGAGCTTGGCAAAATTTCCAAGCTCGAGCTTTTCATTTCGAGCTCGAGCTCGAGCTCGACGAGCTCATTTTTCTCAACTCGAGCTCGAGCTCAAGGCCAACTTTTCGAGCTCGAGCTCGAGTTTCGAGCTCGCGAGCTCAAGCTCGAGCTCGAGCTACTCGCGAGCTTTTTAGCTCATGAGCTTTATTTTATTATTTTTCTTGTTATTTTTTTTATTTTTTTAAAAATGTATACATAAAAAGCTCGCGACCCGGCTCGTGAGCTCATGAACAACACTAGATGAGCTCGAGCTCGACTCGTAATCGAGCTCGAGCTCGAGCTCGAGCTCGACATGCTCGAGCTCGAGTCGAGCGTTTTTCGAGCCGGCTCATCGAGCTTTCGAGCCGGCTCAACTCAACTTGCACCCCTAGTCAACAGGGATTGGCCCATTTCACAGCTAGATGTCAAGAATGCCTTTCTTTATGGGGATCTTCATGAAGATGTTTATATGGAGCAACCTCCAGAGTATGTTGCTCAGGGGGAGACACAGGTTCTGCTGATCACTCCCTATTTACTCGTAAAACCTCTCTGGGTCTAGTGGTGCTTGCAGTATATGCAGATGATATTCTTCTTACTGGAGATGACCAAGCTGGGATAATCCTGACAAAGAAACATCTTCGACAACACCTAGTTACAAAAGATATGGGCTCTCCAAAATACTTTATGGGGATAGAAATTTCTCGGAAGCCTGATTGAAAGAATTAGTGTCTAACCACCTAGAGGTGGGGTGAGTAGGTGTAATTCCTGTTTTTCTTTTAAGGCAGCAAATCTATTCAGTTGTTTACTTAGCAGCAGTAAATGTTACAGCAAACACAGCACAGATTCACAGAATTATCACAACACAGATTGCACACAGATTTTTATAGTGGTTCCCCAAGGTCTGGGTACATCCACTTTCCCCCTTCGCCTATCTAGCAGTGTGCTAGATTCGGCCTAACTTCTTCACTTCACCTCAGATCTTCAGATCTTACAACTCAGAACCCCAAACAAGGCTCCTACAACTCAGGCAATCTGCCCTACCTCAGCCTACACAAGGCCTACAACTCAGAGATATCAATCTCCTACAACTCAAGCTCACATCCCTACCTCAGCCTTCAACAAGGCCTACCACTCAGAGAATTTACTCTCCTACACTCAGCCTTTATAAAACAGGCTTACAGCTCAGATCTAGAATAGATCATACAGAAAATAGTGTTTACAAAGTGTTTTACCACCACCCAGGTAGAGAGAGAAGGGATAAATGGTTTCTTGATCAGTTCTTGGAAGCAACTGATGGCAGAGCACAACCTCTCTTAGCTTTCTTCAAAGCTTCTTGAATCTGAACTCAGTAGGGTTGAACTCTTGGGAAGTTGATCTTCAATTATCTTCTGACTTGAGATTCAGATCTCAATCTGAATCTTTCTTGGCAGAGTGGTTCAGCAACTGCACTTCTTAGATGGAGCTCTCTCTCTCCAACTTCTTAGATCTTCTATCGAAGGTCTTCTTGTTTGTGTGTTGTTAGTTGTGTATATTCTTCAACTTGTTCAAAAAATCACTTTATCTGTTGAAGCAGAAAACCTTTATATAGTCTTCCTCCATGATAACCGGCTGATCCGGTTTCTAACAAACTTCTGACAGCTTTGACAGTTGCAGTAGACCGGTTAGAAATGGCAGCTGTCAAGTCATCCGGTCACTTCTTGAAATAATATCTCTGTCTGAAAGTGTCGAGACTGATCTTCATCATGTGTCGACATAAGTAGACTAAGTGTCGACACAAGTGGACTAAGTGTCGACACAAGCCTTGGTGGTGTCGACACATCTCCTTTGTTGTTGTTAATACTTCTCGACACAGCCTTCTGTTGAATGTGTCGACACAAGCCTTTGTGGTGTCGACACAATCACTTCTTTTCTTCATACAAATTTACTTTGTTGAAATTCTGCCGTGTGTCGACACAAGTCCTGTGTGTCGACACAGTTGATGTCGACAAAGTCTTCTGTGTGTCGACACTGCCTCTGGGTGTCGACACAATTGATGTCGACTAAGTATTCCTGTGTGTCGACACTGCCTCTTGGTGTCGACATAGTTGATGTCGACAATGCTTCACTGTGTGTCGAAACAGCCTCTGGGGGTCGACACAGTTGATTCTGGTGTCGACACAGCCTTTCCAAGTGTCGATACAATTAACTCCAAGTGTCGACACAGGCCTTCATAAGTGTCGACACAGCTTTTCCTGGTGTCGACATATGGACTTAGAAATTTTTCTACATTCCTGCATTTACTTAACCTGCACATATAAACTCAAAACAACATCAAATACTGAAAGTCCACCTAGTGTCAACTATGTTCACCTATGGGGGGGGGGGGAATAGGTGACGTGCAGCGTTTTTGCAGAATTTAAATTGTACCTGCACACGAAAATAAAACAACACAGCACAACAGAGTACACAAGCTATTTATAGTGGTTCCCCGACTTGGGTACATCCACTTTCCCCCTTCGACCTATCTCCCAACCAGGGATGACTCGGTCACTTCTCCAACAGGATTGAAATCCAATCCTTGCACTATCAGAAGGAACCCTTCCACACGTAGGAGTCAACACTCCCACAACCCGGGTTGCACCCAACCCTTACAACTAGGAACCACCGTTCCTTTACAATAAAAGTAAAACTAGAATGTACAAGAGATACAAACTACGTTTGGAGACTTAGGTGTCCCTCTTCGTTGACGACGTGTTTTTGAAGTCCACGAAGAGTCCACTACCCAAGATCTCACTTGGAGAGAATCTCCCCGGAACCGACGGCGGCAAGATGGGCGGCGGCTAGGTTCACGGGATCGTCGGCAACAACGATGTGCGGCTGCTGTTCTTTAGAGATCCAAACTTTGTAGCGAAGCTAGCTAGGTCTACCAACGGTCACACTAGGATCAATCGTCTCGATCGATTCGGATGGGGAAGATTTTCCCGATCTACAAATCGAGAGACAAGAGATCTCCGGTTAGACACGTGAGACGCTGAGCTTAGCTAGGCTTCTGTCGCAGGAGGATCTGGGCGAAACCACGATCAACCGGCGAACAACTTGGCGCGAGCGGCGGCAGCGGTGGCGGAGCGGAAACGGCGATCTAGGTCACGTCGCGGCTCGCGTATTTCTTTTCTTCTTCGCTACCTTACTGTTCAAAAATACCCGTGTATTTATACACACGTATACTCCTAAATGATCGTTGTGGGTCCCACCTGAAGGAAACCCTAGTTCCGGTTCAGCACAGTCCCAGCGGCAGAATCCGGTCCAGCAGCTTCCAGAGAAATTGCCAAGTCAAAATCGGCGAGAATCGAAAGTGATTCTCGACGAATCGGCGAGAATCAGTTAGTGATTCTCGACGATTCGTCGAGAATCACTAGTGATTCTCGCCGAATCACTTGTTGATTCTCAACGAATGTTACTTGGCCATGATCTGCTTCGACGATGGGTTCGGCGAGAATCACTAGTGATTCTCGCCGAATCTTACTTGGCACCGTTTTGAGGTAGCCGGATAGAGTCGGCGAGAATCACCAGTGATTCTCGACGAATCGGCGAGAATCACTAGTGATTCTCGTCGAATTATACTTAGACGACTTTTCGTCTTTCCACCCAAGAGCTACTCCTTGACCCATCCTTGCTCCTTGTCTGCTCTTGCATAAACACGGCCCTGTACTTGAAGTAAGTGCACTCCAATAGAGAGAGTACACGTAGGCCAACACACTGATCTGCCCAACGAGGGATTACGTCGTGCAGATCCGTGTATATTGACCTACTGCACCCTGACATTGGTGTGCACTTAGCTTGGAATAACTGCAAGCACAACTTGAGAGGTTTCATCAAATACATTGTGAATTCATCTTAGCTTGACAGGTGGCTTCCTCAAATCCAGGTAATTGTGGATACAATACCCAACAATCTCCCCCTATTTGACGAAGCCAAAACCCTACTAGCTAAGATGAATAACACCAACCAGATAATATAAACAACATTCAGAATTTAAATATGCAGCACAAGAGAATATAAGCAAACAGATCAAGACTTGAGTCATTCACAAATTCAAATACATATACAAATATATATATATATATAATCTCAGAATTGTTCATATAATAACAATAAACGTTAATTGTTCTTAAGAGAGAATGACAGGCTATAAGTTTTTGACTACTTTTCTTTGGCTAAGTCATCCTTGAGTTTTTGAGCCAAATACTTCTTTCTTTGCCTCTCCATATACTCTTTGGGCTTCGGATAATATCTGGGAGGAGGAGCTTTATCTGCCGCCGTGTTGGTCCTGAAGAAGATGTTTCGTTTCGCTTCATACGTCTTGTGCATTTCCCACTCATACTGGCTGTATACTTCGTTTCGATTGATTTCTCCTTTTTCTTGTAGCCAGAAGGTGTCCAAGATGATATTCATTGAAACTGGACTCCACTTTTCGTTTCTTACTTCCTCCTCACTCAGTCGAATTCTCTTTTCAGCTTGTGTCTCCTTGGAGGTCCCTTCTTGATCTTTTCTCTTCCCCCTGGCTTTTGCTAGGGCCTCTTGGTCAAACATGCTCATCAGTTTTGCTTTGGAAATAGCCCTAGCATCATCTTCACTCACGGGAACTTCTGCAGCACGTACTCCCTCAGCAGCCGTATAAGTCTCAGGAGCATGAATACCCGCAGGATTTTCAGGCAAAATGACGCCTAACGCCTGTTGGAGCATCCACCAGCAACTGTCATAGACATATTTGTTTGACTGTTCAAAGTTGTTGATCATGAATTCCCGAAGCTCAGCCATCTTAGCTATATATTCTTTCTCCCCCTTTTGGCTTCGACTGTGATGGAGTTTGCATAGGAGTGCAGGGAGTCATCAATATGCTTTGTCGTCCTGGAGAATTCAGTGACCAATGCTTGTTAATTGGCGTTGAGAGTTACCATATTACCGTCAAACTTTTGAATGTTGTTTGCTACAACATGAGCATTCTGATTTACTACGGCAAGAGTATCGGTGTTCTTTTTCAATCCGGCCATGAGAAGAGTGACAGCTTGGCCGGCCGCTGAATACTTATCTTCAAATTTCTTTTCCATCATGTCAAGTTTATGATTGATCTCCACCATATTCTTGAGCATGAGATTTTCAGATTTCTTAATTCTTTTCAGCATTTTATTTTGAGCTTTATCAAAAGAGGCTTTAAGCTCATTCACTATGCCCTGAATGACATTCACGATATGAGTGGCTAGATTATCTCGTAGTGGAAGATCTGGAGGCACTTCTTGGCCTTGCACTTCATCAGATGCACCTGTAGAGCTGGACAGGAGCACAACCTCTAAGGGTGGAATACTGGCAACATCTGTAGATTTCTCGGACTCCCCCTCCACTTGTGCACCAATGTTCTCAGGAACGATTTCAGGTGCGTGCTTGTCAGATGGAGGTTCAATGAGATCCTGAGTCTCCAATGCTTCTTGTCCCTCATTGCCGTCTTCCTCTCCTTCATCATCCATGAGATCATCTTCATCAGCATCCTCTTCCAACTCTTCGTCAGCAGTCTCCTCTACCGCACCTCCAGCTCCTAGATTGTTCAGGTTCAGGACCTCCTCATTCTCCGGCACAGCTTCACTGTCTTCTTGTATATCTGCCACAGCATCTCTGGCCATTTGGGAGATGTCAGATACGATATCATCATGAGTGGGTAGAGGCTCCCCCTCAATTCCTGCAGTCAAAGCATCAGGAATTTCACTGGGGATTACTGCTGGAGATACGTCCTGTTGTTCTTCCACGGCAGCCTGCCCAATTCGCCTCTCCCATCTGTCAAAAACACTTGAGTCCATTTTCTTCAAGTAGTGTAGAGGAACACCTTTACTCATGTCATACTTGTCTCCATTCAGCTGATTGAGATACAGACTTATGATTCAGCCAAAGCTCGGAGATCTCAGGGTGTCCTTTATCTTCTCAAACAGCAAAGCCCCCCAGTTGAACCTTTTTCAGCAGACAATTGCCACCAGGATCTTGAACATGTCTGCAGAGATATGGTCATGAGAGCCTGGCTTGCAGATGAGTACTTTTCCGATTATGTTTGACAGAAGCTTCCCTTCTTCATTCATATCCTTGCGCTTTATCGACTGAGTTCCTCGTGGGAGACCACAGAATAAGAGAGTCCTGGTTTTATCTTCTTCCTCAAGATAGTCCTCGTGCTCCGAGCTAGAGAGCTGCAGGAAGCGGGTCAGCTTGCTGGCAGACATCTTGATCTTTGCCCCAGCCACCTTGCTCTTGATAAGAGAGTCTTCATTTCGGAGTCTGGCGGTAGCAAAGAACTCCAGCACCTCTTTGTCCAAGATTTTACACGGGTACTCCAGTGCGAATGAAAGCTCAGCCTCTTCCAGCATGAGAATGATGTTTCTGAATTCGTCAGAGGCATGAGAGAACCCTGTGCGAACCAGCTCGCATCCAGTGACCGGCCCAGCGGTTGTCCTTGGAGCCATTGCAGATCTAGGGAGAGAAGCCCTACTCTACGCTTAATCAAAAATCAAAAAGGAAGCGACACTAGTAATCAAGTCCAAGTAAGGGTGAGGGGGTGGTTACCTAAAGATGTAGACGGTGAGTTAGTTCGATGAAGACGAGGGACACTCGATGAGTGTACGCGGAGAAATTCCTGGAAGGAAGAATCGAAACCGGGAGAGATCGTCGGAGAGAAACTTGCGGGAAACCTTTGGTTAATCTTGCGGGATTCGGCGAGTTTCCGGCGGGATTCGGCGGGAGACCTTCGATGGAGACCGATTCGGCGAGAGTCTTGCGGGAATCGGCGAGTTTCCTGCGGAGAAGGAGTCGATTCGGCGAGCTTCCCTTGCGGCGAGTTTCCCCTGCGGAGAGAGTCGGCGAGTTTTCCTGCGGAGAGCGTCCTTCAGCGGGATTCCTATGGAATGTGAAGAGTCGGCGGGAATGGGATTCTCCTTAAATGTGATTCTCCTTAAAGCCAAGCTCGACGAGTTAAATGGGATTTTAACGGGTCTACCAGTGGATTTAAAAATGTATCAAACTTTCCCCTCTGATACCAATTTTAACGAGTTTCCGGCTTTTCCATATAAGTTAATTTAAAAATCTTCTAAATATGTGAATACTTCTTAAAGCCACTATTTGGGGTTTGAACCGGCTTTTCCATACATTTCTTGATGGCAATCTTCGCTAGTTTTTAGTGAATTAATTTAAGCCTGTAGATGTTAGATCTCAAGTCTACCAGTGGAATTTCCGATAAGTCGTCATGGTTGTATCTATGGTTTATGTTTACCGTGTTAACATATCCTTAGATGTACACACATACAAGTGTAAGTATAAGTATATATATATATATATATATATATATATATATATATATATATACATATATATATATATATATATATATATATATATATATATATATATATATGTAAATGTGGATACAATATGACTCAAGTCCTGGAATTGATCAAACGTACCTGGGATTATGAGAGTTATCATTTAGTCCCTCAGGTAAAACATATTAGGAGCTCAATGTGAGTATGCTCAAGTAGATATCACATCTGTTATTCCAGACGCTTGTTCCAATTTAGTCTTGAGCCACCTACTTTCTAGTTCCCATCATTTTTACGGGAACCTAGACTACCCTGCAAGAAAGAATTACTTTACCTTAGGAACCCAAATCATATTGGGTCCTAGGTTCCTGTTAACATAAGCACTCGACTGCCTTCCTTCAGAAAACCTGTCGGGAAGACTACCTCTGCCCCGAAAATGTGGATAGGCCCTTTCCCTTGACACAGGGGGTTGTGCCAACAATCGATGGCAAAGTGTCCCACTTTGCCACAGTACCAACACGGGTGAATGTTGTATCACCGTTTCTGACCTGATCTAGTGACTGAGGTAGTCACGGTCCTAGGTCTACACGGGATAGGGCATGATCTCCTCACAAAATTTCCTCTTCCACTGTGACACGTAGAAGGGTGGAAGGAATGCATGTTGCGAGTGTCATGAGGCCGGGGAGGTGGTGCCTTCCTTTCAGGCATCCCCCTTCCTGAGGCCCCATGAAAACTTACACCATGACTTCTAACCTCCCTGTCATGTGTCCTCGGTTGGTGAGAAGTGTTCTGTGAGCTGGGACATGCAGATTCACACCGAGTTGAGGCAGTGGCAGTGAATACAAAGGGCTCAGAAGGAGCCTTAGGTATTCTCTCATGGGTGGCCACGACGGCCCTTGCACTACGGGTGTCTCCACATGAGGACAGATCACCCTTGCAGTGACCACGATTGTTCCTGTGGTCATACCTGAAGGCATGATGAGTTGCCTTCCTGCTTGGAGTGGGGGGTCGGAATACCATTTCCCCATTTCTCCACGAATTGATAATCCGGGAGATCCACCCATTTTCTTGCTTTCTCTTTATAACATCAACCTTGGAAAAGTTTGATACTATTCTTTTCTCATTCTCTAGACTACTCTCTAGAGCTGAGATTTTAGAGTCCTTGACCTTGTTGGATGCCAATTGGAGAACCAACAAGATCTTCAGTCGAGCAATCTCTTGAGCTTGCTCCTCAGCAAGTAGGTTGCTTGTCTGAAGGGCTCTCTGCAGGGAATCAGGATTTTCTGAAGGAAAGCAGTTCCTGTCTTCAGAAACTTCATGAGAGACGGGGCAGGATGAAGAAGTTACCTGCTCTTCAGTGTTATTGTCATTAGAGCCAGTGTCCGTTGTGTCATCCTCATCAGAGCTGCTTTCCTCACTGGCCTCTTCAGTCTCTGACATGGACACTGGAGCTCTGATGCTGTCCGATAGATCCTTGCCTTCATCTTCAGAGGCGAGGCCCCCCACATAGGATTCATCCTCTGGTGGACAGCAGATTCCAGCTTTCTCTGACCCCCCATCAGCTCTGAGATCATCACCCACATAGATTTAGCCGTCCCACATTTTTCCAATCTAGAGCGAGAAGGTCCAGACCAGATATCCATGATAATTTGACGAATCCTCTTATCCAAGTTAAATAGTGACAGTTCCGTCTCTGACATCTCTGCAATGCACTTGGGCACTTCGATATTCTTTCCAGAGCATGAGGTCTTCATAGGAATAAAAGGACCCTCTTCCAGGATGAAAGATGCTCGAGCATCGATGGCCTCTAAGTGATATGACACCCTCATCCTCCAGACGGGATAATACTCCTTTTTACATGCGGGGAGTCTTAGTGGCGATATCTCATGATCCAGCTCCATGCTTCTGACACTGGTGGCAGGATACTACTCAAGGTGTAAACCTTTTTGATGAGTAACCTGGCTTTGATACCACTTGAAAGTCCACCTAGTGTCAACTATGTTCACCTATGGGGGGGGGGGAATAGGTGACGTGCATCGTTTTTGCGGAATTTAAATTGTACCTGCACACGAAAATAAAACAACACAGCACAACAGAGTACACAAGCTATTTATAGTGGTTCCCCGACTTGGGTACATCCACTTTCCCCCTTCGACCTATCTCCCAACCAGGGATGACTCGGTCACTTCTCCAACAGGATTGAAATCCAATCCTTGCACTATCGGAAGGAACCCTTCCACACGTAGGAGTCAACACTCCCACAACCCGGGTTGCACCCAACCCTTACAACTAGGAACCACCGTTCCTTTTCAACAAAAGTAAAACTAGAATGTACAAGAGATACAAACTACGTTTGGAGACTTAGGTGTCCCTCTTCGTTGACGACGTGTTTTTGAAGTCCACGAAGAGTCCACTACCCAAGATCTCACTTGGAGAGAATCTCCCCGGAACCGGCGGCGGCAAGATGGGCGGCGGCTAGGTTCACGGGATCAGTGGCAACAACGATGTGCGGTGCTGTTCTTTAGAGATCCAAACTTCGTAGCGAAGCTAGCTAGGTCTACCAACAGTCACACTAGGATCAATCGTCTCGATCGATTCGGATGGGGAAGATTTTCCCGATCTACAAATCGAGAGACAAGAGATCTCCGGTTAGACACGTGAGACGCTGAGCTTAGCTAGGCTTCTATCGCAGGAGGATCTGGGCGAAACCACGATCAACCGGCGAACAACTTGGCGCGAGCGACGGCAGCGGCGACGGAGCGGAAACGGCGATCTAGGTCACGTCGCAGCTCGCGTATTTCTTTTCTTCTTCGCTACCTTACTGTTCAAAAATACCCGTGTATTTATACACACGTATACTCCTAAATGACCATTGTGGGTCCCACCTGAAGGAAACCCTAGTTCTGGTTCAGCACAGTCCCAGCGGCAGAATCCGGTCCACCAGCTTCCAGAGAAATTGCCAAGTCAAAATCGGCGAGAATCGAAAGTGATTCTCGACGAATCGGCGAGAATCAGTTAGTGATTCTCGACGATTCGTCGAGAATCACTAGTGATTCTCGCCGAATCACTTGTTGATTCTCAACGAATGTTACTTGGCCATGATCTGCTTCGACGATGGGTTCGGCGAGAATCACTAGTGATTCTCGCCGAATCTTACTTGGCACCGTTTTGAGGTAGCCGGATAGAGTCGGCGAGAATCACTAATGATTCTCGACGATTCGGCGAGAATCACTAGTGATTCTCGCCGAATCGGCGAGAATCACTTGGTGATTCTCGTCGAATTATACTTAGACGACTTTTCGTCTTTCCACCCAAGAGCTGCTCCTTGACCCATCCTTGCTCCTTGTCTGCTCTTGCATAAACACGGCCCTGTACTTGAAGTAAGTGCACTCCAATAGAGAGAGTACACGTAGGCCAACACACTGATCTGCCCAATGAGGGATTACGTCGTGCAGATCCGTGTATATTGACCTACTGCACCCTGACATTGGTGTGCACTTAGCTTGGAATAACTGCAAGCACAACTTGAGAGGTTTCATCAAATACATTGTGAATTCATCTTAGCTTGACAGGTGGCTTCCTCGAATCCAGGTAATTGTGGATACAATACCCAACAAATACACCTTGATGCATATCATTGAGTAGGGTGAGGCTTCTTCAAATATGGTGCACATTTTCCAATGTACACAACAATCTCCCCCTATTTGGAGAAGTCATAACCCTTAGTCAATGATATACACTATTCATAACAAATACACATTATGATGTATAACATCATTATATGACAGGGTAATTTCTTAAACAAAACATATATAAGATATCATCACAGAATAATAATGCTAACAGATTAAGCATTAAACATTGTTTTGTTCCAACTTTCAAAATTTTTTTTAATAGAAGTTTACATAGATTTTAAACACTAAGGTTTACAATGTTATAAAATCAAGTAAGTCTATTCTAAGGCTGCTCTGGCTCCGTGATGACAATTCCTTGGCCTGATTTGATCTTGGATTGAACTGGAGCATCAGTGTCATCAGCTGGCTTCTTGCCCTTAAGAGCTTTCTTATCTTGCTCTTCAGCCCTTATTCTTTGCCTTTCAAAGTAATGAAAAGGCTTAGGGAAATATTTGCTAGGCTCCCGAGCATTAGGAGGTAGCTTCCCTAGTTTTGCCTTTCTTCTATACTGAACTATGGCTTCTTGCCTGGCCTCATGTTTTTGCCATTCTTGTGCAGAGTACCATTTACCCCTATCATGGGTCTTATCCTTTACAGCTTTCCAAGCAGTCAGTATAATGTTCCTGGATATTGGACTCCACTTCTCAAAATCTGGCTTTAATTCAGCATGTTCTCTGAATCTTTTCTTAGACAATAGAGCTTCTTGCTCTTTCAAAACTACCTCTGACACAGGCTTGTCTACTTTCTCTATGATCACATTTTGAGCACCTTCTGGATGGTTGTACATGGACTGTACTTCTTGATGTATCATCTCAAAATCTGCTGAAGGATAAATTACTTGAGCAACTTCAGCTTGTTCACCTCCAAAAGAAGCAGGGTGTATTCCAGATTCAGCCACATTGTCATCATCACAAAGGGGTGGATATCCAAGTGTGGCTCTGATGCTATTGGAAATCCATTTAGCATGGTCAGATCCAGCTTTGACTAATACTCTCTCCCCCTTTATGACTTCTCTGGCAACATGATCTCTGAGATCATCTTTCTGAAATCTGACTTGTTCATCCATAAAATTGACACCATCTTTATAGAATGCCTTTAATTTCAGTAGCTGGCCAGAAATAGTCTTTTGAGAATCTATAATAGCAGTTTGGACAACAGCTATTCCTTCTTGTAATTGCTTGGCAAATTCTGCCTTGTCTGTAGCCCTTGCTGCAGTCTGTGCAGTAGCAATATTCTTCAACTCGGTTACAATCACATTATGTTATTCTATTAGATTATCATTTATTCTTAGTTGATTCTCTAGGACATAGCCTTGCTTAAGAGCTATATCATCAACTTATGTCTTTATCTTTTCTTGATGGGTAGCTAGGAAAACCACTACATTGCCTCCTTTGTGGAAACAATCAGTCATTTCCTTCTTATCTTGATTCACTTCAAATCTTATAGATTTTATATCTGTAGCCAAGGAGAGTTGTAAATCTTTGTGAGTCTCATCTATATACTTCTCCATGGCTATCCTTTGCTCATCTAACTTAACTTGTATGGATACTAACAAAGAACTATAATCAGTTGTTGGGGCAGGTTGAGAAGCAGCAGTTTGTAATGCCTTCTTGTAGTTTTGGCTTCTCCTTTTGAAGACCATTAGCTTCCTCTTTTCTTTGCTTGAACCTCAGCTGCATCCTCAGAATCTGAGGTACTAGCTATATTTACTCTATCCTTTGGACTAGGAGGAAATTCCTGTGCAGTCTTAGGTAGCTCTCCCTGAGTCCTTTGCTCCTCCTCAGTTCTTATCTGCTCCTCCTCAGTCCTTGCATTCTCCCCTTGAGTGCCTACTTGCTCCCCCTCATGGTCAGCTTGCTCTCCCTCAAAAGCAGTTTTCTCCCCCCTCAAAACCAGCATGCCCCCCTCAATATTAGCTTACACTAAATCAGGAAACAACTCTTCTAAGGTAAACTCTTATTGAGTAGGCACTGGAGATTCTCTTATCTCTGGAGCATCAACAACAGCAGATGTATCTTTCAAGATAACATATTGTGCTAGATTGTTTAGTTGTGTTGGTTAGTCAACATCAATCAAAGTTTCAGTTAGCATTTCATCCTCAATATTGAAAATTGATTGATTTACTTCACTGATTACCTCAAGAATTGTTTGTGTTGCCATTTCACTATCCAAGTAAGTAGGCTATTCCTCAACATGGGGCTCCCCCAGCACTTGTGCTTCATTTGCAGGGTCTTGTGCAGGAATTTCTTGGGCTGTAGATTTCTCAGGAATCTCTTGCCTTTCTTCCTCAGGCATATCCTTAGTGAGGACCCTATCCCATCTTGAGATAATCCTTATGTCCATTCTCCTCATATGATTTATCTTAGTCCCAGCTGACTGTTCCATCACTTCAGGTATTGTTGCAGCTAAATACAAGCTCACAATTCTTCCCAGATTGGGCTTCTTCATACTTTCCTTAATCTTCTCAATTATTACTACTGACCAATCAGTATTTAGTGTGTAGATGATCCTGGCCATCAGACTGAATATATAGGCTGATATCTTATCATGCCCCCTGGCTTGCATAGTATAACTTTGCTAACTACTTCAGACAAGAACTTTCCTTGCATATTCATACCTTTCCTGTTCAAAGCTTAGCCAATCTTCATGGTGGAATCTAGTCCACACCATAAAAGTGCTTCCCTTAGCTTAGATGCAGGTACATCTACTTCTTCTTGTATCCTTGGCAGGTGTAGAACTTTCCTTAAACTCTTTTGGGTGATTTTAACCTTGACTCCATGGACTGTTGATCTAATCTTGAGTCCAGTTTGATCTAGGGTAGCAGCACCAAAGAATTCTAGTGTTTCTTTCTTCCAGATCTTAGTTGGTTCAGAAACTAGAAACTCCAACCCATTCTCAACAATTAGGGTTACTACACCTTTAATTTTCAGATTCCGCTCCATCAAATGCGTTGCGTACCAGCTCATATCCTTCATTGACATTGTCTTCAAGCTTGGGCGCCATTAGGGTTGAGAGAAATCTTGAATTTAGATGAGAGAATTTGTCAACACAAAGTTTTGGTCTCGAAACTATGGAGAGCGTGTCGACAGACAATGTTGTGGACCTATTTATACCTTTCTAAAAACGAAAGTGAAAAGGCACGTCATAATCCTCTAAATGTGTCGACACTGTTGAAAAGTGTCGACACAGACTTCTAATGTCTCGACATAAGTGTTGACTTCTATGTGTCGACACTTATACATCTGCGTTCGACGATTAGTCGATACTCTACTCGACGAAATCTGTGTTGAACCTAAGTGTCGACACCACTTTGGGATGTGTCGACACCTACTCTGGATGTGTCGACACCACTTCTCTGAAGTGTTGACACCAATTTTCTAGATGTGTCGACATCATTTCTCTGGAATGTCGACACCACTTCTATGTGTCTACACTGACAACTCCTTGTGTCGACACCATTTTACTTAGCCAATATTGTGAAACGACTCTATGTTCAACATTCCTAATTCAATTTTAAACTTATTGAATTTAGTTTCATCTAGAGGCTTAGTAAACATATCTGCAATTTGATAATCTGTTTTGACAAATTCTACTGAGATGTCCTCTTTCTCTACATGTTCTCTAAGAAATGGTATCTAATTTCTATATGCTTAGTCCTACTATGTGAAACAGAATTATTTGTAATAGAAATAGAACTTGTAGAATCACAAAGCAAAGATGTTCTACTTACCTGAATATCATAGTCTTCTAGCTGGTGCTGAATCCACAAAAGTTGTGCACAGCAGCTTCCTACAGCAACATATTCTGACTCAACTGTGGAAATTGCCACACTGGTCTGCTTCTTACTGCTCCAAGACACTAGTCTTCCACCTAGAAATTGATAGGTGCCTGTAGTACTTTTTCTATCTTCCTTGCAACCTGCAAAATCTGCATCTGAATAGCATGTAAGTAGAAAATCTCTATTCCTAGGGTACCAAAGGCCTAGATCAGGTGTGCCCTTAAGATATCTCAAAATCCTTTTGACTGCAGTCATATGAGATTCTTTAGGGCATGATTGGTACCTAGCACAGACACATGTAGCATACATGATATCTGGTCTACTAGCAATCAGATATAGAAGGGAGCCAACTATTCCTCTATACAAAGTTTCATCTACAGGTTTCCCTGCATCATCTTTGCTTAGAGATACACTTGTCCCCATAGGAGTTCTCATGGTAGTGGATGATTCCATACCATACTTCTTTATTAACTCCAGGGTAAACTTTGACTGGGAAATGGACAAGCCATCTTCAATCTGTCTTACTTGGAGACCCAAGAAAAACTTAAGTTCCCCCATACTGCTCATTTCAAATTTTCCTTGCATAAGTTTTCCAAATTTTCTACAAAGATTACTTTCAGTAGACCCAAATATTATGTCATCAACATATATTTATTCTCAATGAGGAAAGTAGACAGGGTTTCATACCATGCTCTTGGGGCTTGTTTCAACCCATATAATGCTTTCCTAAGTCTATAAACATAATCAGGTTTGAGAGAATCAACAAAACCTGAGGGTTGCTCTACATAGACTTCTTCCTTTAGATTTCCATTTAGGAATGCTGATTTTACATCCATTTGGAATACCTTAAAGCCTTGATATGTTGCATAAGCAAGGAACATCCTAATTGCTTCCAGTTTTGCTACTGGGGTAAAGGTTTGATCAAAATCAATACCCTCTTATTGCCTGTATCCTTTTGCAACAAGTCTTGTTTTGTTCTTCACAATGATCCCATTCTCCCAGTTTGTTCCTAAAGATCCACTTTGTTCCAATGATGTTGTGGTCTTTTGGTTTAGGAACTAATTTCCAGACCTTGCACCTTCTGAATTGATTCAGCTCCTCTTACATGACATCAATCCAATGTGGGTCTAGAACAACTTCTTCAAATTTCTTGGGTTCCACTTGTGATAAGAAACTTGAGCACAGAACTGTGTTCAGATTTCTGCTCCTTATTTGTACTCCTTGTCTTGGATCACCAATTATCTGATTTGCTGGATGATCCTTTAAGTGTCTATTAGCTAGAGGTAGTCTATCTTCAGGTTGAACACCTCCAGTCTCTTCATTATGCTGCACCTCTTGGTTTTCATCAACATCTGGAGAGTCTTGTACTCCCTCTGGACAGCAGCCACCATTTTCCACTTCCTGATTTGCAGTTGAATCTTCTGTAATGGTAAGCTTGTCCATTCTCTCATTTATACCTGTAGAACTGCAAGCACTACTTGACAACTCACTGTTAATCAGTCTTGTTTCATCAAAGACTACATGTACAGACTCTTCTACAACTTGAGTAATCAAGTTGTAGATCCTATAAGCCTTACTATTGTTGCTGTACCCAACAAATATCCCATCTTGGGATTTGGCAGCAAACTTGGTTAGATAAGACTTGCCATTGTTAAGGACATAACACTTGCAACCAAATATCCTAAAATATAATAAGTTTGGTTTTCTGCCCTTCATAATCTCATAGGGAGTCTTTTTGTGGCTTTTGGTGATAGAAGCCCTATTGATCACATGACATGTAGTGTTTACTGCCTCAGCCCAGAAATATTCTGGGAGAGAAGTGTCACTCAATAGAGTTCTACCAGCCTCAATCAGTGTTCTATTCTTTCTTTCAGCAATACCATTTTCCTGTGGTGTTCTAGGTGAGGAAAATTCTTGAAAAATCCCAAATTCTTCACACAGTCTTGTCATACTTTCAGACTGAAATTCAGTGCAATGGTCACTTCTGATTTTGACCACTGTACTGTCCAACTCATTCTGATTTTTTTTAACAAAACTATATAAGACCCTTGGAGTTTCAGATTTTTGTCTTAGAAAGAACACCCAGGAATATCAGAATAGTCATCTACCACCACAAAAGTGTAGACCTTCCTACCTAGACTATGAACTGGCATAGGACCAAATAGATCATATGCAAGAGGTAAAGACACCTCACTGAATCCTTGTTTTCAAGGCTATGAAAGGAAGATTTGGTCTGCTTGCCTTTTTGACAAGCTGAGCATATCCCATCCTTTATACACTTAACTTGAGGACCATTCCTCACTAACTCTTTGCTAAAGAGTTGTCCAATAGTCTTGTAGTTAAGATGGGCCAGCCTCTTGTGCCATTTAACACAATGAGAGGCTCTCTCATCAGCTACAAGACAAATAGGAGAAACATTGTTCTCACACTCAAAGTTAAGACAGTACACATTTCTTTTTCTATATCCTGTCAATATGACCTTTTGATCACTTGACCTTTTGATATGACATCCATTCTTAATAAATGAAATGTCATATCCTAAATCACTCAACTGACTTATGCTTATAAGGTTGTGTTTCAAACCCTTCACATAGGCCACTTGAGAGATAGTAATCTGGTTATTAGAAATGTTATAAAATCTTTTGATGATTCCTTTTTATGAACCACCAAAGGTTACTTTAGGGCCATACATGATAGGTGTGTAGTCCTTCAGCAACCCCCTTGTTCCAGTCATGTGCCTGGAACATCCACTGTCCAAGTACCATATAGGGGCATGACCACTTGAACTCACCTGCAATAAAGACTACTTAACCTTAGAACCCAAATAAGTTTTGGGTCCTTGGTTCATGTTAGTCTGAAATTTGACAAATCTGCCTGCAGCTTTTCTGACAGGCAGATTGCTATTCTCCTTGACACTGGAATTGTGCCAACAATCTAAGGCAAAGTGTCCTACCTTGCCACAGCACCAGCACTCAAACTTGTTATACCTTTATTTAGGTACAACCTTTGCTGAATTGTTTACAGCAGGTCTATTATTTTGTGCTGGAGCTTTGCCTTTCTTATTGGACTTAGCAGCCCATGCTGTTCTCTTAAACCCTAATCCAGCCTTACCCTTTTGTGACACAAAGTCATATATTAAGGGTAATACAGATTTTGGCTTAGAAAAACAAGCCACAATCTATTTCTCTTTCTGAAGTCTAACATCCAGATTTCTAATCTGATCATTCTTGAATGTGATTGTGCCCATTTGAATAATAGTTATGTTTTTCAATCTGGCAATCTCATTCAGTTTTTGATCCAGCAACTTCTCTGAATCTAATGCAGCCATCTTAAGATCTGCAATTTCCTTAGCCAGATTTTTGGCTAGGTTTTTACTCTTCTTAAGTGCCTGTAACAAATCTCCATATTCATCTATCAGCTGATGAATATCACCTTCAGACTCAGACCCATCCACATCACTTGATGCAGATGTTGCTGACTCTGACTCAGTACTACAATCTGAATTTCTAGTAATACATTGTACCTTACTAGGACCAGGCTGATCCTGGCACTTGTCTTCTTCTAACACAGCCATCAGTCCGTTGCACTGATGGTCTTCTTGTTCATATATAGAGTTCAACACCTGGAGAAACTCTTCTTCTTCATCTGCTGCATATAGACCAATGTAGGCCTCAGCTTCAGATTCTGACTCTGAAGTAGATTGGTCTGTCAAGCTCTTCTCCTTCTTAGCAACAAAGGATTTCTCCTTCTTTCTCTGGTGTTGACTCTTCTTTTTATCTGCAGTCTCTTTTCTTTTATCTGGACACTCAACCACAACATGTCCAGGCCTATTACAGCAGTAACAAACTATCTTTGATATTGTAGATTTGCTTGGCTTAGACCTGCTCCTGTCCTTCCTGGATGACTTCCTCTTTTGATAATACTCATCCTTAGGCTGAGATGTGGAAGGCTTAGACTTCCACTGCTTCTTCTTCAGGAATCTCTGAAACTGTCTTGTAAATGCTGTAAAATATTCATCTGAATCACTGCTGTCTGAATTCTGGTTGTCTGAATTATCTGAAGTAGTTTCAGCAACTATCGTAGGAGGTGATGAAGACATCCTCCTATTTTTCTTAGTGGCTTCAACCTTGAAGGCCACAGACTTTTCTCTATGCTCCCCTTTTGCACTTTTCTCTTCCTCTTTCCTAGCCATCAGTTGCATCTCATATGACAACAACTTTCCAAATAAGGTTGGAGGAGAGATAACTGCAAGTTTGGCCACTTCCCTAATGACACAAATCTTAGTGTCCCAATCCTTTGTCAAGGATCTTAGGAATTTATCATTCAGTTCATAGGTACTGAAGATTCTTCCATAGGGCATCAACTCATTAACTATTCTATAGAACTTTTTATAACATTCAGTTATACTGTCAGACTTTCCTTATCTGAAACTCTCATATTCCTGGTTCAGCATAGATTTTCTATCTTGTCTTACTTCTTCAGAACCCTCCATGTAGACTATTAAAGTATCCCACATTTCCTTGGAGGTCTTGTAGTGAATCAAATTTTGAAAAGTTGCATCATCTATGACACTAACTATGATATTCTGGGCTCTCTTATCCATAGTTGCCAGGATGATCTCATCCTTAGTCATCTCTGAGAAATCCTTGGGAATTCTTTGGTTTGCATCCAGAACAGAAATCTTCATAGGAATATAAGAACCTTCCTTGACTATAATATAGATCCTTGGATCAGAAGCCTCCATAAACAACCTGACCCTTTCTTTCCATATTCCAAATATCTCCTTTCTGCATATGGGTAATTTCATAGAACCTAGTTCCTTATGATTCTCACCAGAACCCATTTTCTTGATCTTGACTCTGCCTTATGGATCTAACTCAGACTGTTAAGTCCTTCTTTGAGGAACCTCGCTTTGATACCACTTGAAAGAATTAGTGTCTAACCACCTAGAGGGGGGGGGGGGGTGAATATATGTAATTCCTGTTTTTCTTTTAAGGTAGAAAATCTATTCAGTTGTTTACTTAGCAGCAGTAAATGTTACAGCTAACACAGCACAGATTCACAGAATTATCACAACACAGATTGCACACAGATTTTTATAGTGGTTCCCCAAGGTCTGGGTACATCCACTTTCCCCCTTCGCCTATCTAGCAGTGTGCTAGATTCGACCTAACTTCTTCACTTCACCTCAGATCCTCAGATCTTACAACTCAGAACCCCAAACAAGGCTCCTACAACTCAGGCAATCTGCCCTACCTCAGCCTACACAAGGCCTACAACTTAGAGATATCAATCTCCTATAACTCAGGCTCACAGCCCTACCTCAGCCTTCAACAAGGCCTACCACTCAGAGAATTTATTCTCATACACTCAGCCTTCATAAAACATGCTTACAACTCAGATCTAGAATAGATCCTACAGAAAATAGTGTTTATAAAGTGTTTTACCACCACCCAGGTAGAGAGAGAAGGGATAAATGGTTTCTTGATCAGTTCTTGGAAGCAACTGATGGCAGAGCACAACCTCTCTTAGCTTTCTTCAAAGCTTCTTGAATCTGAACTCAGTAGGGTTGAACTCTTGAGAAGTTGATCTTCAATCATCTTCTAACTTGAGATTCAAATCTCAGTCTGAATCTTTCTTGGCAGCCTGGTTCAGCAACTGCACTTCTTAGATGAAGCTCTCTCTCTCTCCAACTTCGTAGATCTTCTGTCGAAGGTCTTCTTATTTGTGTGTTGTTAGTTGTGTATATTCTTCAACTTGTTCAAAAAATCACTTTATCCGTTGAAGGAGAAAACCTTTATATAGTGTTCCTCCATGGTAACCGGCTGATCCGATTTCTAACAAACTTCTGACAGCTTTGACAGTTGCAGTAGACCGGTTAGAAATGGCAGTTGTCAAGTCATCCAGTCACTTCTTGAAATACTGTCTCTCTCTGAAAGTGTCGAGACTGATCTTCATCATGTGTCGACACAAGTAGACTAAGTGTCGACACAAGTGGACTAAGTGTCGACACAAGCCTTGGTGGTGTCGACACATCTCCTTTGTTGTTGTTAATACTTCTTGACACAGCCTTCTGTTGAATGTGTCGACACAAGCCTTTGTGGTGTCGACACAGTCACTTCTTTTCTTCATAAAAATTTACTTTGTTGAAATTCTGCTGTGTGTCGACACAAGTCCTGTGTGTCGACACAATTGATGTCGACAAAGTCTTCTGTGTGTCGACACTGCCTCTGGGTGTCGACACAATTGATGTCGACTAAGTATTCCTGTGTGTCGACACTGCCTCTTGGTGTCGACATAGTTGATGTCGACAATGCTTCACTGTGTGTCGACACAGCCTCTGGGTGTCGACACAGTTGATTCTGGTGTCGACACAGCCTTTCCAAGTGTCGACACAATTAACTCCAAGTGTTGACACAACTTTTCTCCAGTGTCGACACACGCCTTCATAAGTGTCGACACAGCTTTTTCTGGTGTCGACATAT
This sequence comes from Platanthera guangdongensis, assembly GCA_039583875.1. NCBI lineage: Eukaryota > Viridiplantae > Streptophyta > Magnoliopsida > Asparagales > Orchidaceae > Platanthera > Platanthera guangdongensis. The sequence continues at coordinate 61,327,273 of CM077152.1, read as the reverse complement.
GGACTTAGACTTTTTTCTGCATTCCTGCATTTACTTAATCTGCACATATAAACTCAAAACAACATCAAATACACCTTGATGCATATTATTGAGTAGGGTGAGGCTTCTTCAAATCTGGTGCACATTTTCCAATGTACCCAACACTGATTCTCTTGTCCTCTCCCAACGGAAGTACGCTCTTGACTTGTTAAAAGAGGCACGGTTGATTGTGTAACACCCCCTATCTGTCGCATAGCATATAACAGTAGGTCCGGCCGGGGCCCGACGCCATATACTACAGACAGACCGAGTGGTTACTCAATGGAAACCATCCAACTAATCATAATGTCCTACACAGAGCATTCTAGCGGAAACAGTTTATATAAGTTGCACTAAAGCATGAATGTCCACTAAAATAGCCAGCCAGGAAAGAAGTACATACACCAGTACTGGCCTTAAGGCCTTACAAAATGGTTTACTTAATGTTACATGATTTACAAACCGCAGAATGCAGGCCGGTCATACATGAATAAAGCATTAAACACTCCAAATAGGCCTTCAAGGGCAGGCTTCGCAATTTGGGCTTTAGCCCGCTATTGACCGCTTGGTCCAACAGCACCTGCAAGTAACATAAACACCGTACGGTGGGAAACAAAATGGCAACGGTCAGCAATGCTGACCAAATTATAACGATCCCGCCCCCAACTCGGGGCGGCGATGCTCCTTCCCTGCAATTTTATTAGCACAAGCGAGCAATATAATAATATTCATTTCATCACATGCGTAGGCTCACACGGCCACACACCCCGTGCACTCAGGACACATTCTCGATGAACCGGTCGATGTCACGTCAGTTAAAGCCATAGACATTCCAGACCCACCACCTCCACTTTGACGGCCAAACATATGAGCAATTTGTCTTCCCGGCATGGGTCACGACAATTTAAGACATAGACCGCCGAAGACCCTCATCTATGCCAACGACAAGTGCCACGTAACTTTAGGTCTCTTTAACCCGAATGACATAGAAGTGGGTACGGTTCCATCTAACCCGTGCTCACGTCGCAACGACAATTTAAGCCATATGCACAGGTCAAACTTCTCCCGAGTCCCATTTTCGTCACACAATTTCACATAACTCGGTTATGTTCAAGTTGGCTCTCAGGCCTCCATGTTGGTAAGATCACGCATCCGCCCAGTTTTCCGGGTGCACCTTAGGGTTAGTCCCCAAGGCTCCCTGTTGCAATCTACCGTGTAGAAAACCCGAAAAACAACCAATCGCACGGAGTCTTCTCCGGCATTTATGCAATACAACATCACCGATCCAGACCAACATGTCTGGGTAGGCTTCACACAACATGCCTATGTCCGTTCTCGCTTACGGACTCTAACAACGGGGACTATTCATGTCTACCCGAAGGAACGCCTCCAACTCACCGCAAACTCGCGAGAGCGGGCTTCCCTTTTGCAAAAGAAGTAGAGCTTAACATGCTCAAGAAGAGGATCGTTACCCTATCATTCCTCTTTGGCGCCATGGAAAAGTAAGCGGATGAAAAGCACCGCACTCTCTTCGCCTCCGTGGATCCGGAGTCGGCTCGCGATTTGGAGCTTCGAAGCTCCTCTAATGGCCGGATCTAGCTTCTTCTTCCTTCCTTGTCTCTCCTCTCTCTCTAAGCTTTAGAAAGATAACAACTCATGAAAAAGTGAGGGTTTCTAAGGCCCAATCCCGGGTATATCCCATCAGGAACAACCCCCGGCCGTTGGATCAACAAATAAAGAAACGAATGGCTTTGATTCGGGACTGAAATGTCCAATCTGGACCGAACACGGCCCGGCACACGCCCGTGTCCAGGGCCGTGTGCCTCATTCACCGTCAAAATCGACGCGCCTGGAACAACATACAGGCATCCGACACGCCCGTGTTCGACCTGACACGCCCGTGTTCCAGCTGACACGACCGTGTGGTCACCCGTGTACCCCCATCTTTTTATCCCGAAAACAACCCGAGCACTACACGGGTACTGGACACGCCCGTGTACCTACCCTTGTCTACTCAAACACGCCTGGGCTCCAGGCCGTGTACACGGTCTCGACACTTCGTCGAGCGGAGTTCGTCGACCACACGACACGGCCTTTGACACGCCCGTGTCCTAGGCCGTGTGCCTTGTCTCGACACAATGTCGAGAGCAAAATGTGGACTTCCCGGGATGAGTGTCGACACGGGTCGACACGCCATGTGACACGCCCGTGTCGCAGGCCGTGTGCCATGTCTCGACACTTCGTCGAGCGCAGAGTGTCGACTTCACGGGCTGAGTGTCGACACGGGTCGACATGCCCTGAGACACGCCCGTGTCTCAGGCCATGTGCCCCGTCTCGACACAATGTCGAGAGCAAAATGTCGACTTCGCCGGCTGAGTGTCGACACAAGCCTGACACGCCCTGGGACATGCCCGTGTCCCAAGCCGTGTACCTCCTGCCAGAACCCAAAACTGGCCCAAAACGTCCCCCGTCGCTCTTTTGAGTTTCGGGGCGTTACAACTCTCCCCCTCTTAAAAGAATTTCGTCCACGAAATTATATAAATGAAAGACATGTACAAAACCAAAATTTGTACCTGAGCGGAACAACTCCGGATACTCGTCAAGCATAGTCTGCTCTCGCTCCCAAGAGAGCTCCTCACAACCGCAATTGTCCCACCGGACCTTGACCATCCTGATCTCTTTATTGCGTAGCCGCTTGACCTCTGAGTCCTCAATCTGCACGGGCTTTACTTTCGTCGTCAACCCACTATCAACCGGCGCTTGATCGACCGCGATCACTCGCGTAGGCTCTTGCATCCCTTCTGTAGCACCGAAATATGGAATACATCATGTAGACCACTAAGCTCCACTGAAAGCTTCAATTGATAGGCATGATTCACCAACAAAGTAGCATCCTCCACTTCGAATCGCTTATACAACTTGACTCACCCGTTTCCAGCCAGGACAACGACGTGCGACATCTTCTACCATATAAAGATGGTCTTCCCATTACTTTCCAAAGTCCAAGACACACATGCGGAGCATGCTTTCCATAGTTCTATTGACCCTCTCGGTCTGCCCATCCGTTTGCGGATGAAAGGCTGTGCTGAATTTTAACTTTGTCCCCAACATTTGCTGCACAAGCCTTCAATCATTGGACGTGACCCGCCCATCTCGGTCACTCACGATGCTGCGGGGCACACCGTGAAGCCGTACTACATTATCCACATATAGTTTTGCCAACTTCTCCACCGGATCATCCTTGCTATGCGGAATGAAATGCGACACCTTCATTAACAGATCTACGACCACCCAAATGGCGTCGTTCTCCTTTTGCGACCTTGGCAAACCGTGCACAATGTCCATAGAGATGTCGTCGAATTTCCACTCTGGAATAGGCAAGGACTTAAGAAATCCTCCCGGCTTTTGGCACTCTGCCTTCACCAAGACGCAAGTTTGGCACTTCGCTACGTAAAGCGCCACATCTTTCTTCAAACCAGGCCACCAAAACAGTTTCTTCACATCGCGGTACATCTTTGTGCTCCCCGAGTGAATCGAGTACTTGGTATGGTGTGCCTCATACAACAATTCCACCCGCAAATTGCCCACACTTGGGACGCACAGACGACCGTATTTCCAAAGCAATCCGTCCTCCACAACGAATTGGGAATTTGACCCATCGAGAGCCTCTACCATGAACTGCTTCATATGGACATCCATATCCAAAGCCTGTCGAATCCGATCAGTCAGGTCATATTGGACTTCAGTCCAATTCAGTACTGCTTCAGCACTTGATTGCCTATCCACACAAACAATCTCCAACGCCTCCAACTCCCGCACCAACCGCTCATCATGCACCGATAGCCAATTGGCTTGAGCTGGGGCTCGGCGACTCAACGCGTCCGCAACCGCATTCCCTTTACCAGGCACGTAGTGGATCTTGAATGTATAGTCTCCCAAGAACTTCATCCATCTACGCTGCCGCATATTCAGATCCTTCTGATCAATCAGATACTTCACGCTCTTGTGACCGGCGTAGATATCCATCTTCACACCGTACAAAATTATGCCTCCACAACTTTAAGGCAAAACTCACGGCCGCTAACAACAAGTCATGAACCGGATAGTTCCTCTCGTGCACTTTTGGCTGTCCCGCGCCATAATCTATTACACTTCCGTGTTGCAGTAGCACGCAACCCAAACCGCTGCCCGAAGCATCGCTATTAAATCTCATAGACTTCGGTCCCACTCGGCGAACTCAGCACAGGAGTCGTGGTCAACCGACATTTCACTCCTCAAAAGCCCGCGCGCACTCTGGCGTCCAAATGAACTTCTGCTCCTTCCTCGTCAAAGTAGTGAGGGGTAATGCTATCCGCGAGAAGTTCTCTACGAAGCGCCTATAATAGCCGGCAAGCCCTAGAAAGCTCCGGACTCCCGCTACCATAGAAAGCTCAGGCCACTCCCGTATCGCAACAATCTTCGCCGGATCCACTGCAATACCTTCCTCACTCACTATAAGACCGAGGACGCCACTGAGGATGACCAAAACTCGCACTTCGAGAACTTGTCATACAACTGATTCCTCCTTAGCGTCTCCAAAACCAAAAGAAGATGCTTGAAGTGATCTTTCTCACTCTGCAAGTACACCAAAATGTCGTTGATGAAGACGATCATAAAATGGTCCAAGTACTCACTGAAGGTCCTGTTCATCAAATCCATGAACACTGACGCTGCATTGGTCAGCCCAAACGGCATGACCGTAAACTCGTAATTCCCGTATCTTGTACTGAATGTTGTCTTAGGGATACCACTCTCCCTTATCCTCCACTGATAGTACCCAAACTTGAGATCCAACTTCGAGTACACTGTCGACCCGACCAACTGATCAAAAATATCATCAATCCGGGGGATCGGCTACTTGTTCTTTTCCGTCAACTTGTTGAGCTCCCGATAATCAATACCTAGCCTCAATATTTCGTCCCTCTTCTGAATAAAGAGGACTGGTGCGCTCCAAGGTGAAGAACTTGGACGCACCTACCCTTGCTCCAACAACTTTTGTAGTTGAACTTTCAATTCCGTCATTTCCTTAGGTGCCAGTTGATACGGAGAGCGTGACACAGGCTTTGCACCTGGTACGAGCTCTATCGTAAAATCTATCTCCCGTTGAGGTGGGGTTCCAGGAAGATCTCTATTGAACACATCAGGGTATTCCGCTACCACTGAAATACTATCCAACGCGGGCTTCGGCTTTGCAACCTCCACTAGTGTAAAGAACGGATCTGCACCAGCACGAACCGCCTTCACCACCTGAAGAGCAGACATCAACGTCTTGCTCGACCCCTTTAAGCCCGTAAAGGTCGTCTCACTACTAGCTCCCAGCTTGACTTCCTTGCTACCGCAATCGATATAGGCTTACTGCTCCGAGAGCCAGTCCATGCCAAATATTACGTCGAACTCCCCTAGCGGTAGTAACGATACTTGGAAGTCAAAGTCTTGGCTCCCTGACCACACCTAAACGCAACAGATACTACCATCGAGCATTGAGCGCCATTGGACCATAACACATCCAATTTGTCTCTTACCATCGAAGGAGGTACTCCGATGCGTAAAAACAATTCCTAAATAAAGGAATGCGAAGCTTCGTTCACACGAACGGTGCTCTCGCCGAATAAACGAAAATCAGAACAAATCTTAGCACAAGTAGTTCTAAGCTAACATGCACAAGGGCGACAAGTATTCAAGGCTAAACCGCTATAACTTTAAACCATACCTGTCGTCACGACATCATGCTTCTTCTCGGACTTGGGACGTCCGCTCCAGCAGTCTCGGGCAAAGTGCCCCGGTTTTCCACAAGTGAAACATGCGCTCGGGGTTCGACCCGTAGTCACCCCAGAAGCACCAGCACAGGGGGCTGGACCCGAAGTCCTAGCCTTCTTATACCGCCTACGGTAACCAGCCTTTGAGGTGTTCGGCATTTTGAATGCCGTTTCCTTTTCACTAACTTCCTCAACTGCTCCTGACATAGCTTTCTTGGCCTTCTGAGCACCTTTCCAACAGTCCCGGGCAAAGTGCCCTTTCTTTCCACAAGTAAAACATGTGTAAGTAGCTTTGCTAGTCGATGTCATAGGCCCTTTCTCCAGCATTCCAACGGATACAACCCTTATGGGGCTTGCATAGTTCGATACCATGGTCGCTGGCATCGGGAGGGTCTTCCTCAAATCTGCCTCCAAAGATCTAGCTGATTCCGCCAAGGCTCGGAATCCCAATAACTTTGGTCCTAGCAGTAGAACTCGTAACTCGGCGCGCAGGCCATTATAAAATCTATCGACTGTAGCTTGCTCATTATCCAACTCGAAACATGGGTAGCGGCTTATCATAAGAAATGCTTGCAAATATTCCTCAACTGTGTGCGCTCCCTGCACTAAATGCATATTCAGCTGCTGCCCCGATGGTCTACCAAAGTTCATCTGCTCCATCACGCCAACCGGCGTTGAAGCCACAACAGGGGCGCAGGGTTATACATTTCCTCCAAGCTGTGCACGCGTCACAGCAAACACCGCTTCAACGATCCTTCTAACGGTTTCATACGAAGGAGGAGTCTCAAACACCTCAACGGGCGCACTATACTCCTCAGAAACCGGACATTCTGGCGGTCCAGCACCGCTTCTGGTCACCTATAGTGGTACAAAACACCGTTAAGCGACCAAATAAAATTACAAACTGCAATTATATGAACACGCAGGTTCCCCAAACAAGTGTATTTTCATTTCTAAGTGGACATTCATGGGTTCTTTTACTGTTATAACGATGACGCACACGCATGTGCTCACCATCCCTTAAAAAGAATTCGTCCACGAATTCATTTTAAGCCCGACCAAAACCAGTAGTCTGATACCAAATTGTAACACCCCCTATCCGTCGCATAACATATAGCAGTAGGTCCGGTCGGGGCCCGACGCCATATACTACAGACAGACCGGGTGGTTACTCAATGGAAACCATCCAACTAATCATAACATCCTACACAGAGCATTCTAGCGGAAACAGTTTATATAAGTTGCAATAAAGAACCCAGCACTAAAGCATGAATGTCCACTAAAATAGCCAACCAGGAATGAAGTACATACACCAGTACTGGCCTTAAGGCCTTACAAAATGGTTTACTTAATGTTACATGATTTACAAACCACGGCACGCAGACCGATCATACATGAATAAAGCAGTAAACACTCCAAATAGGCCTTCAAGGGTCGGCTTCGCAATTGGGGCTTTAGCCCGCTATTGACCGCTTGGTCCAGCAGCACCTGCAAGCAACATAAACACCGTACGGTGGGAAACAAAATGGCAATGGTCAGCAATGCTGACCAAATTATAACGATCCCGCCCCCAACTCGGGGCCGCGATGCTCCTTCCCTGCAATTTTATTAGCACAAGCGAGCAATATAATAATATTCATTTCATCACAGGCATAGGCTCACACGGCCACACACCCCGTACACTCAGGGCACATTCTCAGTGAACCGGTCGATGTCACGTTAGTTAAAGCCATAGACATTCCGGACCCACCACCGCCACTTTGACGGCCAAACATATGAGCAAATTGTCTTCCCGGCATGGGTCACGACAATTTAAGCCATATACCGCCGAAGACCCTCATCTATGCCAACGGCAAGTGCCACGTAACTTTAGGTCTCTTTAACTCGAACGACATAGAAGTGGGTACGGTTCCATCTAACCCGTGCTCACGTCGCAACGACAATTTAAGCCATATGCGCAGGTCAAACTTCTCCCGAGTCCCATTTTCGTCACACAATTTCACATAACTCGGTTATGTTCAAGTTGGCTCTCAGGCCTCCATGTTGGCAAGATCACGCATCCGCCCAGTTTTCCGGGTGCACCTTAGGGTTAGTCCCCAAGGCTCCCTGTTGCAATCTACCGTGTAGAAAACCCGAAAAACAACCAATCGCACGGAGTCTTCTCCGGCATTTATGCAATGCAACATCATCAATCCAGACCAACTGAAAGATATGGTACCTAAACACCTAGAGGGGGGGGGGGTGAATAGGTGACCTAAACCTTTTTGACTTTCGTTTGGCAGCACAACAGTTATTTCACAGATTACTACAGCTAACAGTAATTACAGAAATCAAACAGTCAATTCACAGCACAACATAGCACAGAAGACACACTAATTTATAGTGGTTCCCCAATCTTTGGGTACATCCACTTTCCCCCTTCGCCTATCTAGCAGTGTACTAGATTCGGCCAAACTTCTCCACTAACTCAGAACCCAACTAGGTTCCTACCTCAGGCCCAAAGCCTTACACTCAGCCAAAAGGCCTACACTCAGCCACCCAGGCCTACACTCAGCCAATTAAGGCCTACACTCAGAGTTCTTCAACTCCTACACTCAGGCAATCAAGCCCTACCCTCAGCCTTTATAATATAGGCTTACAATTCTCTCAGATCCAATGGATCCTACAAGTTAAAATAGAAAGTTCAATAGCTAACTCTACAACTCAGAAAATAAGAGAGGAGTTGAGAGATTCTTGAAGAGTTCTTGGAAGAACTCAGTTAGATCCAAACTGACTTAGCTTCCTTCAAAGCTTCTTGATTAGAACTGAATTAGTCTGAATCTTCTGCAGTTGTTCCTTGACCTCTGCTTCTTGAAATCCAGATGACTCTGAATTCTTCTTCTCAGCCTTAGTTCCAAAGACTGAATTCTTAGTTGGAGCTCTCTCTCTCCAACTTCTTAGATCTGCTGATGCACAGCAAGATCTTCTTGAGTTGATACTTCAATATATCACTTTTACAAAGATCTGAACTCTCTTTATCAAAAACTTTTTCAACTACTTCTATATCACTTGATCAATCTTTCTATCAATCAGATTCTGTAAACTATGGGTGCCTATTTATAGGCTTCCTTCATGGTAACCGGCTGGTCCGGTTTATAACAGACTTCTGATATCTCTGACAGTTGATGTAGACCGGCTGGATCGGCAGCTGTCATGTCAACCAGTCACTTCTTGAAATTCTCTAACTGTCAGATAGTGTCGAGACTTTCTGTTCTTAAGTGTCGACACTTATAGGCCAAGTGTCGACACATGTTGTGTAAGTGTCGACACAAGTCTACAAGGTGTCGACACAATTCCTTGTATGTCTCGACACAGATTCTTCTGCATGTGTCGACACTGAAATTGAGTGTCGACACAAGTACTTGTACTTCATTCTTTAACTGTATTCTTCTAAGTGTCGACACATGTTCTTTGTGTCGACACATCTTCATGTGTTGAAACTGTCAAGTGTCGACACTGCTTCTTGGTGTCGACACAAGTCTTCACTTTTGTTTCTTCAGCTGAGTGTCGACACATTCCTTTAGTGTCGACACTTATACTTAGAATATTTTGTAACTTTTCTGTTCTTTGCTAAGTGTCGACACAGCTCCTTGTGTCGACACTTTCTTCAAGTGTAGAGTCTTCAATTAAGTGTCGACACATTGTGCTGAGTGTCGACACTTTCTTCAACTACTGACTCTTCAGCATAGTGTCGACACATTGTGTTGAGTGTCGACACTTACTTCAAATACTGAGTCTTTAGCAAAGTGTCGACACATTGTGCTGGGTGTCGACACTTTCTTTAAGTGTTGACTCTTCTGCATAGTGTCGACACATTGTGTTGAGTGTCGACACTTGTACTTAGATTCTGCAGACTTTTGCTGAGTGTCGACACAACTCCAAGTGTCGACACTTTCTGGTGTTGACACAGCTCTTCTAGGTGTCGACACTTCTGCTAAGTGTCGACACAGCTTTTCTGCATTCTTCTACACTGAGTGTCGACACAGCTCCAAGTGTCGACACTTTCTGACTGGTGTCGACTCTTCATCCCAGGTGTCGACACAATGACTCCAAGTGTCGACACTGCTTGTCTGGGTGTCGACACAAGCTTTCTCAAGTGTCGACACTTTCCCTCTGGGTGTCGACACATGGACTTAGAAACTTTTAGCTTCAGTCCAGTGTATTCCTAACCTGCACAAGTAACTCAAACAAACATCAAATACATTATGATGTATATCATTGAGTTAGGTGAGGCTTCTTCAAATCAGGTACATTTGACCAATGTACCCAACAATCTCCCCCTATTTGGAGAAGTCATAACCCTTAGTCAATGATATACACCACTCATAATTAAAAATTATAAAATGATGTAAAACAGGTATATGTCAACAGAGTTAAACTTAAACATGTAATAAAGCACACATGTATACTCATTCAGCATTACAGAACAAACAAGAATTAGACACATTCATCTGAACAATCATGAAATATATATTTATCAAAAATTGTTCATACATTGTTTGCAATATATTTTCAAAGATTTACAATAATGTTTGATGTAACAGATTACAACATTCTTCAGTTTAATCTTAGTCTAATTCTGCTCTGGTTCTTTTATGACTATGCCTTTTCCAGCTTGCACTTTGGCCTTTACAGCAGCAGCAGCAGCAGGCTCAGCTTCAGTAGTCTTCTTCCCTTTGGAGTCCTTCTTCTTCTGTTCTTCAGCCTTGATTTTTTGCCTCTCAAAGTAATGATAGGGCTTAGGAAAGTACTTGCTAGGCTCCACAGCTGTTGGAGGTAGCTTTCCTAACTTAGCCTTCCTTCTATGTTGGACAATGGCTTCCTGCCTGATTTCATGCTTCCTCCATTCAGCTTCTGAGAACCATTTATTCCTTTCATGTGCATTGTCCTTGGCTGCTTTCCAGGCTGTGAGAATGATGTTCCTAGAAGTAGGGCTCCACTATTCAAAATCTGGTTTTTGCTCAGCAAGTTCCCTGAACTTCTTCTTTGATAGCCTAGTCTCTTCTTCTTTGTCCAAAGCCTCTTGCATAGCTGCTGTAATAGGTTGAACAATCTTTTCCAGAATAACATTGGGCTTGCCAGCAGTTGGACTATACATTGTGCTTACATCAGCATGAACCATTTCAAAATCTGGAGGTGGATAGATCACCTGAGCTACTTCCTGTTACTCACCTCCAAGATATGCACTTTGAATACCAGATTCAGCTACATTGTCATCATCACACAGGGGAGGATAGCCCAGTGTAGCTCTGATGGAATTAGAAATCCATTTGGCATGGTCAGAGCTAGCTTTGACTAACACCCTCTCCCCCTTTATGACTTCTTGTGCTACATGATCTCTCACATCATCTTTCTGGAATCTGATTTGGCTATCCAAATACCTTATTCCATCCTTAAAGAAAGGTCTAAGCTTTGTAAGCTGTTCAGAAATGACCTTCTGTGATTCTTTGATTGCAGTCTTGACAGCAGCAATTTCTTCCTGAAATATCTTATCAAATTCAGCTTTGGCAGCAGCAGTGGATGTTGATGGTTCAACAGACTTACTCTTCAGTTCAGTGACTATTGCATTGTGTGAAGCTGTTAAATTATCATTCATCCTCAGTTGATTTTCCAGCACATAGCCCTGCTTCAATGCTATATCATCTACTTGAGTCTTAATCTTTTCCTGATGAGTAGCCAGATAGACCACTACATTACCACCCTTGTGGAAGCAGTCAGTCATTTCCTTCTTATTCAAATTCATTTCAAACCTGATTGATTTGATATCTTGAGCTAGATCAAATTGTAGGGACTTTTGGCTTTCATCAATATATGTCTCTATTGCCCTTCTTTGCTCATCCAGCTTTACTTGCATTGCTACCATTACGCTACTATAATCAGTTGATGGAGCTTGTTGGACTAGTGAGTGTTGAGCTACAGTTTGTAGAGCTTTCTTATAGCTCTGACTCCTTCTTTTGAAGACAAAGAATTTCTTCTTTTGAGCTTGCTCAGCTTCATCATCCTCAGACTCTGATGTACTTGCTATATCCACCCTATCCTTAGGGCTTGAGGGTTTTTCAGTTTGCACATCTTGTGCCTTCTCAGTATCTAGCCTTATAGGCTCTTCTTGAACATCCAAGTTCTCCCCCTCAATAGCAGCATCCTTCTCTTCATCAGCAGCATTCTTATCCATATCAAAATCATCTTGATCTAAATTCAGAAATAGATCTTCCATTGTGTATTCAGCTGGAGACTGTGCAGGAGAAGTACTGGTTTTATCAACTACTTTATCAGGAACTTGTGGCACAACAACAAATGTGTCCTGAAGAACAACATCTGGTTCTTGAGTTGCTTGCTGATTTTGCTGATGGACATCAGACAAATCAGAATCCATTACAGAAAAATCTAATGTATTAAGGTCAGAAAGTACCTCTTGGATAATCTGTGTAGCCTGCTCACTCTCCAGTGTAGAGGGATGTTCTACAGCTGGAGGCTCCCCCTGGATGTCAGCTGGCTCCTGAGGAGCAGGTGACTTCTCTGCAGCTTCATCCTCATGATTATCAGGAGTGAAAACAACATGTTCTTCACTGCCTGAGCTGCTGGAGGACTCCTGAGTCACAACAGCTAGCTTCCTCTTCTTCTATGGGGGTGAATCTTTCTTAGAAGCTTGTTTCTCAGGGGTGGTCAATTCCTTTGACAGCACCCTTTCCCACCTGGAGAAGATCCTCATGTCCATCCTCCTCATGTGGTTGATTTTAGTTCCAGCAGCAGTGCTCATTACCTCTGGAATTGATCCAGCCAGGTAGAGACTTAGAATCCTGCCCAGATTGAGCTTCTTTAGACTTTCCTTCACTTTCTCAAAGACAATCATAGACCAATCTATTTTGATGTTGAAGATGATTCTGGTCATAATACTGAACATAGAGGCTGACACCCTGTCATGTCCTCCTGGTTTGCTTAGTATAACTTTGCCTACTACTTCAGACAGAAATTTTCCTTGAATGTTCATGCCTTTTCTGTTAAAGACTGAACCTATTTTCATCTTTGAATCAAGACCACACCAGATCAAAGCTTCCCTGGTCTTGGATGTAGAAATTTCTTCTTCTTCTTGAGTCTTAGGTAGCTGAAGTACCTTTCTCAGACTTTTGGGTGATACCTTGACCTTGGTTCCATGCACTCTGGATTTGATTCTGTATCCAGAGTCGTCCACAGTTGCTCCAGTAAGAAATTCAAGCACTTCTTTCTTCCATATCTTGGTTGGTTCGGAAACCAAGTATTCCAGTCCTGAATTGCTGACTAGGGTTATCACTGATTTGATGTCATGATCACCGTCGTCGAATGCGCCTTGCACGAGCTCATAGCCTTCGTTAACGTTCTCTTCCAGCTTGGGAGCCATTAGGGTTTGGAGAAGTAGTCTTTAGAGAAGAGAAATGTCGACACAAGAGTTTTGGTCTCGAAATTTTTGAAAGCGTGTCGACAAACAAAGACAGAACCCTATTTATACCTTTCTTGTTTGAAGACGAACAGGCGGGATGAATTTCTAAAGATGTGTCGACACTGTCAATAAGTGTCGACACTGACTTATAATGTCTCGACACACATGTGTCGACACAAGTTTAGTCAACAGATTTTATGTGTCGACACTTGGTTAAGTGTCGACACCACACTACTCGACATGTAGTCGAGACTTTACTTAGAAAATTCTGAGTAAAACTTAAGTGTCGACACCTTATTGGATGTGTCGACACCTACTCGACATGTGTCGACACTAACATTCTGAAGTGTCGATACCAACTTCCTAGATGTGTCGACACCATTTTCCTAAAGTGTCGACACTTACTATTCTGTGTCGACATAGACTTGTCTATGTGTCGACACCTTTTTACTTAGCCAATTTTTAGTTCTGTAAACTTAGTCTAAGTTTATCATACCTAGTTCAATTTTGAACCTATTGAACTTAGCTTCTTCTAAGGGTTTAGTAAACATATCTGCTATCTGATTATCAGTTTTAACATATTCAAGTGCAATATCATTTCTTTCTACATGCTCCCTAAGAAAGTGATATTTAATCTCAATATGTTTAGTTCTACTATGTGATACAGGATTATTAGCTATTGAAATAGCACTTGTAGAATCACAGTAAAGTGGAGTTCTACTTACCTGAAATCCATAGTCCTTCTAACTGATGTTGAATCCACAGAAGTTGAGCACAGCAACTTCCTGCAGCTACATATTCTGACTCAGCTGTGGAGATGGCCACACTGGTTTGCTTCTTACTACTCCATGAAATGAGTCTTCCACCTAGGAATTGACAGGATCCAGTAGTGCTCTTTCTATCTTCTTTGCATCCTGCAAAGTCTGCATCTGAATAGCCTGTTAGATCAAAATCTCCATTCCTAGGGTACCAGAGGCCTAGATAAGGTGTGCCCTTTAGATATCTCAAGATTCTCTTGACTGCAGTCAAGTGAGACTCTTTAGGGCAGGCTTGATACCTGGCACAAACACATGTAGCATACATAATGTCAGGCCTACTTGCAGTCAAGTATAGTAGGGAGCCAACTATCCCTCTATACAAGGTTTCATCTACAGGTTTCCCTGCATCATCCTTGCTTAGAGACATACTTGACCCCATAGGAGTCTTCATGGTACTGGATGAATCCATACCATACTTCCTTATGAGTTCTAGGGTGAACTTGGACTGACATATGGATAGACCACTTCCAGTCTGTTTAACTTGGAGACCCAAGAAAAACTTCAGCTCTCCCATACTACTCATCTCAAATTGACTTTGCATAAGCTTTGCAAACTTTTTGCAAAGGCTACTTTCAGTAGACCCAAATATAATGTCATCTACATATATTTGGACAAGTATTACTTTGCCTCTAGATTCCCTAAGGAATAGAGTCTTATCTATTTTCCCCCTTGTGAACTTGTTCTCAATGAGGAAACTAGATAGGGTTTCATACCAAGCTCTAGGAGCTTGCTTTAACCCATACAATGCTTTCCTAAGTCTATAAACATAATGAGGTAAAGTTGAATCAACAAAACCTGCAGGCTGCTCCACATAGACTTCTTCTTTCAAGTTACCATTAAGGAATGCTGACTTCACATCCATTTGGTATACTTTGAATCCTTGATAGGTTGCATAGGCCAAGAACATCCTTATGGCTTCCAGTCTGGCTACTGGAGCAAAGGTTTGATCAAAATCAATACCTTCTTCTTGCCTATATCCTTTTGCAACCAGTCTTGCCTTATTCTTAATGATGACTCCTTGTTCATCTAACTTATTTCTGTAGATCCACTTAGTTCCTATAACATTGTGGTCTTTAGGCTTTGGAACCAGCTCCCAAACCTTGCACCTTTTGAACTGATTAAGCTCCTCCTGCATTGCTTCAGTCCACTGTGGATCTTGTATAGCTTCTTCAAATTTCTTTGGTTCTATTTGAGACAGAAAACTTGAATATACTACAGCATTCTGATTTCTGCTCCTTGTCTGAACACCTTGTCTTGGATCTCCAATAATTAGCTCTACTGGATGATCTCTTAGATGCCTGTTGGCTGGAGGCATCCTTACTTCTGGTTGAACTTCTACAGCATCTTCATCATGCTGAGTTCCTTGTACTTCTTCAGCTCCTTGTACATGTAGTTCTCCCCCTGGACATAAGCCATCTTCTTCTACTTGCTGTCTTGCAGCTGATACATCTTCTATGGCTAGCTTGTACATCTTCTTAGTAAGACCTGTGGGGCTGCATACATTGCTAGACAACTCATTGTTAATTAGTTGTGTCTCATCAAAAACTACATGCACAGACTCCTCTACAACTTGTGTAGTCAAGTTGTAGACTCTATAAGCCTTACTATTATTGCTGTACCCAACAAACACTCCCTCTTGGGACTTGGCAGCAAACTTAGTTAAGTAAGACTTTCCATTGTTAAGTATGAAGCATTTGCAACCAAAAATCCTGAAATAGGATAGGTTTGGTTTCCTGCCTTTCACAACTTCATAGGGGGTCTTGTTTAACCTTTTAGTGATGGTAGCCCTATTTATCACATGGCATGCAGTGTTAACTGCTTCAGCCCAGAAATACTCTGGCAGTGATGAATCACTTAATAGGGTTCTACCAGCCTCTATCAAGGTCCTATTTTTCCTTTCAGCAATGCCATTTTGCTGAGGTGTTCTAGGTGAAGAGAATTCTTGAAATATCCCATAGTCTTCACACAGCTTTGTCATGCTTTCAGACTGAAACTCTGTACCATGGTCACTTCTAATTTTGACCACTGTACAGTTCAATTCATTCTGAATTTGCTTAACAAAACTATAGAAGACACTAGGTGTCTCAGATTTCTGCTTTAAGAAGAACACCCAGGAAAACCTTGAGTAGTCATCAACAACTACAAAGGTGTAGACCTTCCTACCTAAGCTGTGAACTGGCATTGGACCAAATAGATCCATATGCAAGAGGTATACACACCTCACAGCATCTTTGTTGTCTAAGCTTCTAAAGGTGGATTTAGTCTGCTTGCCCTTTTGACAAGCTGAGCAAATGCCATCTTTGACACACTTAACTTGAGGACCATTCCTCACTAACTCTTTACTAAAGAGTTTGCCAATAGTCTTGTAATTAAGATGAGCAAGCCTCTTGTGCCATTTGACACATTGAGAGACTGTCTCATCAGCTACAAGACAAACTGGAGAACTATTGTTCTCAACCATAATGTCTAAACAATAGACATTTCTCTTTCTATATCCTGTCAAAATGATCTCTTGATCACTTGACCTCTTGATATGACAACCATTTTTAACAAATGAGATGTCATACCCTACATCACTTAACTGACTTATACTAATGAGGTTGTGTTTCAACCCTTTAACATAAGCCACTTGAGTAATAGTAACAAGGTTTGAAGAGATGTTACCAAACCCTTTGATGATTCCTTTTTCAGAACCACCAAAGGTCACCTTTGGACCATTTTTGATTGGGATGTAGTCCTTCAGTAGTCCCCTAGTTCCAGTCATGTGTCTGGAACATCCACTATCCAAGTACCATGTAGGGGTATGGCCACTTGGATTCACCTGCAAAACAAATTAATGAACCTTAGAACCCAAAGTAAACTTGGGTCCTTGGTGATTGTTAGTTTGCAACTTGACAAAGCTACCTGTTGGCTTTCCACCAGGTAACTTACTACTCAACTTGGCACTGGCATTGTGCCAACAATCCAAGGCAAAGTGGCCAACCTTGCCACAACACCAGCATTCAAACTTGTTGTACCTTTGCTTAGATACAACCTTTGCTGTCTTGACTACAGCAGGCTTGTTGAATGTTGGGGCTTTACCCTTGGACTTGAACTTGGACTGTACAGTCCCTGCAGGTCTAACCAAACCTAGTCCAGCTTTGCCTTTTTGATGAACAAATTCATCAATTAATGGTAATACTGATTTAGGTTTTGAAAACCTGGCAGCAAGTTCTTTTTTCCTTCTGGAGATTGATCTCCAGTCTCTTAATTTGATCATTCTTAAATGTAATAGTACCCATCTGAATCACAGTAATGTGTTTCAGCCTAGCTACTTCATTCAGTTTTTGATCATACTGCTTCTCAAAATCTGTTGCAGCTGCCTTGAGATCAGCAATCTCCTTAGCCTGACTTTTGGCTAGGATCTTGCTTTTCTTATAGGCTTGCAACAGTACTTGGTATTCATCTAAGAGCTGATGAATATCTCCCTCAGATTCAGAAACACTTCCATCACTTGATGAAGATGAATCTGACTCAGAACTAGAACTGGAATCAAAACTTTGAGTTGGACTTTGTACCTGACTAGGTCCTGGCTGCTCCAGAATTTTGGTACTTTCAGTCAATGCCATCAGTCCTTGGCACTGACACTCTTCTTGTTCATATATTGATTCCATGATCTGCATAAACTCCTCTTCTTCTTCAGCAAATAGCCCTATGTAGGCTTCAACATCTGTCTCAGTGTCTGAAGAAGAAATGTCTGAAAGAGTCTTCTCATTCTTTGCAACAAAGGACTTCTCCTTCTTTCCTTTGAAGTGAGTCTTCTTTTTGTCACTGGATTCTTTCCTTCTTTCAGGACAATCTGCAATAACATGACCCTGTCTATTGCAGCAGTAACACACAATCTTAGACCCAGTTGCCTTACTAGTCTTTGTCTTTTTCTTATCCTTCTTTGAAGGCTTCTTCTCCTGATACTGGACTTCTTTCCCTTTGGAATATGAAGGTCTGGACCTCCACTGTTTCTTCTTAAGGAATTTCTGAAAATGTCTGGTGAATGCAGCAAAATCTTCATCACTTTCACTGCTTGTAGATTTAGTGCTAACAGACTCATCAGATTCTGATTCAACTACCTCTGGAGGAGGAGTTGATGACTTAGTCCTGTTCTTTCTAGGTACTTCTGACTTAAAGGCAACAGTCCTTTCCCTGTGTTCAGTCCTTGTTGACTTTTCCTCCTCTTTTCTTACTGACAATTGCATCTCATAAGATAACAACTTGCCAAACAGTGTGGGAGGAGGAATTTCTCCCAACTTTGCCATTTCTCTGATGGCACAGATCTTAGTGTCCCAATCTTTGGTTAGGGACCTTAAGAACTTATCATTTAATTCATAGTTAGTGAACTCTCTTCCATAGGACATGAGTTCATTAACAATTCTATAAAACTTCTTGTAGCATTCAGTGATGCTATCTCCTCTTCCTTGCCTAAAGCTCTCATATTCTTGATTAAGCAAGGACTTCCTATCTTGTCTTACTTCTTCAGAACCTTCCATGTAGACAATGAGGGTATCCCACATTTCTTTTGCTGTTTTACAGTGAATAAGGTTCTGAAAAGTTGCATCATCAATGGCACTTACTATTATGTTTTGTGCCCTTTTGTCCATAGTGGCTAGGACAATTTCATCCTTGGTCATCTCAGAGAAATCCTTAGGAGTCCTCTGATTTGCATCCAATACTGAAATCTTCATGGGCACATAGGGCCCCTCTTTGACTGTGATATAGATCCTAGGGTCAGAGGCTTCCATGAACAGCCTTACCCTTTCTTTCCAGATTCCAAAAATCTCCTTTCTGCATATGGGCAGTTTCATTGAACCCAATTCCTTGTGATTCTCTGAAGACCCCATGTTTCTTGATTTTCTTGAAACTGTTTCCTGACTTACACTGAATCTGCCAAACTGGATCTCCTCAGACAGTTAGTCCTTTTTGAGGAACCTCCCTCTGATACCACTTGAAAGATATGGTACCTAAACACCTAGAGGGGGGGGGGTGAATAGGTGACCTAAACCTTTTTGACTTTCGTTTGGCAGCACAACAGTTATTTCACAGATTACTACAGCTAACAGTAATTACAGAAATCAAACAGTCAATTCACAGCACAGCATAGCACAGAAGACACACTAATTTATAGTGGTTCCCCAATCTTTGGGTACATCCACTTTCCCCCTTCGCCTATCTAGCAGTGTACTAGATTCGGCCAAACTTCTCCACTAACTCAGAACCCAACTAGGTTCCTACCTCAGGCCCAAAGCCTTACACTCAGCCAAAAGGCCTACACTCAGCCACCCAGGCCTACACTCAGCCAATTAAGGCCTACACTCAGAGTTCTTCAACTCCTACACTCAGGCAATCAAGCCCTACCCTCAGCCTTTATAATATAGGCTTACAATTCTCTCAGATCCAATGGATCCTACAAGTTAAAATAGAAAGTTCAATAGCTAACTCTACAACTCAGAAAATAAGAGAGGAGTTGAGAGATTCTTGAAGAGTTCTTGGAAGAACTCAGTTAGATCCAAACTGACTTAGCTTCCTTCAAAGCTTCTTGATTAGAACTGAATTAGTCTGAATCTTCTGCAGTTGTTCCTTGACCTCTGCTTCTTGAAATCCAGATGACTCTGAATTCTTCTTCTCAGCCTTAGTTCCAAAGACTGAATTCTTAGTTGGAGCTCTCTCTCTCCAACTTCTTAGATCTGCTGATGCACAGCAAGATCTTCTTGAGTTGATACTTCAATATATCACTTTTACAAAGATCTGAACTCTCTTTATCAAAAACTTTTTCAACTACTTCTATATCACTTGATCAATCTTTCTATCAATCAGATTCTGTAAACTATGGGTGCCTATTTATAGGCTTCCTTCATGGTAACCGGCTGGTCCGGTTTATAACAGACTTCTGATATCTCTGACAGTTGATGTAGACCGGCTGGATCGGCAGCTGTCATGTCAACCAGTCACTTCTTGAAATTCTCTAACTGTCAGATAGTGTCGAGACTTTCTGTTCTTAAGTATCGACACTTATAGGCCAAGTGTCGACACATGTTGTGTAAGTGTCGACACAAGTCTACAAGGTGTCGACACAATTCCTTGTATGTCTCGACACAGATTCTTCTGCATGTGTCGACACTGAAATTGAGTGTCGACACAAGTACTTGTACTTCATTCTTTAACTGTATTCTTCTAAGTGTCGACACATGTTCTTTGTGTCGACACATCTTCATGTGTTGAAACTGTCAAGTGTCGACACTGCTTCTTGGTGTCGACACAAGTCTTCACTTTTGTTTCTTCAGCTGAGTGTCGACACATTCCTTTAGTGTCGACACTTATACTTAGAATATTTTGTAACTTTTCTGTTCTTTGCTAAGTGTCGACACAGCTCCTTGTGTCGACACTTTCTTCAAGTGTAGAGTCTTCAATTAAGTGTCGACACATTGTGCTGAGTGTCGACATTTTCTTCAACTACTGACTCTTCAGCATAGTGTCGACACATTGTGTTGAGTGTCGACACTTACTTCAAATACTGAGTCTTTAGCTAAGTGTCGACACATTGTGCTGGGTGTCGACACTTTCTTTAAGTGTTGACTCTTCTGCATAGTGTCGACACATTGTGTTGAGTGTCGACACTTGTACTTAGATTCTGCAGACTTTTGCTGAGTGTCGACACAACTCCAAGTGTCGACACTTTCTGGTGTTGACACAGCTCTTCTAGGTGTCGACACTTCTGCTAAGTGTCGACACAGCTTTTCTGCATTCTTCTACACTGAGTGTCGACACAGCTCCAAGTGTCGACACTTTCTGACTGGTGTCGACTCTTCATCCCAGGTGTCGACACAATGACTCCAAGTGTCGACACTACTTGTCTGGGTGTCGACACAAGCTTTCTCAAGTGTCGACACTTTCCCTCTGGGTGTCGACACATGGACTTAGAAACTTTTAGCTTCAGTCCAGTGTATTCCTAACCTGCACAAGTAACTCAAACAAACATCAAATACATTATGATGTATATCATTGAGTTAGGTGAGGCTTCTTCAAATCAGGTACATTTGACCAATGTACCCAACACCAACATGTCCGGGTAGGCTTCACACAACATGTCTATGTCCGTTCTCGCTTACGGACTCTAACAACGGGAACTATTCATGTCTACCCGAAGGAAAGCCTCCAACTCACCGCAAACTCGCGAGAGCGGGCTTCCCTTTTGTAAAACAAGTAGAGCTTAACATGCTCAAGAAGAGGATCGTTACCCTAGCGTTCCTCTTTGGCGCCATGAAAAATTAAGCGGATGAAAAGCATCGCACTCTCTTCGCCTCCGTGGATCCGGAGTCGGCTCGCGATTTGGAGCTTCGAAGCTCCTCCAATGGCCGGATCTAGCTTCTTCTTCCTTCCTTGGCTCTCCTCACTCTCTAAGCTTTAGAAAGATAACAACTCATGAAAAAGTGAGGGTTTCTAAGGCCCAATCCCGGGTATATCCCATCAGGAACAACCCGCAGCCGTTGGATCACCAAATAAAGAAACGAACGGCTTTGATTCGGGACTGAAATGCCCAATATGGACCGAACATGCCCTGGCACACGCCCGTGTCCAGGGCCGTGTGCCTCATTCGCCGTCAAAATCGACGCGCCTGGAACAACACACGGGCATCCGACACGCCCGTGTTCGACCTGACACGCCCGTGTTCCAGCTGACACGGCCGTGTGGTCAGCCATGTACCCCCATCTTTTTATCCCGAAAACAACTCGAGCACTACACGGGTACTGGACACGCCCGTGTCCCTACCCGTGTCTACTCAAACACGCCTGGGCTCCAGGCCGTGTACATGGTCTCAACACTTCGTCGAGCGGAGTTCGTCGACCACACGACACGGCCTTTGACACACCCGTGTCCTATGTCGTGTGCCTTGTCTCGACACAATGTCGAGAGCAAAATGTCGACTTCCCTGGACGAGTGTCGACACGGGTCAACACGCCCTGCGACACGCCCGTGTCGCAGGCCGTGTGCCATGTCTCGACACTTTGTCGAGCACAGAGTGTCGACTTCACGGGCTGAGTGTCGACACGGGTCGACACGCCCTGAGACACGCCTGTGTCTCAGGCCGTGTGCCCTGTCTCGACACAAGGTCGAGAGCAAAATGTCGACTTCGCTGGCTGAGTGTCGACACAAGCATGACATGCCCTGGGACACGCCCGTGTCCCAGGCCGTGTGCCTCCTGCCAGAACCCAAAACTGGCCCAAAACGTCCCCCGTCGCTCTTTTGAGTTTCGGGGCGTTACAGATTGGGGCTAAACCTGCCCGATGTCCCATGGCGATTGGAGAAGATAAAATATGGACGCATGACTTTCCTCTTCTTTCTGATATTATGAGGTACAGATGCTTGATTGGTAAACTCATATATCTCACAGTGACTAGACCCGACATTGCCTATGATGTAGGTAAGGTTAGCCAATTCATGCAAGCTCCTAGGGAGTGCCATCTACAGTCTGCTATGAGGATATTTGAGTATATTAAATCAGCTTCTGGGAAAGGACTTCTCTTTCAGAAGAATGGACATTTGAGGATTGAAGCGTACTCTGATTCAAGCTATGTTGATGACAAAGGAGACCGCAAGTCAATGTCGGGCTTTTACACCTTTGTGGGAGAAAATCTTGAGAGCTGGAAGAGCAAGAAACAGTCTGTCGTCTCCAGGTCTAGTGGAGAACCAGAATATCGAAGTATGGTGTCGGCCACATGTGAACTGAAGTGGTTACGGGCTCTCATGCTTGACTTAGGAAAGGTCTTCAATCATCCTCTACCTATGTTTTGTGACAACAAGGCCGCTATATACATCTCCAGAAATCAAGTCTTCCATGAGAGAACAAAGCACATTGAAGTCGATTGCTACTTTATTCGGGAAGAGATTTTGAAGAAACAAATTTGTACTCCATTCATCACCTCCGATAAAGAGCTGGCAGATATTTTTACCAAGCCGGTGTCCGCCTCCTTTCTTCACATTTGCGACAAGCTGTGCATGATCGACATATATGCTCTAGCTTGAGGGGGGAGTGTTGCTGTATGGAGACCGGGCGGTCTGGCGGTCTGATTCTGGCGGTTTAGAGACAGCGCGGTCTGTCGGTTTCTATCCTGCGGTTTGATGGCTGGAATGTGGCTGTGGTTATCAGGGCGGTCTTATGGTTTGTCTCAGGCGGCTTAGAGACCGGGCAGTCTGACGGTCTCCTATGGCGGCTTGTTCCCTGTCTCTTGTGGTGGCCGGGCGGTTAGCCTATTCGTCTAACCGCGTAGCCTGTTCGGCTTGTTTTTATATTAAACTGCTTACCCCTATAATTATTTAGTCCCACATTGCTTAATTGTAATCTCTCTCATCTCCTCCATTCTATAAAAGGGAGGCTATACCTTTGTAATATATACCTTTTTTGGATAATAAAGTTTACATTACTCCAAATTTTTGGTATGCTCTTTTCTGTTCGCACATCGACCTTGAAGTAAAGATACCATGTGCTGAGGAGAGGGTTCAAAATCTCCCTCGTGGTTAGTTGATGATCTGCTAAATTACTTTGAGATCGGGTTTCCGATTCACACCATGCGAGGAAGCGATTGAGATTTTAAAGTTTTGCGGTGTGTCGATTTCTCAATTTACTCCACTGGGAGTAGTGCGTCTCATGTGATTGGTTATCTTCTTTCGTGAACATGGCAAGAAACTCTATTTGGACTGTTTCTAGGATTGGTGCGACATCCGATCTGATGGTGGTGAACGTGTTGAAATTCATTGCAATAAGAACTGGCTTGATTTCAAGACTCGGATGGACCATCGTCATGGAAATACTCTATTTGGCTATGTCAAGAACTCTTGGGGTTTGCCTGAATTGTGGAATGCACTGCCTGATCGTTGTCGTCGCCAAAAAGGGAAGGAGTTGGAGTTTTCCTCAATGCTGGGATTTTCAAAGTCATGCGAGTTGGCAAACCACCTGTTCAACATTTACTCATTTGTGAAAGAGAAACGCTTGTTGCGGTGTGGTATTTATTCGGATCCTAGGTAGACTATCGAGACATCTTCAGGTTGCGGTCGGAAGAGTAAGGCCACTACAGCCCCTTATGGTGACGTTAGTTTGGTGCCTTATCTGGTTTCTTAGGGTAAGATTGCTCCTTCTGATGGTCGAGGCAGGTCTACTCCTGAGGTATAGGTGCTTGAATGTTCTTCCCCCCTCCCTGAGCTCCCCCCGTGGAGGTGGGTGCTCCAAGGATGTCTTCTTATTTGAAGGCAATGAGTGATGTGGTAAGCACCCATGCTTTTGTTAAATTTTTCTTTCCATTATTATTTTTGTCATACTGAAATTTTTCCTTCCTTTCATACAGATTGAGGCTCAGGCCCAGATTGCTGTTACTTGGAACGACCACTATGTGAGTTTGAAGGATGGGTACTTGGCCCTTCAGGAGAAATTTCGGTCGTCGGTGAGCTCGCTTGCCTCTTTTATGGATGAGCACGATCGGGATACTTTCCGATTTTTGTCGGATTGGATCTGAGATGAAGGCCGAGTTGTAGGAGGCTCGAGCTGCATTGGAGGTGGAGAAGACATTGGTAGAGAGAACCACACAAATGTTGAAGCATGCTTAGGAGGAGACCTCCCACTTAGAGATAGAGCTTCGCGCGGCAAAGGCACAAGTGGTGATGTTATCTTCTAATAGTCTTGTGTTTGAGTTGAAGGTTGTCGAACTTGCGGAGTACATGGAATCTTTAGATTATATGTGGAATCGTTGCTTGATCAGCGAGGAGGTTCGTGATGAGATCCGGACCAAGGAGGTGGAGCCTCAGATGGAGGATGTTTGTGAATTGGTGCTTAGGCATGGAGTCTCGAAGGCCTTTCGTCTTATTGGTAGGAGCTTGGGATGCGACATATCTGCCTTTAAATTTGATGATATCTCAGGCGATGAGAGTTCTGATGTTGATGTGGCTGATATGTAGCTGCATTATGTTTTTGAATTCGCGTGTTTGCATTTTCCTTTTTTCTTAGTCTGATATATTATATGTTTCCTTTATTGTTTGGCAGTTCTGATCAACCCATTTGTCAATGTATTTGTATGTTGCTACGATTGTTGAAACCGGGTTCCGGCTTCTGTGGAGTTCGAACCCTTTGGTAAGGGGTGACCGCACACTTACTTTGCCTAGCGAGCTTGGCTAACCAAAGACTTAGAACTCAAAACTGACCCAAGGCTCCAGCACGGAGGTCCCACCACACACCCGGAAGATCTTAGAGTGTTTCCACTCTTTCGCCAGTGTTGAGATAAGGGCACCTCAAAAAGCCAAAGAAGATCTAGGAATTAGAGAATTATAAAGCTTGTTTTCTGAGGTACCCCCTTGGGGCAATTTATAGATTTCAAAACAGCTATGTGCAGCCCAAAATGGTCTGCCAATAGACAAACTCTGATGTTCTCGGAGGCTATTTGCAGCCCTGCAAGGGCATCCAGGTAACTTAACCTCTGGACCCCACTAGGCGAATGGTCGACGGGGGCACCACTCACCTAAAGGGGCGAGTTTCGGGAGGTCGGGCACTCGCCTCCGTGGCCTTCCATAACGAGGCAAATGCGGGATCTGATAGCCACTCGCGTAGATAAGCGAGAGCCCTTGCACCTGTAAGGGGCAGGAGCCTTCCCGCCTACTATGGGGCAGGAGCCCTTTCGCTCCACTGGGCGAATGCCGCTCTGGAAGGTATCATTCGCCTACTTTGTCCCTTTCATCCTGACAGGGGGACCCACTCAGCGAACACATGGTTGTATAACGATGATGATGTTCTCTTTCTTCTTTTTGGATGTATGTTGTATTTATATGACTTCATTTTGAAACTTTGCTTGGAATCGATTGCGAGGGAGGCAGGCTCTGTCTTGCACGAGTGGTTCTTGCGGCTTTATTCGGAAGTCGATCGTGAAAGGGGGAAAGCTCTGACGATAACGAGGTGTTAGCTTGCAGTGACGATGGAGAATTGAAAAAATTCAATCTAGTTGCATGGCTTAACCTACTCTACACGAGTTAGTCTCACGACTTTGTCGCGTAGGGGCAAGCCTCGATGAGGTCGTGGCATAGAAAGGCAGGTTCGGTGAATAGTTTTTGTATTCAAACTGCATGCGCAGTCTTACCGGTTTTATACGAGGATCTCTCGTGGCTTAGTCGTGAGGGGGGCAGGCCCTGACGATGTCGTGGCGTAGAAAGACAGGTTCAGTGAATAACTTTTGTATTCAAACCGCATGTGCAGTCTTACGATTTTGCATAAGGATCGCTCGCGGCTTAGTCGTGAGGGGGCAGGCCCTGATGATGTCGTGGCGTAGAAAGACAGATTCGGTGAATAGCTTTTGTATTCAAATCGCATTCACAGTCTTACTGATTTTGCATGAGGACCGCTCGTGGCTTATTCGTAAGGGGGCAGGCATTGACGATGTCGTGGCATATAAAGACAGATTCGGTGAATAGCTTTTGTATTCAAACCGCATGCGCAGTCTTACCTATTTTGCATGATGATCGATCACGGTTTAGTTGTGAGAGGGGCAGGCCCTGACAATGTCGTGGCGTAGAAAGGCAGTTAGGTGAATAGTTTTTGTATTCAAACCGCATGCGCAGTCTTACCTATTTCGTACGAGGATCGTTCGCAGCTTTGCTTGAAACTGATCGGGCTCCGCTAAAAAGAAAACACAATACAATATTTAAGCAAAAGATTGTTTACACAAGTCCGGGCTTGCGGTTTTTACAATAGTTAATCAAAATAAAATGGCAGTTGAATTAGAATTGGGAGTAAAAAGTTATGATTCAGGGGAAAAAGCGGCGGGAGAGGGCCTGAAAAATGTCTCAGAGTGATTGTTGGAGTATCGTGGGATGATCAGAATCTGCCTGAATGACAATGAACTGCACATCATAGGTTGCTTGTTCGGGCTCTTCTCTAAGAGTTACAAGAAGAATAATGGTGTATATGATCAGACTGGTGTGCCCCCAGGGATGCATGCACTAGCTGATCCTAGCTTGAGGTTGTTAGCTGTTAGTTTGAGCTATAGTAATGTTGATAGAAACAATACGTTAACTGTAATCCCTTCGTATATCAAGACTTGGTTTAGTTTGGTTGACGACTCGCCGATGCTGATTATTATGCTTCTCATGTTCTGAGGAGGTTGCTGCTCCTTTGATAGGAATTGGTCTACTTCCCTCAGACAGATAAGTTGCTGAATTTCTCCCCTTAGTTGATTGCATTTGTCGGTGTTGTGGTCGGGCCCCTGGTGATATTCACAATATTCTAATGGATTTCTTCGACCTTGGGTGAGTTTTCTAGTCTTATGCAGTGTCGGGTGGTTACAGATCATTTGTAAGATCTTGTCTTGGTTGGGGGGGGGGGGCGTTAAGTGGCGTGAACTTATGATGTCGATGTGACTCCTTTGATTGATACAGTTTTGCGTTGGTTGCGGTTCCTCTTAGGCACCTGGTGCGGTTTGATCTCTTGTTTCCTCTTCTGAGGTCTGTGATTCGTTACGTTTTTGACGCTCTCATCATGTTGAAGACCACAGAGGCAGCGATCACGCATGTCTCGGGTTAGCATTGTCGGAGTGGGGGAGCTGCTTGCGCTTGAGAACTCCTTCTCTATGTCATACTCCTTGTACGGGAAAGGTTTGTTTGTGGCGAAGAGTTCTCCTGATGGTGATGAATTAACTTTCTTGGGTGGCGTTGTCGGGGACCGCTTTGCTGCTCGATGGATGGCGAGCAACAGGGCTTGAAGTTCATTTATGTGCACGACGTGTTTTGCAGATATGCCCTCAAGCTTGTCAATGGCCGCTACTTGATTGATTTTGCCCATACGGGAGGGGGGCCAACTTGATGTGTCCTTTAGGGATTGGTCCTTCAGCTGTTCGAACGCTTCTCTTCGCCATTAATCCCGACCTTTAATATTGTCGGGTTGAAGGTGTAACGCCCCGAAACTCAAAAGAGCGACAGGAGGCGTTTTGGGCCAAATTTGGAATTTGGCAGGGGGCACAAGGCCTAGGACACAGGCATGTCCCAGGGCGTGTCAGGCTCGAGTCGACGATTCGGCCGTGAGGTCGATGAATTCTGGAGTCGACGATCATCGAGCAGCGAACACGGCCCGAGACACGGGCGTGTCTCAGGGTGTGTCAAGCTCGTGTCGACGATCTGCCAGGGAAGTCGACGATTTCCGCTCGACGAAATGTCGAGACACGGAACACGGCCTAGGACACGGGCGTGTCCAAGGCCATGTCGGGTGGTCGACAAACTGTACTCGACGAAGTGTCGAGACAGTGAACACGACCTGGAGCCCAGGCGTGTTCGGGTTTGACACGGGCGTGTCAAATAGGACACGGGCGTGTCCAAGACCCGTGTGAGTCTCGGGTTGGTGTTGGTCCTGTGTTGATGGGGGAAACACGCCCGGGAACACGGGCATGTACTGGCTGACACGGGCGTGCTAGGTCAAACACGGGCATGTCGGATGCCCGTGTGTTTTTCGAGACACGTCGATTTTGACGGCGAATGAGGGACACGACCCTGGACACGGGCATGTCGCATGCCGTGTTCGGCCCAGGTTTTACTTTACAGCTACGGATCGTAGTCGTTCGTTTCCTTATTTTGGGATCCGACGGTTGGGGGTTATTACTACTGGGATATACCCGGGATTCGGCCTTTGAAACCCTCATTTCACTTGAGTGGCCCTCTTTCTAAGTCTAGAGAGAGGGGAGAGCAAAGGAGGAAGAAGAAGCCTAGATCCGGTCACCGGCGGAGCTTCAGAGCTCCAAATCGCGAACCGACTTCGGATCTATGGAGGCAAGGAGAGTGTGGTGCTTTTCATCCGCTTACATTTCCATGGCGCCAAGGAAGAATGCTAGGGTAATGATTCTCTACTTGAGCATGTAAAGCTCTACTTCTTTTGCATAGGGAAGCCCGCTCTCGCGAGTTTGCGGTGAGTTTGAGGCGTTCCTTCGGGTAGACATGAATAGTCCCCGTTGTGTACATGTAGAGTCCGTAACCGAGAACGGATATAGGCATGATGTGTGAAGCCTACCCGGACAAGTTGGTCTGTATCGGTGATGTTGCATTGCATAAATGGCCGGAGAAGACTCTGTGAGATTTATTGTTTTTTGGGTTTTCTACGTGGTAGATTGCAGCTGGGAGCGTTGGGGATTAACTCCAAGGTGCACCCGAAAAACTGGGTAGATACGTGATTCTGCCAACATGGTGGCTTGGGAGCCAACTTGAACATAACCGGGTTATGTGAAGTGTGTAACGAAAACGGGACTCGGGAGAAGTTTGACCCGCGCATATGGCTTAAATTGTCGTTGCGATGTGAGGACGGGTTAGACGGAACCGTACCCGTTCTATGTCGTTCGGTTGGAGCCGTTGTCATTGATGAGGGTCTTCGGCGGTCTATGGCTTAAATTGATGTGACCCATGCCGGGAAGACAAAATGCTCATAAGTTTGGCCATCAAAGTGGCGGTGGTGAGACTGGGGTGTTTATGGCTTAAATTGACGTGACATTGACCGGTTCACCGAGAATGTGCCCTGAGTGCATGGGGTGTGTGGCCATGCGTGCCTACGCCTGTGATGCAATGTATTTATATACTGCTTGGTTATGCTAATAAAGTGCAGGGAAGGAGCATCGCCGCCCCGAATTGGGGGCGGGATTGTTATAATTCGGTCAGCATTGCTGACCGTTGCTTTGGTTTGTCACCGTTGCGGTGGATTGTGCTTGCAGGTGCTGCGGAGCCGAGCGGTAAATAGCGAGCTAAAGCCCAAGTTGCTGAGCCGGCCCTCGAAGGCCTAATTTTGAGTGTTTTCTTTTATTCATGTATGGACGGCCTGCGTGCCGAGGTTTGAAAGACATGTAATTTGAGGAAAACAATTGTAAGGCCAGTACTTGTGTATTTGTACTTCATTCCTTTTTGGCGTATTAGTGGACATTCATGCTAGTTTTGGGTTCTTTATTAATGCAACAATTTTAATTGCTTCCGCTAGAATGCTCTGTGTAGGACGTTGTTATTGGTTGGATGGTTTCCATTGAGTAACCACCCGGTCTGTCTGTGGTATATGACGTCGGGCCCCGGCCGGACCTACTGCTATATGCTATGCGACGGATAGGGGGTGTTACAATTTGGTATTAGACTACTGGTTTCGGTCAAGCTTAAAATAAATTTGTGGGTGAATTCTTTTAAGGGGTGGTGAGCACATGTGTGTGCGTCATTGTTATAATAGCAAAAGAACCCATGAATGTCCACTTAGGAATGAAAAATACACATGTTTGAGGAACCTACACGTTCCTATAATTGCGTTTTGGAATTTTTCTTGGTCGCTTAACGGTATTTTGTACCACTATAGGTGACCAGAAGCGGTGCTGGGCCGTCGGATCGCCGAGTTTCTGAGGCTAGTAGTGCACCAAATGATGCTCCTGCAACACCTCCATCGGCTGAGACCATACGATTGGTGGCCGAAGCAGTGTTTGCCATCATCAATGTACAGCCTGCAAGGCAAATGCAGCAGCCTGCTCCTGCGATGGAGCAGGTACCTCTTCCAGAGGTTGAGACAAGAAGAGTGGAGCAGGTATTAGTGGAGCCTTTGGTGCCAAGGCGGGCAACCGATAGACAGCTCAAACATGTCATGAGCTTTAATCCTCCGGTATTCTCGTGGTTGGGAACCCCATCTCAAGCTGAAGACTGGTTATCCCGTGTGAAGAGAGTCTTGACAGCTACGGAGACGGAGGAGTGACAGATGACCACTATAGCTACGTTCTTGTTGGATGGAGATGCTAGGCTGTGGTGGGAGGGTTTGGAGCTGCATCGATTGAGAGGAAGGCAACTTACAGACATCTCGATGGAGGAGTTCTCGAGACTATTCTTGGCTCGGTACCTCCCTTCGACTCAGAGGATAGCTTTGGAGAATGAGTTCCAGAGGTTGGTACAAGGAGAGAGTAGCGTGGATGAGTCTCCCTGAGTTTACTTGGTTAGGTCGGTATTCTAGCTCCACCCTCGCGGATGAGGAGCATAAGACCAACTGTTTCTACGAAGGTCTAAGAGATGACTTGAGTCTACTACTCTCGGGGCCGATGATGCAGGGTTTCTTGACCTTGGTCAACACGACCCGGTCCTTGGAGAAGGACATGAAGAGTGTTCAAGCAAAGAAAAGCTTTGGTGATAATAAGTTTGAGTTCAAGGTGCCGACTACTTCAAAGTCTGGGTACCATAAGTTCTTTAAGAAGGCTAGGACTTCGGGTCCAGCTCCTTCTTCCGGTGCTTCTGGGGCAACTATGGGTCGGATTCCTGGTAAATGTTTTACTTGTGGGAAGCCGGGGCACTTTGCCCGTGACTGTTGGAGCGGACGTCCCAAGTCCGAGAGGAAGCCGGGAGCAACTTATGAAGAGAAGGGCAAGGCGGTGGAGTCAACCGCGTCCCATTATGTTCCTGCTCAACCGAGAGTTTATAATCTTGGCCAACAGGAGGCCATCAAACAAGCGGATGTGGTGATAGGTACGGTTTAATTTGTAGCAAGTTAAATTTCTTTAAATACTTGTTATGCGTATGTTACCTTACAACTGCTTGTTTAGGATTTGTTTTGATTTGTGAGTTTCCGGCGAGAGCACTCTTTGATACGGGAGCTTCACACTCCTTCTTGTCCGAAGGATTCATATCACGCATCGGAGTACCTTCTTCGATGACAAATGACAAGTTGGATGTGTTGTTACCGAATGGGTGTTCGATGCGCGCGGATAGCGGTGTTAAGATTCGCATTGGGAATCAAGAGTTTGATTTGCAAGTGTCGTTACTATCGCTGGTGGAGTTCGACATTATATTTGGCATGGACTGGCTCTCGGAGCAGCAAACCTATATTGATTGCGGTCGCAAGGAAGTCAAGTTGGGAGCAAGTCGTGAGACAACTTTTACGGGCTTGAAAGGGTCGAGCAAGACGTTGATGGCTGCTCTTCAGGTGCTGAAGGCGGTTCGTGCTGGTGCATAGTTGTTCTTTACACTAGTGGAGTTTGCAAAGCCAAAGCCTACGTTGGATAGTATTTCAGTGGTAGCTGAGTACCCTGATGTGTTCCCCGCAGATCTTCCTGGAGCCCCGCCTCAACGAGAGATAGATTTCACTATTGAGCTAGTGCCAGGTGCGAAGCCTGTGTCACGATCTCCGTATCGGCTAGCGCCTAAGGAAATGGTGGAGCTGAAGGTGCAACTTCAAGTGTTGTTGGAGCAAGGGTTTGTGCGTCCAAGTTCTTCGTCTTGGAGCGCACCGGTGCTCTTTGTAAAGAAGAAGGACGGGAGCTTTAGACTTTGTATTGATTATGGGGAGTTAAATAAGCTAACGAAAAAGAACAAGTACCCAATCCTAAGAATCAATGATCTTTTTGATCAGTTGGTCGGGTCGACGGTGTACTCTAAGTTGGATCTCAAGTCTGGTTACTATCAGCTGAAGATAAGGGAGAGTGATATCCCTAAGACAGCGTTCAGTACAAGATACGGGCATTACGAGTTTACGGTCATGCCGTTTGGGCTGATGAATGCGCCGTCAGTATTCATGGATTTGATGAACAAGACCTTCAGGGAGTACTTGGACCATTTTGTGATCATCTTCATCGACGATATTTTGGTGTACTCGCAGAGTAAGGAAGATCACTTCAAGCATCTTCATTTGGTTTTGGAGACGCTAAGGAGGAATCAATTGTACGCCAAGTTCTCAAAGTGCGAGTTTTGGTTGTCCTCAGTGGTGTTCCTCGGTCATATAGTGAGTGGGGAAGGAATTGCAGTTGATCCAGCAAAGATTGTTGAGATACGAGAGTGGCCTGAGCTTTCTACGGTAGCGGAAGTCCAGAGCTTTCTGGGGCTTGCCGGCTATTATAGGCGCTTCGTAGAGAACTTCTCGCGGATAGCGTTACCTCTCACTACTTTGACGAGGAAGGAGTAGAAGTTCGTTTGGACGTCGGAGTGCGCACGAGCTTTTGAGGAGTTGAAATTTCGTTTGACCACGGCGCCTGTGTTGAGTTTGCTGAGTGGGACCGAAGGTTATGAGATTTATAGCGATGCTTCGGGCAGTGGTTTGGGTTGAATGCTACTGCAACATGGAAGCATTACAGCGTATGGCTCGAGACAACTGAAAGTGCACGAGAGGAATTATCCAGTCCATGACTTGGAGTTAGCGGCCGTGATTTTTGCCTTGAAGCTGTGGAGACATTATTTGTACGGTGTGAAGATTGATATCTACACCGATCACAAGAGCCTGAAGTATTTGATTGATCAGAAAAATCTGAACATGCGGCAGCGTAGGTGGATGGAGTTCCTGGGGGACTATACATTCAAGATCCACTACGTGCCTGGTAAAGGCAATGCGGTTGCGGACGCGTTGAGTCGCCAGGCCCCAGCTCAAGCCCATTGGCTGTTGGTCCATGACGAGCGGTTGGTTCGGGAGTTAGAGGCGTTGGAGATCTTTTGCATTGATAAGCAATCAAGTGCTGAAGCAGTATTGAATTGGACTGAAGTCCAATATGACCTGGCTGATCGGATTCAGAGGCATTGGATATGGATGTCCACATGAAGCAACTCATGATAGAGGCTATGGATGGATCAAATTCCCAATTCGTTGTGGACGACAGATTACTTTGGAAAGACGGTCGTCTGTGTGTCCCAAGCATGGGCAATTTGCGGGTGGCATTATTGTACGAGGCGCATCATACCAAGTAGTCAATTCACCCAGGGAGCACGAAGATGTACCACAATGTTAAGAAATTATTCTGGTGGCCAGGATTGAAAAAGGATGTGGCGCTCTACGTGGCGAAGTGTCAAACTTGCGCCTTGGTGAAGGGGGAGTGCCAAAAGCCGGGAGGATTCTTGAAATCTTTGCCTATTCCGGAGTGGAAGTTCGACGACATTACTATGGACTTTATGCACGGATTGCCAAGGTCGCAAAAGGGGAACGACGCGCATTTGGGTGGTTGTAGATCGTCTAGCGAAGGTGTCACATTTCATTCCGCATAGGAAGGATGATCCGGTTGAGAAATTGGCAAAGCTATATGTGGATAATATTGTACGGCTTCATGGTGTGCCCCACAGCATCGTGAGTGACCGAGATGGGCGGTTCATATCCAATGATTGGAGGCTGGTGCAGCAGATGTTGGGAACAAAGCTGAGTTTTAGCATAGCCTTTCATCCGCAAACGGATGAGCAGACCGAGAGGGTCAATAGGACAATGGAAGACATGCTTCGCATGTGATTCCTGGACTTTGGAAAGCAATGGGAAGATCACCTATACTTGGTGGAATTCGCTTACAACAATAGCTACCAGGAGAACATTCAAATGTCGCCCTTCGAGGCCCTTTATGGTAGAAAATGTCGCACGTCATTATCCTGGTTGGAAACGGGTGAATCAAAGTTGTATAAGCTACTAGAGGTGGAGGATGCTACTTCTTTGGTGCGAACCATTCAGGAGAGGTTGCTAATCGCTCAGGACCGCCAGGATAAGTACTATAATGCCAAGCACAGGAACGTGGAGTTTGCTGTTGGCGATTGGGTGTACTTGAAGATCAAGCCGTTCAAGGGTGTCTCGCGGGTGCGGCGCTTGAAGAAGCTAAGCCCAAGGTACCTTGGACCGTTTGAGGTTCTGGAGCGGATTGGTTAAACAGCGTACCGGTTGAAGCTATCAGTGGAGCTTAGTGGTCTACATGATGTATTCCATATATCGATGCTACGGAAGGTGGTGCATGAGCCTACGCAAGTCGTCACGGTCGATCAAGTGCCGGTTGATAGTGGGTTGACAACGAAGGTCAAGACCGTATGTATTGAGGACGCGGAAGTCAAGCGGCTACGCAATAAAGAGATCAGGATGGTCAAGGTCTGTTGGGAAAATTGCGGTCGAGAGGATCTCTCTTAGGAGCGAGAGCAGACTATGCTTGAGGAGTACCCGGAGTTATTTCACCCAAGTACCGTTTGAGTTTTATGTTTCTTTCCTTTATGTAATTTCGAGGACGAAATTATTTTAAGAGGGGGAGAGTTGTAACACCCCGAAACTCAAAAGAGCGACGGGAGGCGTTTTGGGCCAAATTTGGAATTTGGTAGGGGGCACACGGCCTGGGACACGGGCGTGTCCCAGGGCGTGTCAGGCTCGAGTCGACAATTCGGCCGTGAGGTCGACGAATTCTGGAGTCGACGATCGTCAAGCAGCGAGCACGGCCCGAGACACGGGCGTGTCTCAGGGCGTGTCGAGCTCGTGTCGATGATCTGCCAGGGAAGTCAACGATTTCCGCTCGACAAAATGTCGAGACACGGAACATGGCCTAGGACACGTGCGTGTCCAAGGCCGTGTCGGGTGGTCGACGAACTGCGCTCGATGAAGTGTCGAGAAGGTGAACACGGCCTGGATCCCAAGCGTGTTTGGGTTTGACATGAGTGTGTCAAATAGGACACAGGCGTGTCCAAGACCCGTGTGAGTCTCGGGTTGGTGTTGGTCCTGTGTTGATGGGGGAAACACGCCCGGGAATACGGGCATGTACTGGCTGACACGGGCGTGTCAGGTCGAACACGGGCATGTCGGATGCCCGTGTGTTTTTCGAGACGCGTAGATTTTGACGGCGAATGAGGGACACGAACCTGGACACGGGCGTGTCACAGGCCGTGTTCGGCCCAGGTTTTACTTTTCAGCTACGGATCGTAGTCGTTCGTTTCCTTATTTTGGGATCCGACGATTGGGGGTTATTCATACTGGGATATACCCGGGATTGGGCCTTTGAAACCCTCATTTCACTTGAGTGGTTCTCTTTCTAAGTCTAGAGAGAGGGGAGAGCAAAGGAGGAAGAAGAAGCCTAGATCTGGTCACCGGCGGAGCTTCGAAGCTCCAAATTGCGAACCGACTTCGGATCTATGGAGGCAAGGAGAGTGCGGTGCTTTTCATCCGCTTACATTTCCATGGCGCCAAGGAAAAACGCTAGGGTAATGATTCTCTACTTGAGCATGTGAAGCTCTACTTATTTTGCATAGGGAAGCCCGCTCTCGCGAGTTTGCGGTGAGTTTGAGGCGTTTCTTCGGGTAGACATGAATAGTCCCCGTTGTATACATGTAGAGTCCGTAACCGAGAACGAATATAGGCATGATGTATGAAGCCTACCCGGACAAGTTGGTCTGGATCGGTGATGTTGCATTGCATAAATGGCCGGAGAAGACTCCGTGAGATTGGTTATTTTTCAGGTTTTCTACGTGGTAGATTGCAGCAGGGAGCCTTGGGGATTAACTCCAAGGTGCACCCGAAAAACTGGGCAGATACGTGATTCTGCCAACATGGTGGCCTGGGAGCCAACTTGAACATAACCGGGTTATGTGAAGTGTGTAACGGAAACGAGACTCGGGAGAAGTTTGACCCGCGCATATGGCTTAAATTTTCGTTGCGATTTGAGCACGGATTAGACGGAACCGCACCCGTTCTGTGTCGTTCGGTTGGAGTCATTGGCATAGATGAGGGTATTCGGCGGTCTATGACTTAAATTGACGTGACCCATGTCGGGAAGACAAAATGCTCATAAGTTTGGCCGTCAAAGTGGCGGTGGTGAGACCGGGGTGTCTATGGCTTAAATTGACGTGACATTGACCGGTTCACCGAGAATGTGCCCTGAGTGCACGGCGTGTGTGGCCGTGCGTGCCTACGCCTGTGATGTAATGTATTTATATACTGCTTGGTTATGCTAATAAAGTGCAGGGAAGGAGCATCGCCGCCCCGAATTGGGGGCTGGATCGTTATAATTTGGTCAGCATTGCTGACCGTTGCTTTGGTTTGCCACCGTTGCGGTGGATTGTGCTTGCAGGTGCTGCGGAGCCGAGCGGTAAATAGCAGGCTAAAGCCCAAGTTGCTGAGCCGGCCCTCAAAGGCTTAATTTTAAGTGTTCTCTTTTATTCATGTATGGCCGGCCTGCGTGCCGAGATTTGAAAGACATGTAATTTGAGAAAAACAATTGTAAGGGCATAATGCCAGTACTTGTGTATTTGTACTTCATTCCTTTTTGGCGTATTAGTGAACATTCATGCTAGTTTTGGGTTCTTTATTAATGCAACAATTTTAATTGCTTCCGCTAGAATGCTCTGTGTAGGACGTTGTTATTGGTTGGATGGTTTCCATTAAGTAACCACCCAGTTTGTTTGTGGTATATGACGTCGGGCCCCGGCCGGACCTACTACTATATGCTATGCGACGGATAGGGGGTGTTACAGAAGGTACGGTCTCTTGGAGGATGTTGGGAATCAGGTTCCCACAGACAGCACCAAACAGTTGCGGTCTAACTTGATATTCTGGTTGGACCGGAATAAACTGGACCGTCTTAGCTTTCAGAACGGTCGAACGTGCACATAGTCAATGAGAGGGGTTGATATGATGCACAAAGTTTTAACGTGAAAAAACCCCTCAACCGGGTAAAAAAATCAGGTGACCGGATCTATGCCGGTCAAAGTCCACTATTTCCCTGTCGTTACAACTTCTTTGTTGAATAGAGGGAGACAGACCGCTCCTCGTTACAATTTGGAGATGAGAGAACACTTAGCGCCCCGATGGACGACAGGTCGTCAAGCTATGCGTTTGCTACAAATTACACTTCATGACGATAGCTTTTCTGGGCGTCATTAGCACTGAATGCGAGAGCAAAGCACTTGAATTGTGGTCGTGAAGGCCCCCTAGAAGCGAAGGGATCGGGCTTTGTCTGGTGATTTGAAGGTGGCTCGAACACGCCTTAGAGATGGCTTGAAGGGGCAGCTTGAAGGCGGCTTGAGCGTTGTTCGTAGGGGAAATTTGACAGAACTTCAGCCTAAGGAAGAAGGCTGAGGGAAAAAAAGTGAGAAATGAGGAGGCAAGTGGCTCCTTTTTTAGCCTCCAAGAGGTAGTTATGGTAGTTATGCGATTATCCGCATACCATAACCGCCAACATAATTATTTTTAACATAGTTTAAGGGCGCATATTATGATTATTCATTTGGCTACCTGTATACCAATAAATTTAATATTAAAATTTCCTCATTATCCCGACGGCTAGTGGGTGGTTACACGCTAATCAGACGACGATGATCGATCTGGGGCGATCAGACGGCGGGGAAGCACTCCCTTGGTCGGGCGATGATATCGCCGGCGAACTCGCAGACAAACTTGTCAGCGAGGAAGGAGGCCGCAGCCAACGGTCGGGAGAACGGGCGACAGCCAAGCTAGCGTCGGAAAGGGGGAGCGGCCGGCTTGACCACCTCCTTGGTCGCACGTCTGCGGCCAAAGAGGGGCAACCAACGCGATCGCCTCCTCGGCCGCGCGCCGACGACCAAAGTGGGGCGGCCGACATGGCCTCCCCTTCGGTCGCGCGCCGTCAGCCGAAGATGGGTGGCCGACATAGCCGCCGCTTCGGCCGCGCGCCGGCGGACGAAGAGGGGCGGCCAGCTTGGCCTTCATTTCGGCAGCGCGCTTACGGCTGAAGAGGGGCGGCCGGCTTTGTCTCCCCTTCGGCTATGCGCTGGCGGCCGAATAGGGGCGGTCGACATTGCCAGCCCTTCGGCCGCATGCCGGCGGCCGAAGAGGCGTGGCCGGCTTGGCCACCCCTTCGGTCGTGCACCAATGGTCAAAGAGGGGCGGTTAGCCCAACGCGTCCTCGACCGTACCCCGACTATCGAAATGGGCGGTCGGTGGCAGCAAGAGGAGGGCGGCCGGCTCCCAGAGACCACACCGGCCGATCTACGCTGGTGAGCTTAGGTGGTTTCGCCATCATGCATAATAGGATCGATGTGTGACGGGATCAGGTGTGGTGATCGTGTGCACGGTCAAACTCATGATCCCATTAATTTTAGTGGAGATCATAGGGGAGTGGCTATGTGCACACTCATGTTCTTTTTAAGAGGGATCTAATTCCCATCAATGGCCATCCGATCCTTCCTAAGCACATTATCTAGCACGGGTTGTATGTTGTAACTTGTAAATAACACTTTAATTTTTATAATATAATTATCTATTAGCTTTTTTTGGACACTTTGCCCCCCCAAATTATCATATTTTGATACTTTACAATCTGAATTTTTAAAATTGGAACATTGCATCCCCTAATTACAGATTCTTTGCATTTTGCACCCCAAGGCAAAAGTTTTAGCAATATTTAGGTCTGGACGACACCTAAAATGCTCGTTTTGAAATTTTCTAAATAGCCAAAATAAGATATTTCGGTTGCAAAGTGCCAAAATGAGCATTTTGGGTGGTGTCGGGACCTAAATATCCCTGGAATTTCAGCATTGGAGTGCAAAGTGCCAAAAATTATATAATTAGGGGGTGTAAAGTATCAATTTAAAAAATTTGTGATGCAAAGTGTCAAAATAAGATAATTTGCAGTTGTGAAGTACTATAATTATGAATGAATGAATCAGGGATAAGACAGCAGTAGCACCAATTGCAGAGAATATGCGAGTAGCCCGACTAAGATGGTTTGGACATGTACAAAGGAGGACATTATAGGTATCTGTTAGGTGTTGCAAGAGCCTAGTCACTAAGCATGTTAAGCGTGGGAGGGATATGCCAATAAAGTCTTGGAATGAAACTATAAGGAAAGACATGATGTACTTAGGCATTAGTGAAATTATGACTAAAGATAGGGCATAAAGGCGACCAAGTGTAAAATCTCTCCTCCCGGTTATTGAATACGGTTGATGGGAGATCTTATCCCTAGAACTGCCGCCTTGCGGTGACACCAACTCACGGGTTGATTGTCACTACTTGTAACGCCCCAGACTTTTTGATAATTATTTGATTTGGTAATGTCATATTTATGATGTCAGGGAGTCACTTTTTAATGTCATGTTGACGGCGCTGCACCATTAGTGCGTTTCACGTCCGTTGGGTCAGTTTGACCAGATTTTAGGGTTTTTGATGAGATTGAATGTTTTCTTGTTGGAAGAATTAAAATTGTGACATGTATGCTTATAGTAAGCATTTGATGTTAGTGTTTCAAGAATGGTGCGTCAGATTCTAGTCACTACTAAAAAATGAGTATTAGCTACACTTTTTTTTGCCAGAGTCAAAATTCGTGGCTAATAGTTAAGTATTATCCACGGATCATATTTCGTGGCTAATAATTAAGTATTAGCCACGGGTAACAAATTCTTGGCAAAAAACTAAACCAATAGCCACGGCCTTGACGAAATCGTGGCTAAATCAATACTATTATATAGTTTATAAAAATTATATATATTTTATAATCATTAAACACTCCTCGACATTTTCTTCCTAGCCGGCTAGGGCATCCTCTCGCCACTCTCTCCCGCTCCCCGATCGACATTTCCAGAGGACGCCTCGCCATCGCCTCCAAGCCTCCAGCGGCTACGCCATCGCCAAATCAACCAAACGACAGCGATACTTTCGTCCTATGGCTAGGGCATCCTCTCGCCACTCTCTCCCGCTCCCCCGATCGACATTTCCACAGGACGCCTCGCCACCACCTCCACGCCTCCAAGGTCCATCCTCGTATGTTAGCATGAATTCAGAATTCATGACCAAATCTAATCGGGCTTTTTATGGTGATATTCTAACTTCAAATCCTCCACACAGAACCAAAATGCTCATGAAGCTATATTAAAGCAGATGAATTGTCTCAGGCATGTTTCATGCAGTAACGCTCATTATTTCTTCTCTAACTTCTCTTTTATTATTGCATATATATCTGATTATGAAGTTTTTGATCCAGCATTTCTAATGTTCCAGACTTCCAGAGTTGGACAAAGATGGCAGAGTCATATGATAACCTGACTAGTTCTGTCAGTTCTCTGGATTGGTTAATGTTTGTTTCTGATTCTCTGGTTTCTCTTTGGTTCACCCATAACTGCCCTTCTTTTTCAGGTTAAAATTGCTATGGTTGGGAAGTATATTGGACTATCAGATTCTTATCTCTCCGTGGTTAAGGTGTGCAACAGATTTATATTCAGGAACCAGTTCTTCACGGTTGTTTTCTCTGAGCCAAAGCCATTGATCTAATTGTTGAACTCAGGTTGATGGAGATAAAGCAGTCAGAAAGATGTCTCCTCTGGTAATTCTTTTGCATAAGTTACACCTCTGCATTGCTAGCTCTACTGATGATCTGCGTTCCCAGGTCCGTGTGGGAACAGAAACAGGCTTGAAGCTGATAAGAAGTGGGATTTTATTACTTTATGCCCTCTTGCTTGCTTTTACCCTATCTAAATCTCTTCCTTTGACATGTTCAGTAAGTTTTTTGTAAAAATTCATTACCTACATCTTCCAGGCATACTCTATTCTTTTCTAATGGATTCTACCAACAGATTCTATGTGTCATCACAATTCCAACAACGAGTCATGGAGTTCGTTGAGCAAAATCATAATGTGAGATATACAAACTTTACTATTTCGTGTTAGCATGGCATTTGTGCAAAGAGATTTGAATGGTTCATAAACCTTGCAGAATGAAATCAAGATCTTCATGGCAAAGTACTACTGTGTTCACCTGCATTCGCTCTTTGGGGCTTTACTTGCTGCTGGACTCGTGGTCGCTAGAGGGGAACTTCAGAGCTAATTTTGCAGATTCTGATGGTCCATTGAAGGACATGAGACTTGGATAAAGAATCCTCAGCCTCAGATTAAACAATCTCATCCCAAACTTTCTAAGAATGTTGAGAAATGTCTCAACTTAGAGACTCCAATGGGCTAGAGATGGTTTTATGAGATTGATTTTTTTTAATTTTGTCCAAGTAAAAATTCATTGGTTTAGGGTTGAATTCTTGGCACGCTTAGTATTTGAAGTTTCTTTGTTGTTTGTCCCTTCAAACAAGGCTATGTATAATAGCAATTTGACAGTTTTTACACCATCCTTCGCTTGTGTTGTGAATCTAGCCTCTGAAACTAACATTTTTTTTAATTATATCCCTCAAATTCTAACCCAAAGATGATGTTGACGTTGATCTTGAATGTATTTTTTGTTAAAAAAAACATAAATTAGTATTTGTCACGGCTTGTAACTGTGGCAAATAATTTTTTTAAAAAATGATAAGTTCACTTTTAGACATGGTTTTATACCGTGGCTAATAGTAGGCTTATTTGCCACGACATTTTTTATCATGGCTAATACTATTTGCTACGGCCAATTCGGGGCTTAAAAGTTTTAGCCACGCCGACTTTAGCCACGAAATTTTCCCGTGGCTAGACCGTGGCTAAAACTTTTTAGCCACGGTTTTGGACTTTTTGCCAGGGAAATTTGCCCTGGCCAAAAGTCAGTTTTCTAGTAGTGAGTGTTGTCCTCGCTGCTAAATTCGTAGAGTCGACATTGTATTCCGGTATAGAAAACAAATCTGAGTTTCTGAAAAATGCCTTGACCTGTTCTCGAGAAAGCTTTGATTTTTTCCTGCGAAGTGTTCTTTTCCCGGAAGTGTTATTCTTTCCTGTGATGGCCAACTCCATTTCTCAAGAAGCAGTGAGTCCCCGAGAAATCTTACATTCTTTCTTGAGAGGTGTGAATTTGTTCCCGGGAAACCTTTCTTCTTTCTCTAGAAATCTTGCCTAGTTCTCGAGAGGGCCCAAAATTCTCGAGAAATCCATCCTTTAGTTCTCGAGACGTCTTGGAGCTCTCGAGAAGTCCATGTTGTTCTCGAGAAATCCGTCCTGAAGTTCTCGAGGAATCTATTCTCAGCTCTCGATATGTCCTTGCTTGTTCTCGAGAGGTCCACGTTGCTCTCGAGAAATCCGTCCTTACCCTTTCTCGAGAAGTCCTTATACTTTTACACGAGAAGTTTTCCTCATTTCACGAGAATCCCTCTTCAGTACTCGAGAAATCCATACTTCGTCTCGAGAAAATTGGTTCAGCCGACCCCTGTTCATTCTCTTAAGTGTATTTTTTTTAATATTGTATTTATTATATATATAAATATATACATATAAATACACTTATTCTTCCTCTTTAAGCCGACTGAACTTCTGTGCATTTCCCGAATCAGAGCGGCGTGAGCGAGAGAGAGAAAGTTCTTACGTGATTCTTCCGGCGGCCGCTGACAGTGCTCCGGTGCTCGAAATCTTGAACGGAACGTAGATCCAGAAAGTTCTCAATGAGAGATACGTCATCATGGTAAAGTTTTCCCCATTTCTTGAGTTTTTCTCGTCTAGGTTTTTGGCCCTAACTTCTATTTCAGCCATTTTGTTCAGATTTCGACTTTCCCCGTCTTCCTTAGTCTTGATCTACGCTGAGGTGCGATTTGGAGGACTCCTCCGGCAAAACCAAGGCAAGTGGTGGTTTGTTTTTCCCCTCTTCCTTCCTTTTTCGATCTTAATGGAACCTCTAACCCCTTTTATTTAGTGCTGTTATCATGATTGAATTGTTGATTAGCGGTACTGTTTTGATCTCTTACTTAAGATCCACTTATATCATTATGTTCACGATTATGCTAATCATATCTTGTAGAGTTGTTAGTGATTTACTGATGCAGTTGAATCTTTATCTTTTAATCATCTCTTAACTGCCATGTAGGACGAGATAGAATTTATTTATGGTCATGTATCTTTCCTAGAGGTTGATCAATTGATCCCTAAATCTAGCGATATTTAGTAGAATCTGATGTGCCAAGTCTCGAGATTTATATCATGGTTTTCTTTGTTGCGGGTGTTAGT
Source organism: Platanthera guangdongensis (assembly GCA_039583875.1). NCBI lineage: Eukaryota > Viridiplantae > Streptophyta > Magnoliopsida > Asparagales > Orchidaceae > Platanthera > Platanthera guangdongensis. The sequence goes on along the minus strand of CM077152.1, from coordinate 61,283,554 downwards.
GGACGAAACCACCGCCGCAATGTTTATTCCCTTTATTAGTACTCATGGAACTCTACCAGGTGTTTGGGCATCTGCGGTGAATGGTGGAGTGTATGAGTCTCCCCCGCAGTTAGACGAATATTATATTTGTGAGGGTGTGTCCGGATGAGTGACCACCTCACCCGTGTTTTTTTGGGGTAGAGTTGACCACATGTGGCTAATAAAGTTATGAGAGTTCTTTCTTATGATTTAATCATGCTTTCCACCTTTTAGCCTTGAGCATTCAATGTAGTTTGATGTACGTGATGATTCACTTAAGTATTATTTCCTGATTTTGGATCTTTACTTTTGTACTCTACTTCAGTACTTTTGGTCTTTGGTTGGTACCCCTTTTGACCTTTGTTTACGTTTGGCTTACTTTTTTGCCACCGCTTGTACCCTCTTGCTGAGGTGTTCTGTCTTTGGAATGCCTCAGGTTCAGAGCTCTAGCAGGTAGAGGTTCTGGTTTTGGAGTTCCTGTGCTGCAATGTAGGCTGTGGTTTTCACCTCGCTGTTGCAAGGTAGTTTGTTGTTTCAGTTTACTTTACTTAGTTCAGACATACTTTTGAATTATGTGGGTTCGTGTCAGATTGTTGATGCCTACATGGTAGTTGATTTTGGACACTTTGCTAGCTGCTAGTTTGTTTTCCTTCTGATTATTTGGACTATTTTCTCTCTGAGATGTTTTATGCTAGGATTGCATGTTAGGTATTTTCAAGTATAAAAACAACTATTATTACTTCATGCATTGCACATTTAAAATTCTAAATTATTATATTTAGCGACCGTAAAAGCTATTTTTACTACTATTATAGACCTAGAGTCTTGTATACCATGAGTTGTCCTCTGGGGACATTTATACTCATGTATGGTGTCTAATCTTGTAAAAGAAGTATTTTCTGCAGCGTATAAATACTTTTCTCTTGTACTAGATGAATCACTAGCCAAGGGATGCGGCTAACTGGTTAACTTAAACTGGATTTTTTCTCTAAATAACTTAAAGATCTTTCTTTATGCGTTAAGTAGGAGTTTTGCCTGAGCGTCCGTAGTTATCCCCTGCTGACGTTGCATCATGACGTGCATTTTCCCTTACTCTGATATATCATTAAATGCAGTAAAAATGCAGGTTGTGACAGTTGGTATCAGAGGGAGGTTGGTTTGACAAGTTGGTCGAACCAGCCAATCTCGTGTAGTTTTGATTTCCTCCAATCATTTGCATACACACACCGATGTGTCATCAGTACATCTTAGCTGAAGTATAGTCACCACACTCATAGCATGATAAGAAGTATACATGGAATATTATGTAGTATGTGATGCATAATATGTGTTTGTATATGGATCCACCATAGGTGGCAACATGTGACAAATATGTAGTATGGGATGCATAACCACCATCACATGGGTGCCCATTAGCACGTTTTATTTTCTCGTTGCATGCGATGTTATGTAGTATGGGATACATAACATTTCATGTGTACGCCGCTCATACATGCATTAAGGCCTTTTTTGAATGCATAGCACTGCATACATAACATATATTCGCATAAGCCGTGTGCTAAGTTAAGGTTTATATGATGACACATGTACACACATGATTTTTTTAATTAAATAAACAATTCATGAATTCATATCATAGACACATGATTTAATAGGATGGGAGGATATCATCCTAAGTAGGACATAACTGAAAGATTTGGTTCCTAAACACCTAGAGGGGGGGGGGGGGTGAATAGGTGCAATTCCTTTTTACACTAAGGCAGAATATAAATTTAGATAATCAAATTAAATCTATCAGTTCTACAGCTATCACAATCACAGAATTCATAAAATCACACACAATCACAGATTGCACACTGATTTATAGTGGTTCCCCAAGGTCTGGGTACATCCACTTTACCCCTTCGGCTATCTAGCAGTGTGCTAGATTCGGCCTAACTTCTTTCCTTCTCATCAGATCCACAGATCTTACAGCTCAGAACCCGAACAAGGCACCTACAACTCAGAGTGAGTCCACACTCCTATAGCTCAGACAATCTGCCCTACCTCAGCCTTCAACAAGGCCTACAACTCAAAGATGACAATCTCCTATAACTCAGGCTCTCAGCCCTACCTCAGCCTTCAACAAGGCCTACCACTCAGAGAACTTAATCTCCTACAACTCAGCCTTTATAAATCAGGCTTACAACTCAGATCTTAAAAAGATCCTACAGAAAAATAGATGTAAATTGGAAATTTACCACCACCCTGGTTGAGAGAGAAAGGATGGATGGTTTCTTGATCAGTTCTTGAAAGAATCTGATGACAGAGATCAACCTGTCTTAGCTTTCTTCAAAGATTCTTGAATCTGAACACAGTAGGGTTGGTCTCCTTTGAAGTTGATCTTCAATCAGCTTCTTTCTTGAAATTCAGAAATCAATCTAAATCCTTCTTGGCAGACTGGTTCAGAATCTGCACTTGAGAGACTTGTTGATGTAAGTCCCTTTCTTCACTTGAATATATGGAGCTCTCTCTTTCTCCAAATTCTTCTGAAGATTCTTCTGAATTCTCCTTTGAATTCTCTAGACAAACTCTGAGTAGATCACCACCTGAGAATGTCTTCTTAGATCTTCTGTTGAAAATCTTCTTCTATTTTTTTTCCGTGTGTATATGTATCTGTATTATGATCTATAAATCTCTTCTATTGATGGAGAATGTCTTTATATAGACTTCCTCCATAATAACCGGCTGATCCGATTTCTAACGAACTTCTGACAGCTCTGACAGTCGCAGTAGAGCGGTTGAAAATGACAGCTGTCAAGTCTTCTAGTCACTTCTTGAAACTCTGTCTCTGTCAGCAAAAGTTTCGAGACTGAACTTCATCATGTGTCGACACAAGTAGACCAAGTGTCAACACAAGCCTTGGTGGTGTCGACACAGCTCCCTTGGTGTTGACACTGCTTCTCGACACAGCTTCTGTAGAATGTGTCCACACTAGTTCTATGTGTCGACACAGTCACTTCTCTTCACAGAAAAATCAACTTTGTTGAAACTCTGCTATGTGTCGACACAAGTCCTATGTGTCGACACAGTTGATGTCGACAAAGTCTTCTATGTGTCGACACTGCTTCTGTGTGTCGACACAGTTGATGTCGACTAAGCTTTCCTGTGTGTCGACACTGCCTCTGTGTGTCGACACAGTTTCTTCTGGTGTCGACAAAGCCTTTCCAAGTATCGACACAATTGACTCCAGGTGTCGACACAACTTTTCTCCAGTGTCAACACAAGCCTTCATAAGTGTCGACACAACTTCTTCTTGTGTCGACACATGGACTTAGAAACTTTTCCTGCATTCCTGCATTTTTTTAACCTTCACATATAAACTCAAAACAACATCAAATACACCTTGATGCATATCATTGAGTAAGGTGAGCCTTCTTCAAATCTGGCACACATTTTTCAATGTACCCAACAATCTCCCCCTATTTGGAGAAGTTATAACCCTTAGTCAATGATATACACCATTCAAAATAAACACACAGTATGATGTATAAAAATATTACATGACAGGGTAACTTATAAACAAAACATGTTATAAAAAGTCATCACAGAATAATGATGCAATCACAATGAGCATTAATCATTATTTTGTTTAAACTTTCAAAAGTTTCTTAACAATAGTTTACATAGATTTTTAACAACTAAAGATTACATTATTATAAAATCTAGTTAATCTAATCTAAGACTGGTCAGGCTCCTTGATAACTATGCCTTTGCCTGACTGGATCTTGGCTTGTACTGGAGCTTCAGTATCTTCAGCTGGTTTCTTGCCCTTCAGATCTTTCTTCTTTTGCACTTCAGCCCTTATCCTTTGCCTTTCAAAATAATGAAAAGGATTTGAGAAGTACTTGCTAGGCTCCTGAGCATTAGGAGGTAGCTTCCCAGCTTTTGCCTTTCTTCTATATTGAACAATGGCTTCCTGTCTGGCTTCATACTTTTGCCATTCTTGCTCAGTGTACCATTTACTCCTATCATGGGTCTTGTCCTTTATAGCTTTCCAAGCAGTTAATATAATATTCCTGGAGGTTGGGATCCATTGCACAAAATTAGGCTTCAACTCAGCCTGTTCTCTGAACCTTTTCTTAGACAATAGAGCTTCTTGCTCTTTATTCAAAGCTACCCCTGACATTTCTACTTTCTCAAGGATAACTTTTGTAGTACCCTCTGGAGGGCTGTACATTGACTGAACTTCTTGCTGAATCATATCAAAATCTGCGGGAGGGTAAATGACCTGAGCAACTTCAGGTTGATCACCTTAAAAATAAGCAGGTTGCACACCTGACTCAGCTGCGGGATGGTAAATGACCTGAGCAACTTCAGGTTGATCACCTTCAAAATAAGTAGGTTGCACACCTGACTCAGCTACATTATCATCATCATAGAGGGGTGGATATCCAAGGGTGGCTCTGATGCTATTAGATATCCATTTAACATGATCTGAGCAAGCTTTGACTAACACTCTCTCCCCCTTTATGACTTCTCTCTCAATATGAGCTCTGAGGTCATCTTTCTGAAATATGACTTGTTCATCTAGATAATTAACACCATCTTTATAAAATGACCTTAACTTAAGTAGCTAATCAGAAATGATCTTTTGAGAATTCTTAATAGTTGTTTGTACAACAGTTAGTCCTTCCTGTAATTGTTTATCAAAATCTGACTTGGCTTTAGCCCTTGCCTCAGTCTGGGCAGTAGCAGTATTCTTTAACTCTGTAACAATCACATTATGTGATTCAGTCAGATTATCATTCATTCTAAGTTGATTCTCTAGGACATAGCCTTGCTTAACAGCAATATCATCAACTTGAGTCTTTATTCTTTCTTGTTGTTTTGCAAGATAGACTACAACATTGCCACCCTTGTGGAAGCAATCTGTCATTTCCTTCTTTTTTGATTTACTTCAAATCTTATGGATTTAATATCTTGAGCCAAGGAGAATTGCAGATCTTTATGGGTCTCATCCATATATTTCTCCATAACTATCCTTTGTTCATCTAACTTAACTTGCAAAGAGATCAGTAATGAGCTATAATCAGTGGCTGGGGCAAGTTGTGGAGCAGTTTGCAAAGCCCTTTTATAGCTTTGGCTCCTTCTTTTGAAAACCATCAACTTTCTCTTCTTTGCTTGAATTTCTGCTTCATCTTCAGAAGCTGAGGTACTTGGTATATCAACTCTTTTCTGAGGACTAGGAGACAGTTCCTTTTCTGTCCTAGGTTGCTCCCCCTGAGTCCCTTGCTCCTCCCTCTTAGTCCTTACTTGCTCCCCCTCAATGTTAGGTTGCTCCCCCACAGTTTCAGGTTGCTCCCCCTCAGTCCTGGCCTGCACTAAATCAGGGAACAACTCTTCAAGGGTGAACTCTTGTTGAGTTGGGACTTGAGGCACCACTAACTCAGGAGCATCAGTAGCTGTAGATGTATCCTTCATGATAACATCCTGTGCTTGAGTGTTGAGTTGAGTGGTCTGGTCAACATCAATCAAAGTCTTAGTTAGTGTTTCACACTCTTTATTGAAAAATGTTTGATTAACTTCTTGAATTACCTTTAGAATAGTCTGGGTAGCCATTTCACTTTCCATGTGTGTAGGCTCTTCTTCAAGATGAGGCTCCCCCTACACCTGAGCACCATCTGTAATGTCTTGTGCAAGAGATTTTTCAGGAATCTCTGGCCTCTCTTCATCAGGCATGTCCTTTGTTAGGACTTTATACCATCTAGAAATTATTCTTATATCCATTCTTCTCATGTGGTTGATCTTAGAACCAGGAGTCTGTTCTATTACTTCTGGAACTATTCTAGCCAAGAATAGACTCATGATTCTTCCCAGATTTGGCTTCTTGATTCCTTCCTTAATCTTTTCAAGGATTACTGCAGACCAATCTGTGTTCAGTCTGAAGATAATCCTGGTCATCAGGCTGAACATATAGGCTGAAACTTTATCATGTCCCCCTGGCTTGCAGAGAATGACCTTTCCAACCACTTTAGAAAGGAATTTTCCTTGCAGATTTATCCCTTTTCTGTTCATTGCAGATCCAATCTTCATGAAGGGATCCAATCCACACCACTGAAGTGCTTCCCTAGTCTTGGATGAGGGTACTTCTTCTTCTTCCTGAGTTCTTGGGAGTTGAAGAGTTTTCCTCAAGTTCTTCAAGGTAAGATTAACTTTAGCTCCCTGAACTGTAGATTTGATCTTAAGTCCAGTCGAATCTAAAGTAGCTACGCCATAGAATTCCAGTATTTCTTTCTTCCATATCTTTGTAGGTTCAGATACCAGAAATTCCAAACCATTTTCTGCAATTAGGGTTACTACTGTTTTAATCTCGGGTTCTGCATTATCAAAGTCGTTGCGTACCCGCTCATAGCCTTCGTTGACGTTATCTTCAAGCTTTGGCGCCATTGGGGTTGAGAGAAATCTTGGATTGAGAAGAGAGAATTTGTCGACACAAGGTCTTGTTCTCGAAACTATAGAGAGTGTGTCGACAGACTATGTTGTTGACCTATTTATAACCTTCTAAATAGGAATGTCAAAAGGCACGTCAAAATTCTCTTAATGTGTCGACACAGTTGAAATGTGTCGATACAGACTTCTAATGTCTCGACAGAAGTGTTGACTTCTATATGTCGACACCATTTATATTTGTCTAGGTCGTGTTCGACGAAGAGCCCGTGAAGTCGACGATTTGAGGTCGACGAAATGTTGTTGAATCTGCGCTCGATGATATGTGTCGATTCTGCGCTCGAAGATTAGTTGATTCTGCGCTCGACGAAATCTGTGTGTTGATTCTATGCGTCGACATAACCTCTGGATGTGTCGACACAACTTCTCTGATGTATCGACACCAATTTTCTAGATTTGTCGACACCACTTTCCTGGAGTGTCGACATCAACTACTATGTGTCAACACAGATAACTTTTTGTGTCGACACAATTTTACTTAGCCAAATTTGTTAAACTAATTTATGTTCAACATTCCTAATTCAATTTTGAAATTTTTGAATTTAGTTTCATCTAATGGCTTAGTGAACATATCAACAAGTTGTAAATCTGTATTAACAAATTCTAAAGAAATATCTTCTTTTTTTACATGATCTCTAAGAAAATGGTATCTTATTTCTATATGCTTTGTTCTACTATGAGAAACAAGATTATGAGCAATAGAAATAGCACTAGTAGAATCACATAATAATCGAGTTCTATTTACCTGAATACCATAATTTTCTAACTGATGCTGTATCCACAATAACTGTGCACAGTAACTTCCTGCAGCAACATACTCAGACTCAGCTGTGGAAATTGCCACACTAGTCTGCTTCCTACAACTCCATGACACCAATCTTCCTTCTAGAAATTGACAGGTGCCTGTTGTGCTTTTCCTATCTACTTTGCATCCTGCAAAGTCTGCATCTGAATAGCCCATTAGTAGAAAAACTCTATTCCTAGGATACCAAAGGCCTAGATTAGGTGTGCCCTTAAGATATCTCAAAATCCTTTTGAGAGCAGTAAGATAAGATTCTTTAGGGCAGGATTGGTACCTAGCACAAACACATGTAGCATACATGATGTCTGGTCTACTAGCAGTCAGATAAAGGAGGCAGCCAACTATCCCTCTATACAAAGTCTCATCTACAGGTTTCCCTGCATCATCTTTGCTAAGAGATATACTTGTCCCCATTGGAGTTCTCATGGTAGTGGATGACTCCATACCATACTTCTTAATTAACTCCTGGGTGAACATAGATGGGGATATGGACAACCCATCTTCAGTCTGTCTTACTTGGAGTCCCAAGAAGAACTTAAGTTCTCTCATACTGCTGATCTCAAACTTCACTTGCATAAGTTTTGCATACTTTCTATAAAGGTTGTTTTCAGTATAACCAAATATTATGTCATCAACATATATTTGGACTAGGATGACCTTTCTTTTGGATTCTCTAAGGAATAGAGTCTTGTCTATTTTCCCCCTTGAGAATTTGTCCTCAATGAGGAAAGTAGACAGGGTTTCATACCAAGCCCTTGGGGCTTGTTTCAACCCATATAAAGCTTTCCTAAGTCTATAAACATAATTAGGATTGAGTGTATCAACAAAACCTGAGGGCTGTTCTACATAGACCTCCTCTTTTAAGTCTCCATTTAAGAATGCTGATTTAACATCCATTTGGAACACTTTGAAGCCTTGATATGCTACATAGGCTAGGAATAGCCTGATAGCTTCCAACCTTGCCACAAGGGGCAAAAGTCTGATCAAAGTCTATGCCCTCTTCCTGCCTATATCCTTTGACAACTAGTCTTGCCTTGTTCTTCACTATGATCCCACTCTCATCAAGCTTATTTCTATAAATCCACTTTGTCCCTATGACATTGTAGCCCTTTGGTTTTGGAACCAACTCCCAGACCTTGCACCTTCTGAACTGATTTAACTCCTCCTGCATGACATCAATCCAGTGTGTGTCTTTAATAGCTTCTTCAAATATCTTGTGTTCCAGTTGAGATAAGAAGCTTGAGCAAAGAACTGCGTTTAAGTTCCTGCTACTTGTTTATACTCCTTGTCTTGGATCACCAATGATCTGGTGTGCAGGATGATCCTTCAAATGTCTAACTGCTGGAGGTAATCTATCAACAGTTTGACCTTCTTCAAACTCTTCATTATGCTGCACCTCATGATCTTCATCAGCCTCTTGAGTGTCTTGTACTCCCCCTGGACAACAACTACCATTTTCCTCATCCTGCTTTGCAGTTGGATCTTCTCTGATAGTAAGCTGGTCCATCTTCTGCTGTATACCTGGAGAGCTACAAGAAATACTTGTCAACTCACTGTTAATAAGTCTAGTTTCATCAAATATGACATGAACAGACTCTTCTACAACTTGAGTAGCCAAATTGTAGACCCTATAAGTCTTACTATTGTTGTTGTACCCAACAAATATCCCATCTTGGGATTTGGCAGCAAACTTAGTTAGGTGAGATTTGCCATTGTTAAGCACATAACACTTGCAACCAAAGATCCTAAAATAGGATAAGTTTGGTTTTCTGCCTTTCATAACCTCATAGGGTGTCTTTTTGTGGCTTTTGGTGATGGAAGCCCTATTGAGCACATGACATGCAGTGTTTACTGCCTCAGCCCAGAAATATTATGGGAGAGTAGTGTCACTCAATAGTGTTCTTCCAGCCTCAATCAATGTCCTATTCTTTCTTTCAGCAATGCCATTTTGCTGAGGTGTTCTAGGTGAGGAGAATTCCTGATGTATCCCAAATTCTTCACACAACCTTGTCATACTTTCAGATTGAAATTCAGTTCCATGGTCACTTCTGATTTTGACCACTGAACTATCTAATTCATTCTGAATTTGTTTGACAAAATTGTAGAAGACTTTTGGGGTTTCAGATTTCTGCCTCAGAAAGAATACCCATGAAAATCTAGAATAGTCATCTACAACCACAAAAGTGTAGAACTTCCTACCTAGACTATGAACTGGCATAGGACAAAATAAATCCATATGCAATAAGTATAAGCACCTCACCGAGTCTTTGGTTTCTAGGCTATGAAAGGAGGATCTGGTCTGCTTTCCTTTTTGACAAGATGAGCATATTCCATCCTTAAAACTCTTAACTTGAGGACCATTCCTCACCAACTCTTTACTAAAGAGTTGACCAATAGTCTTGTAGTTAAGATGGGCTAGCCTCTTGTGCCATTTGACACAATGAGAGACTTTCTCATCAGCCATAAGATAGATAGGAGAATTGTTATTCTCACACACAAAGTCTAAGCAATACATATTTCTTTTTCTATAGCCAGTCAATATGACTTTTTGATCAATTGACCTCTTGATATGACACCCATTCTTGACAAATGAAATGTCATATCCTAGATCACTCAGCTGGCTTATACTTATTAGGTTGTGTTTCAAACCCTTCACATAAGCCAATTGAGTGATTGTAATTGAGTTGTTAGAAATGTTACCAAAACCTTTTGTTGGATCCCTAGTTGACTTGGGCTAGGTTCACTGACTTAGAATGTGACCCAACCTGTATAGCCAGGGTCAAGTTTGTGTTCTAGAGTCCAGGCCAAGTCCTTAGAGTCATTTTCAGATGGACCAGCTATCAACAAGACCATCAGAGACTCCAGACTTAGAGGATTTCAAGACTAAGTTAAGTGAGTTCGACGTTTGTCGAACTCAGCTCGACGAAAGGTGTTCTGCGCTCGACGATCGTGAGACATTTCTTGGTGCTGAGCTCGACGATCTTTGAGGTTCTTCTTCAAGCCAAATTCAGGACAACTTCAGAATTTTTCTAAGTCCAGCTTCAAACTTTGGTCGACGAATTAGATTCTGAGCTCGACGAACTTGGACCTCAAGTTCTCAACTTCTCAGGTCGACGAAGTCAGATTCTCAGGTCGACGAATGCAGTACTCTCCTCGACGAATTCTGAACTCAGAGTATTTGTGTCGACACTTAGGGCATGTGTCGACACCAGACAACTTATGTCGACACCAGAAGATTTGTGTCGACACCAGGATTTCAGTCAACACCAACTTATGTCGACACCAGAAGATTTGAGTCGACACCAAGATCAATCAGTCGACACCAGCTTATGTCGACACTGAATATCAGCAGATGAAGAATAATTGGCTAAGTCCACAATCGTTCTTCGCTCGATAAATTTGAATCTCAGCTCGACGAATAAAGATTGTCTGGTCAACGAACTCTCTCTAGCTCAGCTCGACGAACTCAAGCTCAGCTCGACGAACTCAAGCTCAGCTTGACGAACTCTAGCTCAGCTCGACAAACTCAAACTCAGCTCGACGAATTGTGTTCTTCGTTCGACGAATCCAGACTAGGTCATCTTCAGGTTTTCCGTCCCATTTTTTGGCGATGATTTCGGAGTTATTAATGCCAGATCTTCTCGGAATGTTACCGTTAGAACGCGCATTGATTATGGACGATTACATGCCGTTTTTCCATGGGACAGTTGGGGAAATTATTGATTGTCGCTTCCTTCCAAGGCCGACTGCAATTACTGCTCAACATTCGAATTTTGAAAGTTCTCAGTCAGTTAAAAAGATATAGACAAGAAAAGAAAGGAACAACTCAGTCAGTCATACAGTCACACAGACAACAAGCAATACAGACAATCAGACAGACATACTCAGATTGCAAAGAAGAACAACCTCTCAGAAATCAAAAGTTCTGCTGCAATCAGCCTAACTAGAGAACATCTTCAAGAAGAAGAAGAAGAACAACCAATCACTATCAAGAGTCTTCTTCTGACAATTCTCAGGATAACTTCAAAGGACAATAAATTTCAATCTATCAAAGAAGTTCCTGAAGCATCTCTGGTCCAGGCATTCTAGATCCTTGAAGACCTATCACCCTGAAGCAGTGCTCCAGCTTTCCTGATACACTCAAGATCTCAGGGGGAGCAAAATCTGCTACAATCAATCCACAAGTCTTCTCAGTTGATATTGAGAAAGAGAAGACCCTATCTCCTTATTTCCAATTCCTGTACAAGGTTTTAATTCCCTTCAAAATTATTCTGGTTGCAAGTCTCCTTCCAAAAGACTTGAGGTTTTGGTTTTTGAGCACCTGAACAAAAGCTCATTGGTGTCAGACACCTGATCAAAAACCTGAGTGGATTCCTACCAGGGTGGTAGAAGAGTGGATGTACCGAGGTTGGGGAACCACTATAAAATTTCTTATGTCGTATGGTTGCCCTTTATTTTTGTTTTGGCTGTGCTCTGTGATTGCTTAGTTTGCTGTGATTATTTATTTTATTTGCTGACTTGTTCACTTAGGAATACAATAATAGTTGTAAAGATTTTTTTAAGAGAGCACAATACTCTATTTACCCCCCCCCCCTCTAGAGTATATCAGATCCACCTTGCACTTTCAATTGGTATCAAAGCGAGGTCTGTTAACATACCACACCTTATTGGTTGTACAGGCTAACACTTGAACCACAAAGATCCCTCTGGTGAGATCTGATTGTTTTGTTTCTGTTGTTAGATTTATTCCTTCACAGAAATGACCCAAAACAAAGACTATGCAAGCATCAGACCTCCAGTGTGCAATCTTAACAAGTTTGCCATCTGGAAGGCAAGAATCAGATTATACATGAATTCTATTGATGTGCATATCTTTTCTGTTATCTTGACAGGTGTACCTCCAGCACCTGCAGCCTCTACCAGCACTTCAACCAACATGACTGCAGTGCCCCCTCCTGAAAACAATGAAGCATACAAGAAAGCCAAGATGGCAGATGCTAAGACAATGAATATCTTGGCTCAAACAATGTCAGATGACATATTCCAGAAGGTGGCTGAGTGCACCTCAGCCAAGGCCATTTGGGATTCCCTCAACCAAATGGTAGCTGACTCAACAGATGAGAGAAAAGACAGGAGATCCAATCTCATTTCCCTGTATGAGAACTTCAAAAAGGAGGAGACAGAATCAGTGGCTGACATGTATAATAGGTTGAGTTCAATCATCAATGAGCTCAAAACCCTGGATAAGGACATCACCTTGACAAAGGTGAATGATAAGATTCTGATGTGCTTCCCAAGCTCTTGGGATTCCAGAATTTGGCCAATCAAAGAAGCCAGAAACCTCAATGAGATATCAACTGAATCTTTACTAGGCAAATTAAAATCTTATGAGCAGCTGGTCAAATCAAGAGAAGCAGCAGAACAGAAGGCAACAACTCCAGTTAGAAAGGATCACAACATAGCCTTCAAAGCATCTGAAGAAAGCGAGACATCAACTTCAAATGAAGAACTCATGAGCCTCTTTGCAAAGAGATTCTACAAGATGGCAAGGAAGGCCTTCAGAAGGAAATCATCCAGACAGGATGATAAGCCCAAGTATGACAAGACACCAACCAAGGAGGTTGTGTGCTTTGGTTGCAGAAAGCCTGGACATTACATCTCAGAATGTCCAGAAAACCAGAAGAAGGACAAGAGCAGAGAAAAGGATTCCAGGAGAAGACACAGCAGCAAACCCTCCTCCAGCAAGTATAAAAAGAAAGACAAGGGATTTGTTGCTGAGACTTGGAGTGACACTGAAGAAGAAACATCTTCCTCCAGTTCAAGTGAAGAAGAGGAAGAAGCAAGATCCAAGGAGGTTTGCCTAATGGCAATTGATGCCTCCAGGAGCAACTCTGGATCAGAAGAAGAATCTGAAGATGAAGCTGCCTCAAACTCAGAGGCAGATCAGGTTATTTCTAGCTTTGACTTTAGTTCTGATTTATTTAAAACTGAATTCAAAACTATGTGCTTAGACTTAATTAATTCAGAAAAGGAAATAAAAACTCTTAGAGAAAGACTAGGAAATCTTGAATCAGTTAATTCAGAAAATGTTTAACTAAAAGACCAACTAACCTTAGCTAATGAAAAAATAATTAAATTAAAATCTGAATTATGTGAGGCCAAACAACTTGAGCAATCTCTCAATGGGAGTGTTGAAACCGGAACCCGGCCTCTCCTCCCTGGCGGGACCCGCTCGCCGAACACGGGGTTGTACAGGGAGAAGTATCAAGCTGATGGATATTACAAGCACATTGAATGCCAGATTAAATGGCAAGCTGGGCTTGGGTGCTTTATCAAGTTTACCCCCCATAGTTAAGAAAAACATTCTTTCAACCCCCATTAAGTTTATTTCTGCAAAGGGAAAAGAAAAATTAATAGACAAACCAATGTCAGAAAGCAATCCAAGACCCATAGACAAGAGAAATAGAAATCTGAAAACAGTAAATAAAAACAAAGTTCAGCAGCATTCGTCGTACTCAGATCGACAAAATGTAGCCAGTTCGTCGAACCCAGATCGACGAACGCTGAACGCGAACTTCAAATATAACAATTCGTCTAACTGCGATCGATGAACTGTGTATGGTTCGTCGAGCAGAGGTCGACGAACTTGGGGCACAAAAAATGAATACTATCATTCTCTGAGCAGAGATCGACGATCTCATCCCTATTCATCGAACTCTGGTCGACAAACTTACAACAATTTGTCGAACCCAGAAAGACCAAACCTAAATCATTTCTCTAACAGAAATTTTAAACCAACTAATAAGACATTTAATCCAGTAGCTGATTGGGTAATTCCACCTAGGAGATATCACCCCTTAGGCTATAAATCTCAACCTGCATTATCGGTTATATCCAGTTTATCCTTTCAACCAAATAAAGGACCCAAGGTAACCTGGGTCAAGAACAATTGAGTTTTGTTTTTCATTACAGGTACAGGTGAAGAGCTGTCCAAGGGTAAGTCAGACCTGATACTTGGACAGTGGTTGCTCCAAACACATGACAGACAGCAAGGGCAATCTATCCAATTACAAGCCCAAGCTAGGACCAAAGGTGATTTTTGGAGAATCCAACAGTGGTCAATCGGAAGGATATGAGACAGTGAAGATTGGATCACTGGCTTTCAAGAAAGTAACTTATGTAAGAGGACTTAAACATAACCTTATATCCATAAGTCAATTATATGATGAAGGTTATCAGGTACATTTTACCTCTACTTCCTGTTCTATTATTGATAATAAAAACAAAAATGTTTTAATTGGACTTAGACAAGGGAACATATATTTAGTAGATTTTATTTCTGCCACAACTGATATCTGCTTACTGAATGTTACTAGTAATCAAAATGAGTTATGGCATAAAAGATTAGGGCATGTAAACCTTAAGAATATATCTAGGTTATCTAAAGACAACCTTGTTAGAGGCTTACCTTCTGGCCCCTACAAGAAGGAAAGCCTATGCAGGGCTTGTCAGTTAGGCAAGCAAACCAAAAGTAGTTTTAAATCCATTAATAAAAGTGATTCACCTAGGATATTATATTTGCTTCATGTGGATCTATTTGGACCCATTGCAGTACAAAGCCTAGGAGGGAAGTCTTATACTTTAGTGATTGTTGATGACTTCTCTATATTCAGTTGGGTAGCCTTTCTGAGAGCTAAGTCAGATATATTGACAGTTCTTATAGATTTTCTCAGGACCATACAGATTGAGTTCTTTACTCATGTTGCATTGATTAGAAGTGATCATGACACAGAGTTTGATTCTCTTTTTATGCATGAGTTTCGTGAGAAGGAAGGTATCAGGCAGTGCTTCTCAGCTCCTAGAACTCCCAAACAAAATGGGGTTGCTGAAAGGAAAAATATGACACTCATTGAATCTGCAGGTACATTATTGGCAGATGCTTACATGCCTCTATCATTTTGGGCAGAAGCTGTAAATACTGCCAACTATGACCTGAATAGAAATCTTATACATAAACTGAAAAATAGGACCCCCTATGAATTACTTAAGGGAAGAAACCTAAAATCACATACTTTAAAGTTTTTGGTTTTATTTGTTATATTCACACAAATAACAAAAGATACATTAAAAAGTTTGAGACTAAGGTTGAAGAAGGGATTTTTCTAGGATATTCCCAAGTAAGCAAGGTCTATAGGGTTTTTAATAAATCCACCCTTAAAATTGAGAAATCTGTTCATGTATCTTTTGATGAAGCTAACATGTCTTATAAGGAGAAAGAGATTTCTACCAATAGCTTTTTGCAGGTTCCACAACTGTGTGAGTCTATGGATGGACTAAACCTTACCCAAGAGGTATCAACCCATCCTACTTCACAGGTTGCTGAAGATAGTGAAGATGAAATGCAAGAGGAAGTGGCTGAGCTTCCCTCAACAGCTAGTACCATTCCTCAAGAGGAATTAAATGCAGAAGCTGTTGCTCAACCAACTCCACCAACTGATCTTGTCACACTTAGAGATCACCCCAGATCTCAAGTGATTGGAGACATTTCAGTAAGTGTACAAACAAGTCATCAACTCAACCAAGACTTGATGAATGCCTGTTTTCTCTCTCAAATTGAACCTCTCACCATCCATGAAGCAGAGCAAGATCCCCACTGGATCATTGCAATGCAAGAGGAACTAAATCAGTTTGAGAGATGTAGAGTTTGGGATTTGGTTCCAAGACCCCATAACTACCCAGTTTTTGGAACCAAATGGGTCTACAGGAACAAGTTGGATGCTCAAGGGAACATAGTGAGAAACAAGGCTAGGCTTGTTGCTCAAGGCTACAGGCAAGAGGAAGGAATTGACTATGACCAAACCTTTGCTCCTGTTGCAAGGTTAGAGGCCATCAGGATATTCCTTGCCTATGCAGCTCACAAGAGATTTAAAGTCTTCCAAATGGATGTCAAGATTGCATTTCTGAATGGAGTACTTCAAGAAGAGGTTTATGTAGAACAACCTCCAGGTTTTATCTCTCTAACTTATCCCTCTTTTGTATTTAAGTTGCATAAAACTCTCTATGGTTTAAAGCAAGCTCCAAGAGC
Source organism: Platanthera guangdongensis (assembly GCA_039583875.1). Taxonomy (NCBI): domain Eukaryota; kingdom Viridiplantae; phylum Streptophyta; class Magnoliopsida; order Asparagales; family Orchidaceae; genus Platanthera; species Platanthera guangdongensis. The sequence continues at coordinate 61,267,160 of CM077152.1, read as the reverse complement.
TTGGTATGAGACCTTAGCAAGCTTTCTTTTAGAGCATAAATTTATAAGAGGAACCATAGATAAAACCCTTTTCACTAGACATCATAAGGATCAAATATTGTTAGTACAACTATATGTGGATGACATCATCTTTGGGTCTACTGATCCCAAATTGTGCAAGAGGTTTGCTGACCTCATGCATTCTAAATTTGAGATGAGTAGCATGGGTGAGATTTCCTACTTCCTTGGTCTCCAAGTTAAGCAGCTCCCTGATGGTAACTTCCTCTCCCAAGCTAAGTATGCTAAAGAGCTTATTAAGAAGTTTGGGATGGGTGATGCTTCAGGAATGAAAACCCCTATGACTACAAATGCTGTTGTGGACTCTGATGCAGCAGGGAAACCTGTAGATCAGAAACATTATAGGGCAATTGTTGGATCCCTATTATACCTAACAGCTACCAGACCTGATATAATGTTTGCCACATACCTTTGTGCTAGGTTCCAAGTGAACCCTAAAGAATCTCACCTTATTTTCCTAAAAAGAATTTTGAGATATATAAAGACTTGTCCTAATCTAGTGGTATCCTGTAGAGTCAAAATTTGAGTTAACTGGATACTCAGATGCTGACTATGCTGGATGTAGAGTGGACAGGAAGAGTACCTCTGGAACTTGCCAGTTCCTTGGTCTGAGACTTGTCTCCTGGTTTTGTAAAAAGCAGACATCTGTGTCTATATCAACTGCAGAAGCAGAATACATGGCTGCTGGCAGCTGCTGTTCACAAATGCTATGGATACAAAATCAACTCTTAGACTATGGTGTCAACTTAAATAATTCAACATTATTTTGTGATAATACCAGTGCTATTGCTATAACACAGAATCCAGTTCATAATTCTAGGACTAAACATATTGAAATAAGACATCATTTTATTAGAGATAATGTAGACAAAAACAAAATTAACTTGATCCATATTCCTACTGATTTACAGAGAGCAGACATATTCACCAAGCCCTTGGATGAGAAAACTCATCTGTTCTTTATAAATCAACTGGGAATGATAAATGGAGAAGAGTTAAATTAACTTATGTCTGCATTCGATGAATTTTCCAGAGTTTGTCGAACGGAGTTCGACGAATTAGGGAAAGTTTGAGAGATTCTCGTCGACCGGAGATCGACGAATTCTCTGTGTGTGGAAACAATTTTCGTCGACTGGAGATCGACGAACTTTGCTTGAGAAGATATTTCGTCGAACGGAGTTCGACGAACTGCTTTCGATTCTTCTGGATGAGATCGACGAATTATCTGTCTATAATTTATTTCGTCGAGCTCAGTTCGAAGAATTTCTCTTTTTCGTGGAACGGAGATTGTCGATTCATATTATGAAAATCTTATATCTAGGTTTTCTTCGACCTCCGTCCCGCGCTTTCAGTTCTTTTGCTCTTGATCGTTGTTTTTCTCTGTGATTTTCTTGCAAGTCATCAATGGCGATTCCAGCAAGCACCCTCGCAGCAATGAAGTTTGATACTGGTTTCGATATGGACTTCGATTTGTTTCAACATTTGACCCCATCTTTCTTTATATCTTGGAATTGCAAGAAGAACTTCATCTAAAGGATTTCATGTCCAGGCGAATTAAATTGCACTCAACTGAAATTAGAGAATGGGTGTATACATCTACTATTTCTGAGGAAGATGTTCTGACCGGAACTATCGGGAGTACTGCTGTTTCATTATCTCCTGCAATTCTGTCTGAGATTTTTGGCCTAATCAATGGAGAAGATAATATGGACATGAATTCTGAAGAGTTTGGTGATATGATGAAGCTAATGGGTTTTTCTGGAAACAACCCTAATAAGCTGTTGAAGAAGCAACTGTATGTCGTGTATCAGTTCCTGGCGGACATTGTCAGAAGAGTGCTAATGGGAAAGCACTCTGCTCACGATTACATAACCCCCTACCAATTCCTGGTTATGTGCGCCGTGGTGAATAAAAGACGTGTCAACTGGGGCACAATCTTCTTTGAATTGATAAAGAAAAAGAACAGTAATAAAGAGGTTTGCTTCGGCAGGATTTTGGGAATTTTTCTTCAAGAGAAGGCTAGTGAATTAATGGTCTCCCCGACCATTTTCATCAATGCCAGCAAGCGCCTCACCTGTGCCTTGTTTGGCAGATGGGAGAGGACTATCTCCAAGCCCTCCAAGGCTTCCTCCTCTTCCATCCCAGCTTCTGAGAGCACCAGGGCTGTGAAAGCCACTCCCCTCCCTGCTGAAGAGGTCATTCCATCTCCACCATCTCTTCCAGCACCCCTTCCACCAAAACAGCCTCCTCATGTGCCTACTCCTCCTCCATCTCCACCACTTGACATTACCAACATTCCTACACTCCCTGCTTCACCACATGAGACATCTATTCCTACACCTCCTCAGTCTCCACTTCCCCCTCATCTGTCCTCCATTCCATCTTACAGTATACCCACAGACTCCATCATGCCAGATGCCCCCATTCCATCTGTTATTCCTCCTTCCATTCCATCCTTTTCCCCTTCCCCATTTGATCCATCTACCATTATTTCCTTACTCACTCCCCTCATCAAATCTCTCATCCAAGAGGTCATTACATCTCTTGTGACCGCCATCAATTCTTTATCTACCCAGATTTCTGCCCTATCTGCTGTCCCCTCTTCATCAAGGGGCCTGGCTCTAGGTTCTCCTGAACCTAGGCAGGGGGAGATGCTCAGTGATGAAGTTGCAGCAGATTCAGATACAACAGCAACAGCAGTCACAGCAGTGGTCCCCTCCACAGCAGATGCAGATTCAGATACAGATACAGAAATTTTGACAGATTTTGATTCTGAAATGATTGAATTAATTCAGTTTATGGATACTGACCTTGATTTGGATGAGTCAGTTGAGCAAATAAAACATGTTGGTGATTTCCATTTTAATCCCACAGTTAATTTGTCTGTTTTATTAAGAAGTTTTGATACAGCTTTTATGCAATTTCTTCCAGCTGGTTTCACTAAGCTAAGTTTGGCTATTGTACCCTATACCTCCCCAGTTAGTCCAGCAGTTGCTAAGCAACTCTCTGACAGTTTTGCTCCTCCAGTTGTTACTCCATCATCTTCAGTTATTCCAGAAGTTATTTCAGCCCCAAGTTTTGTCATGGATGACTCTCCTATGCCTGACTTGGATGAGCTAATCTTAGCTGATATTGAAGAGGAGAATAAGGCAGCATCTGAAAGCTCTGTCCCCATTGTTTCTGATTCCTTTACAGTCTCCTCCTCTTCTGTTGCTGATATTCCAGTTCCTGAACCTTCTGCCCCTCCTCCAGAAAAAGTTATTATTTCTGATAAAGCTTTAAAAGCTTTAGATGCTCTTTATGACATCCCTCAGGGTTCTGATTCAGAAGAAGATGATGATGATGACTCAGATGAAGATGCTGCCAGTAAGAAAAAGAAGATGCTGACAAAGAAAAGAAAGGCTCCTCCTCCTCCAGCTCCTAAGCCTAATCCCAATGCTGACACTCCCTATTACATTCTGCATAATATAACTCCATACAAGGGAATGCCTGGATGGATGTGGCTATCCAAGAACCAGCAAAAGGATAGAAAGAGAAGCAGGAGATATTCCCCTCCTCCAGTGCACAGATACATGAAGGATCCTCCTCCTCCTCCTCTAGCAGCTGGTGCCTCTGGCTCCTCTAGCTCCCAGAGATCTGCCCCCATGCAAACATATCAGAGTCAGTCAGGGAGATCCTCTGGAAGCAGCCAGCAGAGGCAGCCATCCTCTTCAGGACATCAACATCAACAGCATCAGCAGCAGCAGCAACAAACCTCTGAAGTACAGAAAGCTGAAAGTCCAAAAAGGCCTCTCTCTCCTCCAATCCCATTTGAAGATCCTGAAACTGCAAATACTGCAAGAATGGCCAGATTTCAGGAGTTAATTGGACTATCTCTGATTAATAAAGCCAAGGCTGAAGGCAAAGATACATCAGGTCTTACAACTATGTCTAAGTATAGAAAAGAAGAGTTGAAAAGATTTGACAAAGGAAACAAGCTATTTAATGTTGATGACTATATGAAACTTCATCCAGAAGCAGTTGTACCCAGAGCAACATCATTGAACATTATAGGGGCAGCTGATATGACTATGACAAAGGCTCAGGCTTCAGATCCCAAGAGAGAAATCATCTTTAAGAAGCCAAGAGAGAAACCAACTGAAGACAGGTCCAAGCAGATGAAGCCAAAGAAGTAATTTTCATGCTATTTCAATTTCTGTCTGTTTTTGTTTCTCAAACTATGCTATGTGTTTAAACAAAGCTATGTATATATATATCTACTACATGTGTTGGTAATTCTCTGCCAGATATATTTCTTTTTCTGCTTTGTTTTTCTGTTTGTTTCTATTTTGAGTCTCTGTTAGTGACCTCACCCAAATAGGGGGAGATTGTTGGATCCCTAGTTGATTTGGGCTAGGTTCACTGACTTAGGATGTGACCCAACCTGTATAGCCAGGGTCAAGCTTGTGTTCTAGAGTCTAGGCCAAGTCCTTAGAGTCACTTCCAGATGGACCAGCTATCAACAAGACAATCAGAGACTCCAGACTTAGAGGATTTCAAGACTAAGTTAAGTGAGTTCGACGTTCGTCGAACTCAGCTCGACGAAAGGTGTTCTGCGCTCGACGATCATGAGACATTTCTTGGTGCTGAGCTCGACGATCTTTGTTCTCTGTTCGACGAATGTTGAGGTTCTTCTTCAAGCCAAATTCAGGACAACTTCAGAATTTTTCTAAGTCCAGCTTCAAACTTTGGTCGACGAATTAGATTCTAAGTTCGACGAACTTGGACCTCAAGTTCTCAACTTCTCAGGTCGACGAAGTCAGCTTCTCAGGTCGACGAATGCAGTACTCTACTCGACGAATTCTGAACTCAGAGTATTTGTGTCGACACTTAGGGCATGTGTCGACACCAGACAACTTATGTCGACACCAGAAGATTTGTGTCGACACCAGGATTTCAGTCAACACCAACTTATGTCGACACCAGAAGATTTGAGTTGACACCAAGATCAATCAGTCGACACCAGCTTATGTCGACACTGAATATCAGCAGATGCAGAATATTTGGCTAAGTCCACAATCGTTATTCGCTCGACGAATTTGAATCTCAGCTCGACGAATGAAGATTGTCTGTTCGACTAATGAAGATTGTCTGGTCGATGAACTCTCTCCAGCTCAGCTTGACGAACTCAAGCTCAGCTCGACGAACTCAAGCTCAGCTCGACGAACTCAAGCTCAGCTCGACGAACTCAAACTCAGCTCGACGAATTGCGTTCTTTGTTCGACGAATCCAGACTAGTTCATCTTCAGGTTTCCCGTCCCATTTATTGGCGATGATTCCAGAGTTATTAATGCCAGATCTTCTCGGAATGTTACCGTTAGAACGCGCATTGACTATGGACGATTACATGCCGTTTTTCTATGGGACAATTGGGGAAATTATTGATTGTCGCTTCCTTCCAAGGCCGACTGCAATTACTACTCAACATTCGAATTTTGAAAGTTCTAAGTCAGTCAAAAAGATATAGACAAGAAAAGAAAGGAACAACTCAGTCAGTCATACAGTCACACAGACAACAAGCAATACAGACAATCAGACAGACATACTCAGATTGCAAAGAAGAACAACCTCTCAGAAATCAAAAGTTCTACTGCAATCAGCCTAACCAGAGAACATCTTCAAGAAGAAGAAGAAGAACAACCAATCACTATCAAGAGTCTTCTTCTGACAATTCTCAGGGCAACTTCAAAGGACAACAAATTTCAATCTATCAAAGAAGTTCCTGAAGCATCTCTGGTCCAGGCATTCTAGATCCTTGAAGACCTATCACCCTGAAGCAGTGCTCCAGCTTTCCTGATACACTCAAGATCTCAGGGGGAGCAAAATCCGCTACAATCATTCCACAAGTCTTCTCAATTGATATTGAGAAAGAGAAGACCCTATCTCCTTATTTCCAATTCCTGTACAGGGTTTTAATTCCCTTCAAAATTATTCTGGTTGCAAGTCTCCTTCCAAAATACTTGAGGTTTTGGTTTTTGAGCACCTGAACAAAAGCTCATTGGTGCCAGACACCTGATCAAAAACCTGAGTGGATTCCTACCAGGGTGGTAGAAGAGTGGATGTACCCAGGTTGGGGAACCACTATAAAATTTCTTGTGTCGTCTGGTTGCCCTTTATTTTTGTTTTGGCTGTGCTCTGTGATTACTTAGTTTGTTGTGCTTATTTATTTTATTTGCTGACTTGTTCACTTAGGAATACAACAATAGTTGTAAAGATTTTTTTAAGAGAGTACAATACTCTATTCACCCCCCCCCCCTCTAGAGTATATCAGATCCACCTTGCACTTTCACCTTTGATGACTCCTTTTTCAGAACCACCAAAGATTACTTTAGGCCCATTCAACATTGGTGAGTAGTCCTTCAGCAATCCTGTTGTTCCAGTCATGTGACTGGAACATCCACCGTCCAAGTACCATATAGGGGCATGACAACTTGGACTCACCTTACTGGGACCAGGTTGATCCTGGCACTGGTCTTCTTCAGACACAGCCATCAGTCCTTTGCACTGATGGTCTTCTTGCTCATAGATAGAGTCCAGTAATTTCATGAACTCGTCCTCTTCTTCTGTTGCAAACAAACCAATATATGCCTCAGCCTCAGATTCAGACTCTGAAGTTGATTAATCTATCCAACTTTTCTCTTTCTTAGCTACCAAGGATTTCTCCTTCTTGCTCTTATGCTGAGAATTCTTTTTATCAACAAACTCTTTCCTCTTGTCTGGACAGTCATCCACAACATGTCCAGGTCTGTTGCAGCAATAGCAAATAATCTTTGATGTAGTTAACTTGCCAGGCTTTGCCCCACTCCTGTCCTTCCTGAATAATTTCCTCTTCTGATAATAGTCATCCTTGGACTGAGATGAGGATGGCTTAGATTTCCACTACTTCTTCTTTAAGAATCTCTGAAACTGCCTTGTGAAAGCAGCAAAGCCTTCATCAGAATTACTGCAGTCTGAACTGTGATTATCAGAATTTTCTGAGATCACTTCTACATCTTACTTAGGAGAAGATGGAGACATTCTCCTATTCTTCCTTGTGGCTTCTACCTTGAAGGTCACTGACTTTTCTCTATAGTCAGCCTTTGTATTTTTCTCTTCCTCCTTTCTGGCCAACAGCTGCATCTCATAAGACAGCAATTTGCCAAACAGTGCTGGAGGAGAAATTTCTGCCAGTCTGGCCACTTCCCTTATGACACAGATCTTTGTATCCCAATCCTTAGTCAAAGACCTAAGGAATTTGTTATTCAGCTCATAGGTACTGAAGATTCTTCCATATGACATCAGTTCATTTACAATTCTGTAGAACTTTTTATAACATTCAGTTATACTATCAGACTTGGCTTATCTAAAACTCTCATATTCTTGATTAAGCATAGACTTTCAATCTTGCCTAACCTCTTCAGAACCCTCCATGTAGACAATCAATGTGTCCCACTTCTCCTTGGAGGTTTTGTAGTGAATCATATTCTGGATTGTTGAGTCATCTATGACACTCACTATAATATTCTGTGCTCTTTTATCCATTGTAGCCAAGATGATCTCATCCTTAGTCATTTCAAAAAACTCCTTAGGAATCCTTTGATTAGCATCAAGAACAGAAATCTTCATTGGAATATATGGTCCTTCCTTAACTGTTATATAAATTCTAGGATCAGATGCCTCCATAAATAGTCTGACCCTTTCCTTCCATATTCCAAAGATTTCCTTCCTGCAGATAGGCAATTTCATTGCACCAAGTTCTTTGTGGTTTTCTCCTGAACCCATCTTTTTAACGTAATTCTGCCTCACAGATCTCACTCAGACTGTTAAGTCAATCTTTGAGTAACCTCCCTCTGATACCACTTGAAAGAATTGGTTCCTAAACACCTAGAGGGGGGGGGGGTGAATAGGTGCAATTCCTTTTTACACTAAGGCAGAATATAAATTCAGATAATCAAATTAAATCTATCATTTCTACAGCTATCACAATCACAGAATTCACAGAATCACACACAATCACAGATTGCGCACTGATTTATAGCGGTTCCCCAAAGTCTGGGTACATCCACTTTCCCCCTTCGCCTATCTAGCAGTGTGCTAGATTCGGCCTAACTTCTTTCCTTCTCCTCAGATCCGCTGATCTTACAGCACAGAACCCAAACAAGGCTCCTACAACTCAGAGTGAGTCCACACTCCTATAGCTCAGGCAATCTGCCCTACCTCAGCTTGACAATCTCCTACAACTCAGGCTCTCAGCCCTACCTCAGCCTTCAACATGGCCTACCACTCAGAGAACTTAATCTCATACAACTCAGCCTTTATAAATCAGGCTTACAACTCAGATCTTAAAAAGATCCTACAGAAAAATAGATGTAAATTGGAAATTTACCACCACCCTGGTTGAGAGAGAAAGGATGGATAGTTTCTTGATCAGTTCTTGAAAGAATCTGGTGACAGAGATCAACCTGTCTTAGCTTTCTTCAAAGCTTCTTGAATCTGAACACAGTAGGGTTGATCTCCTTTGAAGTTGATCTTCAATCAGCTTCTTTCTTGAAATTCAGAAATCAATCTGAATCCTTCTTGGCAGACTGGTTCAGAATCTGTACTTGAGAGACTTGTTGATGTAAGTCCCTTTCTTCACTTAAATAGATGGAGCTCTCTCTCTCTCCAAATTCTTCTGAAGATTCTTCTGAATTCTCTTTTGAATTCTCTAGACAAACTCTAAGTAGATCACCACCTGAGAATGTCTTCTTAGATCTTCTGTTGAAAATCTTCTTCTATTTTTTTTCCGTGTGTATATGTATCTTTTTTATGATCTATCAATCTCTTCTGTTGATGGAGAATGTCTTTATATAGACTTTTTCCATGGTAACTGACTGATCTGGTTTCTAACGAACTTCTGACAGCTCTGACAGTCGCAGTAGACTGGTTAGAAATGACAACTATTAAGTCTTCCAATCACTTCTTGAAACTCTGTCTCTGTCAGCAAAAGTGTCGAGACTGAACTTCATCATGTGTCGACACAAGTAGACCAAGTGTCGACACAAGCCTTGGTGGTGTCGACACAGCTCCATTGGTGTTGATACTGCTTCTTGACACAGCTTCTGTAGAATGTGTCGACACTAGTTCTGTGTGTCGACACAGTCACTTCTCTTCACAGAAAAATCAACTTTATTGAAACACTGCTATGTGTCGACACAAGTCCTGTGTGTCGACACAGTTGATGCCGACAAAGTCTTCTGTGTGTCGACACTGCCTCTGTGTGTTGACACAGTTGATGTCGACTAAGCTTTCTTGTGTGTCGACACCGCCTCTATGTGTCGACACAGTTTCTTCTGGTGTCGGCACAGCCTTTCCAAGTGTCGATACAATTGACTCCAGGTGCCGACACAGCTTTTCTCCAGTGTCGACACAAGCCTTCATAAGTATCGACACAGCTTCTTCTGGTGTCGACACATGGACTTGAAAACTTTTCCTGCATTCCTGCATTTTCTTAACCTGCACATATAAACTCAAAACAACATCAAATACACCTTGATGCATATCATTGAGTAAGGTGAGGCTTCTTCAAATCTAGTACACATTTTCCAATGTACCCAACAATAACATCATTATAAAATCCCAGAGCAAGTTGTAGCATAAGCAAGTGTCTTTTAATTATGGTCTGAACTGAGTTGTGTGGCCTAGTTGTAATCTAGGATTTTGATGAGTCATTCGTTACTTTTCTAGAAATGCCGGCTAGACGTCCTGTGACTCGGTCGACTCCCCAGTCGGAGGGTGAGTCACCGGGTGCGTAATGCGATGCGATGATTGAGAGTTTACGTCAGAGTAATGAGGCTCTGTCAAGACAGTTGGTGGCGATGCAATCACAGATTCAGTCCTTGTTGTCTGCCACTCCAGCGCAGCAACCCTTAGTGCAAGATCCTGTCGTGGGTCAAGTCGCTCCCATTACTACTGCTCCTCTAGTGCCCCCGGTGACACTACCACCATAGATGAATTTTATTTCGCATTTCCAGCGATTAGGACCTCCTATCTACAATGGGAGTGCCAAATTTATGGTTTTGGATGATTGGATCATCGCTATTGAGGATATGTTCTCGTATTCAGGGATTGTAGAAGCCCAAAAGGTGATGATTGCGGCCTACCAGCTAAAGGGATTGGCAAAGAGCTGGTGGATTCGGGAAAAAGAGAGTCTGAAGGAAGGATGCTCTTGGGAGTCCTTCAAGAAGATGCTGTTTAAGAAGTTTCTACCCTCGGTCAAGCAGGACCGCCTGATGAATAATTTCCTGCATCTGAAGTAGAGACAGCTCGCGGTGAGTGAATATGAGATGGAGTTCAGTAAGTTGAGCAGAATTGCTCCGTATATGGTAGCTTCAGAGGCGAGGAGAGTGAAGCGCTTTCTCGGAGGACTAAGAAGCGATGTCCAACAGTTGGCATGCACCTATAGAGTGGAAAGTTACGCTGAGGTAGTGGAAGCCACTTTGATGGTTGAGGCTATCGACAATGCCAAGAATCGTGGAGTGACATCAAGGAAGGAAAAGAGAAAGGCCGAAGATGATGGGAGTTCTAAGGCATCCGAATCTACTTCCAAGAAGAAAGGTGGAGAAATATGTACCTTTTGTGGTCGATCTGGTCACCCCTACGAAAGGTGTTATAAGAGGACTGCCACTCAAAAGCAGCAGCGGGTGCTCGCCATCCAAGGTGCACCCAAGGGAGATATGGTATGCACGTTATGTATGAAGAAGGGACATGACGTGAGACGTTACTAGTCGAAGGAAAAGGCATGCTTCCAGTGCGGGCAGAATGGGTACCTGAAGTCTTCATGCCCCCAAGCTCAGTCTCCACTGCAGCCTACCCCGCTTTGGGCTCTGCCGCTACCACAAAAACAGGACAAAGGGAAAGGAAATCTAAATGTGGTGACCAGGGAGGAAGCTCAGACCTCTGCTCAAGTGATATCAGGTTAGATTCCAGTCTAGCTTTTAATCTGCATTGCTGTTCTAGTTCCTCATTCGCTTTAGTTACGTATTCTATAGTTATAGGGGAGTTTAAGGTATGGAATAGGAGGGCGCTCGTTCTCTTCGATTCGGGTGCCACCCATTCCTTTGTAGCTCGGAGTTTTGTAGATAAACATCGTTTGAACGTGGATCAATTAGGAGATTCCTTCAACGTCAAGCTTCCCTTCGGAGATCTGGTGATATCAAATCACGGAGTTCAGAGATGCACTATTTGTCTAGGTGATTTCCTAGCCTTTGCGGACTTGATGGTGTTGGATCTAGCAGATTTCGACGTGATTTTGGGCATGGACTTGTTGTCCAAGTATGATGCAGTCATCCAGTGCAAAGCGAAGCGACTGGACTTCAAGATGGACAATGACCAACCTATGAGTGTCTATGGTCTTTAGGGCAAGGGTTCCCTCATTATTTCAGTGGTACGTGCTTGCCAATATATAGAGTTTGGTTATAAGACGTATCTTGTTTCTATTTATTCTTTGGAAACAGCTTTTGTTACACCACGTCTTGAGGATATCTCGGTGGTGTGAGAGTTTCCAGATGTCATTCAGGACTTCCTCTTGAGAGAGAGGTGGAGTTTGTGATAGATCTCGAGCCAGGTGCTCGCCCTATTGCTAAGGTATTGTACCGTATGGCTCCGCGCAAGCTAGAAGAGTTGCGCACTCAGCTGGATGAGTTGCTACAGTGTGGTTTTATTAGACCAAGTTCTTCTCCGTGGGGTGCCCCTATTTTGTTCGTAATGACGAAAGACGGTTCCATGAGGCTCTGCATAGATTATCGAGAGTTAAATAAGGTGACCATTAAGAATAGATATCCCCTGCCAAGGATTGATGATTTATTTGATCAGTTGCATGGTTGCACAATGTTTTCAAAGATTGATCTTCGCTCAGGCTACCACCAGTTAAGGATCCGTGAGTCTGATGTCCCACAGACAACTTCTCGATCTCGGCACAGACATTTTGAATTCTTGGTGATGTCCTTTGGACTGACGAATGCACCCTCTGCCTTAATGGATATGATGAACAGGGTGTTTACGGATTTCTTGGACTATTTCATGGTCGTGTTTATAGACGACGTGCTTGTGTATTCTCGGAGTGCGGAGGAGCATGCCCAGCAATTCGGTCCTATCTACCCTAAGAGAGTATAAGCTCTATGCCAAGTTCAGTAAGTGTGAATTCTGGTTGCCCCAAGTATCCTTTCTGGGTCATGTGGTGAGTAACGATGGGATTTCAGTTGATCCAGAAAAGATTTCTGCTGTGATGGAATGGAAGAGACCTTCTACACCTAAGGAGATTAGGAACTTCGTAGGTCTGGCCGGCTATTATAGAAGGTTCGTCGAAGGATTCTCTGTTTCGTCTGCACCTCTAACTAGACTTGCACAGAAGAACACCATGTTCATTTGGAGCGATAAGTGTGAAGAAGCTTTCCAAGAGTTGAAGAAGAGATTATGTACTGCACCAGTTTTAACCTTGCCTACGGAAGGAGTTGAGTATGTTGTGTATGTGGATGCATCACACATTGGACTTGGTTGTGTTTTGATACACGAAGGAAAGGTTATCACGTACGGATCAAGATAATTAAAGAGTCATGAAAAAAATTATCCTACGCATGATTTGGAGTTTGCTGCTGTAATATATATGATGAAGCCTTAGAGACTTTTTCTGTATCGCGCGCAGTGCAAGATCTACACACACCATAAAATTTTGAAGTACATTTTCACTCAGAAGGAGCTAAATCTGCGCCAGCGTAGGTGGTTAGAATATGTGGCCGATTATAAAGTGGAGAGCCTCTATCATCCGGGATAGGCTAACGTAGTAGCCGATGGTTTGAGTATGAGGACATCCAAAATCTTTAATCTATCTGTGCAGTCCCTGGTGGAAGAATTCTTGTTGATGGACATTGAAGTTGGGAGTAGTATTGTGCCTGCTAGTTTGGAAGCAGAAGAGCCCTCTCGGATTTCCCTTACCAGAGTGCACCAGAAGGATGACCTTGATTTGTTGCATCTCCAGAATAGAACTGAGAAGGGAGAGATACCTGATTTCTCTTTGGATGAGCTAGATACTCTGAAATATCGGGGTAGACTTTGTATCGCCGCTATTGGTGATATTCGGGCAAAGATTTGTAATGAAGCTCATGGTTTCAGTGTTACCTACAATCCTGGTTCCACCAAAATGTATAAAGATCTGAAGCAAATGGTTTGGTGGTCGGGAATGAAGAATGATACAACAAAGTTTGTATCAGAATGTTACATGTATCAGTGTGTTAAAGCTGACCATAGAAGGCCTGGTGGTAAATTAACACCGCTTGATATTCCAAGCTGGAAGTGAGAGAGTATTTCGATAGACTTCATCACTGGTTTACCAAGATCTCCCCATGGGCATGACTCTGTTTGGGTGATAGTTGATAGATTTACCAAGTGTGCTCACTTTGCCCCCTTTAAGATTGGGTATTCTATGAAGAATATAGCTGAGTTATACCTTGATGAGGTTATCAGATTACATGGAGTGTCTGTTAGCATTGTATCGGATCAAGACTCCAGATTTACGTCTCGCTTTTGGAAGAGTTTACAAGAGGGGTGGGTATTGATTTAAGGTATTCCACCGCCTATTATCCGCAGACAAATGATCAGATGGAAAGGGTAAATCAAATCATGAAAGATATGATAAGATGTTACATATTGGATCACGGTGGTGCTTGGGATGAGCGTCTCAGACTCATGGAATTTTCTTATAATAATAGTTATCAAGAAATTCTGCAGATGAGCTCGTTTGAGGCCTTATATGGGAGGCGTTGTAGGACACCTTTGTTTTGGGCTGAGGTTGGTGGGAGACCATTGTTAGGTCCGGAAGCCCTTGAAGAGATGAATGGTACTGTAACTCATATTCTGGAGAAGCTCCGTGTAGTACAAGAGCGTTATGAGAAGTATGCTAATCAACAAAGGGTCGATCCGGAGTTCGCCGTTGGGGACTTGGTTTTTTTGAAAGTCTCTCTGATGTGAGGTATTAAAAGGTTTGGAAGGAACCACAAGTTAGACCCCCGGTATGTGGGACCTTTTCGGATTCTTGAGCTCATCGGAGTGTCAGCTTATAGACTGGATTTACATGCTACCTTCCCTAGTGTCCATGATGTGTTCCATGTGAGCCATTTGCGGAAGTGTGTTCGTAGTGATCGTCAAGTCCATGACTTGGTGCCCCAGATTCAGCCCAACCTTTCGTATGTGGAAGAGCTTGTCCGTGTTTTGGAATCTCAAGATCGAGTGTTGTAGAGAAAAACCATTCCCATGATCAAGGTTCTTTGGAGAAATCAAGATGTCGATAACGCGATGTGGGAATTGGAGTCGGTGATGAGGGAATCTCATCCACATCTCTTCCCTTAATTTCTAGTATATCTCCATGCTTTTGGATGTATTTGATCTTCTTGTTTTGGTTTGGTTTTGGAGTTGTGTTAAGTTTTGGGACGAAACTTTTTTTTAGGGGGGTGACTGTAATGCCCCGAATTTTTAATAATTATTTGATTTGGTAATGTCATATTTATGATGTCAGGGCGTTACTTTTTAAGATCATGTTGACAGTGCTGCACCATTAGTGTGTTTTGCGTCCATTGGGTCGGTTTGACCAGATTTTGGGGTTTTGATGAGATTGAATGTTTTCTTGTTTGAAGAATTAAAATTGTGACATGTATGATTATAATAAATATTTGATGTTAGTGTCTCAAGAATGGTGCGTCGGATTCTAGTGTTGTCCTCGCTGCTAAATTCATAGAGTCGACATTATATTCCGGTATAGAAGACAAATCCAAGTTTCTGAAAAATGCCTTGACCTGTTCTCGAGAAAGCTTTGATTTTTTCCCGAGAAGTGTTCTTTTCACGGAAGTGTTATTCTTTCCCATGATGGCCAACTCCATTTCTCGAGAAGACGGGAGTCCCCGAGAAATCTTACATTCTTTCTCGAGAGGTGTGGATTTATTCCCGGGAAGCCTCTCTTCTTTCTCCAGAAATCTTGCCTAGTTCTCGAGAGGACCTGAAGTTCTCGAGAATTCCATCCTTTAGTTCTCGAGAAGTCTTAGAGCTCTCGAGAAGTCCATGTATTTCTCGAGAAATCCGTCCTGAAGTTCTCGAGGAATCTATTCTCAGCTCCCGAGATGTCCTTGCTTGTTCTCGAGAAATCCATCCTTACCATTTCTTGAGAAGACCTTATCCTTTTACATGAGAAGTTTTCCTCATTTCCCGAGAAGCCCTCTTCTGTACTCAAGAAATCCATACTTCATCTCGAGAAAACCGGTTCAGCCGACCCCTGTTCATTCTCTTAAGTCTAATGATTTTAATATTATATTTATTATAAACATTAATATATACATATAAATACACTTCTTCTTCCTCTTTAAGCCGACTGAACTTTTGTTCGTTTCCTGAATCAGAATGGTGTGAGCGAGAGAGAGAAAGTTCTTTCGCGATTCATCTGGTGGTCGCCGACGGTGCTCCGGTGCTCGAAATCTGGAACCGAACGTAGATCCGGAAAGTTCTCAACGAGAGCTCCGTCATCGTGGTAAAGTTTTCCTCATTTCTTGAGTTTTTCTCATCAGGTTTTTTGGTCATAACTTCTATTTTGGCCATTTCATTCATATTTCGACTTCCCCCGTCTTCCTTAGTCCCGATCTACGCCGAGGTGCGATTTGGAGGTCTCCTCCGACAAAACCAAGGAAAATGGTCGTTTGTTTTTCCCCTCTTCCTTCCTTTTTCGATCTTGATGGAATCTCTAACTCCTTTTATTTAGTGATGTTATCATGATTGACTTGTTGATTAGCGGTACTGTTTTGATCTTTTACTTAAGATCCACTTATATCATTATTTTCATGATTATGCTAATCCTACCTTGTAGAGTTATTAATGATTTACTGATGCAGTTGAATCTTTATCTTTTAATCGTCTCTTAACTACCGTGTAGGCTGCGATAGAATTTATTTAAGGTCATGTATCTTTCCTAGAGGTTGATCAACCGATCCCTAAATCTAGCGATGTTTAATAGAATTCGATGTGCCAAGTCTTGAGATTTATGTCATGGTTTTCTTTGTTGCGGGTGTTAGTGGACGAAACCACCGCCGCAATGTTTGTTCCCTTTATTAGTACTTGTGGAACTATACCGGGTGTTTGGGCATCTGCGGTGAATGGTGGAGTGTGTGAGTCTCCCCCACAGTTAGACGAATATTATATCTGTGATGGTGTGTCCGGATGAGTGACCACCTCGCCCCGTGTTTTTTTTGGGTAGAGTTGACCACATGTGGCTAATAAAGTTATGAGAGTTCTTTCTTATGATTTAATTATGCTTTCCACCTTTTAACCTTGGGCATCCGATGTAGTTTGATGTACGTGATGATTCACGTAAGTACTATTTCCTGATTTTGGTACTTTACTTTTGTACTCTACTTCAGTACTTTTGGTTTTGGATTGGTACTCCTTTTGACCTTTGTTTACGTTTGGCTTACTTTTCTGCCACCATTTGTACCCTCTTGCTGAGGTGTTCTGTCTTTGAAATGCCTCAGGTTCGGAGCTCTAGCAGGTAGAGGAGATGGTTTTGGAGTTCCTGTGCTACAATGTGGGATGTGGTTTTCACCTCGCCGTTGCGAGGTAGTTTGTTGTTTTAGTTTACTTTACCTAGTTCAGACATACTTTTGAATTATGTGGATTCGTGTCAGATTGTTGACGCCCATAGGGTAGTTGATTTTGGACACTTTGATAGCTGCTAGTTTGTTTTCCTTCTGATTATTTGGACTATTTGCTCTCTGGGATGTTTTATGCTAGCATTGCATGTTTGGTATTTTCAAGTATAAAAACTACTATTATTACTTCATGCATTGCATGTTTTAAAATTCAAGATCATTATATTTAGCGACCGTAAAAGCTATTTTTACTACTATTATAAACCTAGAGTCTTGCATACCATGAGTTGTCCTCTAGGGACATTTATACTCATGTAGGGTGTCTAATCTTGTAAAAGAATTATTTTCTGCGGCATATAAATACTTTTCTCGTGGACTAGATGAACCACTAGCCGAGGTATGCGGCTAACTGCTTAACTTAAACTGGATTTTTTCTCTAAATAACTTAAAGATCTTTCTTTATGTGTTAAGTATGAGTTTTACCTGAGCATTCGTAGTTATCCCCTGTTGACGTGGCATCATGACGGGGATTTTCCCTTACTCTGATATATCATCTAATACAATGAAAATGTAGGTTTTGACACTACTAGACTTCAATCTTGTCAGCTTATACAAACACACCAGGAAAACCACAAGTAAAAGTAAGAAACAGTTATAACAACCATAAATTCATATCACAACATCACACACACACACAAACACACACACACACACACACATATCATTAAATTGTCCACAAATGAGATACAAAATAATAAGTGTGTATGCCCGATACAAAGACTAATAAGAGCTTAAGCCTAATACATCATATCTCTCATGCAATCTCGCTGAAGTATTCTCAAAGTCAAACACTCGCATCTGCCTGTGGTAGAGTAGTGCTACGTTGCATCAACTCCTCAATTCCTGCCATCCTGGCCTGTAGGTCTTCCTAGACATCGTGTTACTGATCTGGCTCCTGATGCTCCTTGTGTTACAGCCACATCTGACTGTTAGTCAAAAGACTAAGTTTATTTTATCTTCCCCTCCCCTCGCAACTCCTAGGCACCAGACAGGAGGGAGAAAGAAAAATGACAACAATAACAGTGTAAACACGATAGGTGACAGGGGCTCTATCTAGCATAATATATAACCAGTACTGTATAACAATGTATAAAAGTCAATTTACACTAGCAGTTCTACTATGAGATAGAGTACCAATAAAATCAAAAAAATAAAGTAAAGCAAGTAATGTAGTGTAAGTGTAGCTATTTACCATCATAGAAAAGATAACTTAACTTATATGAATGCTCATACAAACATATAAGTTAAAGATCGAGTTTTATAAGTAACTCATCATGTAAAAAAGTTCATACTAATTTATATGATGAAGATCTTGTTGTATGCAATGTATACATATGTTATGTAATGGAATGCTTATGCTATGGTTTCATACAAGTGTAACTCACATACACACTCTGTGTGTACAAACCTTTCATTCCCACTTTTTGCAGGTAGTTAATTTCTCAGGTACCAACCGTCGTGGCTATGGTGGTAGTGGAGTGGGTGTATCCACTCCTAAGAGGTTATCCACAACCATCCTTAGACCTTTAGTATGCCTCGATGCTAAGAACACAATAACAGAGCCTCTGAGTACTTTTGCTAGAATCCATTAAACTTTTGGGCTGAGTGAAGAGTCATTAAGAAAATGTCACTAAGACATCAGTTAAGTTGGCCCTCTAGACAAGAACAACTTGCCAAGTCAACATATACATGTCGGTGTGATGACTGGGTAGTACCAAAGACCTGCCACATCATATGCACATACAAATATATCACCCCAACCAGAGACATCTGAGCCTCTAGCTCTCAGGACTATCTCATTTTTCATATCACAACCAACTGAGCCTTAGTTCCCCGGACTATCAAGTCCTTCTTAACTATAACCATCATCCACTTGGGATAATGTTCATTGGTTCTAATATCTTCTTATTTTATCTACTCTTGCTTAGTGTTTAATTGTGCTTAGATATTTAGGGTAGATCTTGAACTTCCAGAGGACTACCCAGTGAAGGGCTCGCAATGGTACCGGGTGGCAGTATGATAGGCTGAATCTCAAACTTTTCTTTCTCAAGATATTTAATACTATTGGTGGCAAACCCTACTATAAATCCATCTCTTAATGTTACTTTTAATAACCTAAGATAGATTCATAACCCTTTTTGGGGGAAAGTTGATCTACCAATTAATTAAACTTGAATGATAAGCACTCCCATAGCATTTATGTACTCTATCTCTCGCCACTGCTTGACACATTCTTCTAGGATTTCAATCAGAAGCCTAAGATTCTCCAAAACTATCATAGATCCATTTAGGATCAAGTATTATGATTATCCTCAAGGTATACCAACTAGCAAACGTTCGGTTGAACGCTGTGTAACGTTCCGAACGCTGTGTAACTACCCGTGTGGGAGTGGCCAGCTCTCAAGTCGATGACTCGAGTATGTTCAGAGAAGGACACGAGTAGTGACACATGCGTATCACTACCCGTGCGAAGTGACATGGGTAGATACACGGGCGTGTCACTACCCGTGTGTGTGTGTGTGTGTGTCGAGTTGAACTCGACGAGGTGTGTCGAGATCGATGAGGGGTGTCGAGATCGACGAAGTGTATGATACAGGTAGCGATACGGGCATGTCCCTACCCATGTGTGTGTCAAGTTGAACTCGACAGAGCGTGTCAAGATCGACAAAGTGTGTCGAGATCGACGAAATGTATGATACGGGTAGAGACACGGGCGTGTACCTACCCGTGTGTCGTTGTATCGAGTTGAGTTTGTCGAAATGTATCCAGAGAAGGACACGACAAGGGAATACAACCATGTCTTGTGGACACGGGTCGGGACACGGGCGTGTCCATACCCGTGTCGAGTATTGAACCGACACTAAAGTCGTCGTTGACGCTTCACCCAAGCAAGACACGGGTAAGGACACGGGCGTCTCCCTACCCGTGTCACTTTTCATATATAAGGGTTGTGAAAACCCTAGCCGTTTTCACTCCTCATTCCAGCCATTTTTCCTGAGAGAAACTTTTGTAAAGAGGGTAAACTGCTGGAGAAAGTCTTGGAGGAGAAGATCTGCCATCGCCGTGAAGGAGAAGATGCCATCGAGGAGGGTTACACGATCCATGGCCGAAAATAGTGGAAATGCCGGAAATGAGGTGAGCTTCCTCCCCTCTCCCTT
Source organism: Platanthera guangdongensis (assembly GCA_039583875.1). NCBI lineage: Eukaryota > Viridiplantae > Streptophyta > Magnoliopsida > Asparagales > Orchidaceae > Platanthera > Platanthera guangdongensis. Next base: position 61,247,206 of record CM077152.1, on the reverse strand, counting down.
GGTGCTAGATCTGTAGATATCTAGGTGAAATGTCGACTCCAAAGAGTCTTGACTAGCAAGATGGTGATTTCTCTAGGAAGAGGTCGTTCTAGCGCTTGTGCTCTATGGTTAGTGGTGTCTTCAACCTCTCCAATCTTCTATGCGAAGACGGGAGTTGGTTTCGTGAAGAATCATGGCCTCATGAGGGTTAATAAGGGAGGAGGAATTTCTGTGTGATTTTTGAAGACCAACTTGAGGAGGGAGATGAACCGATGTCGTTCATTCCTCTTTATGATGCGTGCAGAATCTGTGTTCTGTGCGCAACGAGCTTCTTGGCCATTTTCAGGTGTGATATGGCCAGATCTGGGCTGTCGACTAAACACGAAAGTTGAAGCCCTTGAAAATAACTTTCCAACGAATGGTTGAACGACTTCAGGCGAAGTCTGCAGCTACAGGAAAGTCTGAATGAAATTGACATCCGGCAAACCTGCATGCAGAAATTGTGTTCTGTGCGCAGCGGACTTTGAAGCCGATTTCAAATAGGATACACTCAAATATAGGTTGTGGGCTGAATATGAAAGTTGTAACCCATGGAAAGACCTTTCCATCGAGGGGTTACATGTCTTCACCGGATTCCTGTAGCTTCGGGAATCGCCGGTTGAATTTGCTGTCCAGATTTATTCTGCACTTAAATTCTGGGTTTTTTTATATAATATGGATTTGGATTCGGTGGAATCGATGTTGAACACTAACTCGAGATTTTGGTGAACTATTTTATGTTAACCACCGTAGTGCTATGAATGATGAAGATTACTAATTGGATTTCATATAACTGAATTGTGAAGCAAGCTTACTTAAACGAAATGACTTGTTAGAAATTGGTAGACTATTATATATACGCATTAAGTTATATTATGCTGAAATCATTTGGAATGATATATAGAAGGATAAACTATGACCATGAGTATGTTTGATGGTTGGAATGAAATTTAGTAGTCCAATACTTAAAGCGTAGTCTCCCTACGGGTAGTATTGTGGAAGGATGTAAGTGCAGTGTTGACCGTCACTAGTTGGGTTAGTGTTGAGATGAGGTATAGACGGACGGTTGGGCTTGGTCCTCGGTGTTCACGTCCCGGGGCTCCTTCCGTGCCGAGTGGATGGTTGGGTTGTGTCCTCGTGCTTACTTCCGAGGCCCCTTCCATGCCACGGTGATGTGGAATTTGCATGCGGTGTGAGTCGACACGCGGTGTCGTAATCCTGGGTTAAGGATAGTGTGGCAGGTCTACGGGCTTGCCGATCGTCACACCGACGGGAGTTGACAGTTAGACTTTGGTGCGGTTGGGCTGTGTCCTCGGTGTTCACGTCCCGGGGTCCCTTCCGTGCCAAGTGAACGGTTGGGTTGTGTCCTCGTGATTTCTTCCGAGGCCCCTTCCGGTTCACACAAGGTCAGTTCAGGGCTGTATTCTCGGTGCACATCTACCCGAGACCCCCGCTGGGCCATAGTACGTATGGGCTCCGCTGTTGTGTTCTTAGCGTTGAGGCGTACAGAGGCCTAGGTGAAGCAGTGTTGATGCCCACCTAGTAGTAGAGATGACCGCTCTACTGTCACCGCCTGGCCATGATAGTTGATGCCTAAGAGGTTAGCTATCTGCTCGAATAGTGGGAACTATAGTCTATGTCGACATAGCAATTGCATGTATGTGATCATGGGTGAGTCATTGCATAGCATACATACCATTTCATAACATTGCACAACAAGATCCTCATCGTATAAGTTTGTATGGGCACTCCTGTATGATGAGTTACTTTATGTAAACCGATCCTTAACTTATAAGCTTGTATGAGTATCCTTATAAGTTAAGTTACTTTCCTGCTGTAGTTACTTGTACTTGATGGTTTGATATTGTTTATGCAAAACTGCTAGAATAAAATGCTATTAATCTTATTGTACCATTACCACCTGCTTATACCTGTTATACTATTTATTATACTTTGTACCCTTGCTCTTTTCTCCGCCCGGTACCGAGGAGTTGCCGGGGGAGCGGATGTGAAGCTACTTAGTCTTTTCGACTAACGGTTACTACGTCTTCCTTTTTAGGAGGTCTCCCCGCAGGTAGAGCAGCCGCAGGCTTTGCAGCAGGACAGCCAGGCCAGGACGATAGGGCCTGAAGGGACGGTACCGTCGCTACCGTCAATTACTGATGTGAGCGTTGAGCGACTCTGATGTAGCATTTTGGGCTTTTATTAGTTGTACTCTGATATATTGTAGAAGCTTGTTTTAACTTCTTTTATTTACTGTATTTGGACTATATACTTGGTGTGGATTTGACTTCTCTTATTATATTTGGTTGGGTTGGAATATATATATATTGATATTGGTTGTAGCCGGCAGAATAGGCGTCTTATGGTATAAGTTAGCCCGTGTGCTAATGCTACCGAAAGGCGGCTGTTTTGGGCATAAGACCCCCTTCGTGCCATGTTTTGGGATCCGGGAGGGGGGAGGGGTCTTACACGCTGCTTACCCATAACTCCTTATACACTATATGTGGTGCAAACCCAAACTATACAAATATGTATGCTCCAAGATTTAATACTGAGGTGCGCATGATCAAGTTAGCGTTCTACTATCATTTTCCAAGCTACATTTGAATTATAAGTGTTATTGTTGGTCAAATCAATAAATTGCATTTTTACTAAATACATACCAATCTTTAAATATAACAATATATGTACAGCTCATATTCGCCGAGGGTGGATCAACTCAGAGCCAGGTTAGCAAGAACTCTATGTCAGCAGGTCAAGGAAGTGGTCAGATACATCAGTTAAGACTGTAGAATACATGAGCGAGTATGACGAGCTCTCCTCATATACTTGTTAGATAGGCGATTAAGGAAGATACTCAGCCAAGCAGGGCGAGTTTCCCCAGAGGTTGCCTAGTCGCCGGTATGGGTTGGACTTTAAATAAGACCACCTCTTGGTTATCCTATAAATATGAACACAGGGGTATGAGTATTTGGACTTCGTGATCTCGCAAAAGATCTCGACTGTACCTTTTTCTGGACTTCTAGCCGTGGGAGATAGTGATCATCCCCTTGATCATTATCCTCTGATAATTGTCAACTAGTGTCCATCTTGTACCCTGCTCAGCCATCTTTGGTTGTGGAGGGGAAGCTTCTTTCAAGCATCTTGGTATGTGGTGAGACCTCCATACTACAACACCTAGGGTCCTTCTAGTTGTTCCTCTATTTTTGTGTCTGAGCCTGTCAAGCCTTCAAGCCTGACCACTGGACCAATTACTTTAGGCTACATTGATCCAAATTTTGGTTAAGGATTTTTCTGACTTCAACACTTTGGTGTAGTGAGCGTAGATCATAGCCAAGAAGGAAAGTTTTTGCCAGTAGGCGAGATGGCGGATCTTTGTGAGACTGGAGAGATAATTAGCAACTTGGAAGGAGATAGCGGCTTTGTGACTGCGGTGGTTTTTGAGGAGTTCGCGCGGAGGATCAAGAGGGCAATACTCGCAGGGTTCTCTCCTCACGCTGACGTCATGATGACCTCACATCATCGCGTGAGTCCATCCAAGGAAGGAGAGTCACCCAGGCGACAAGGGAAGGAGCGAGTAGAAGAAGAACCAGAGCGACTAGTGTTGTCGAGGTACTCCCCGATAAGCTATTAGGGCATCAGGTTTTAAGATGTGAAGAACCCGACGAGGTTACATGATACTCGGGAGGTGGAGAGAATGAAGGAGATACTTGCCAGTATGTAGTCCATCGTCGACAAAGAGGAGGATTGATGCAGGCCTAAGCGTCGTCGCCGGGAGACCTACGGACTAGTACGTTCGCCTCTCGATGATTTAAAATCGACACTCGCACATAAGTTTTCGCAGCGCACACTTCAAGCAATTTTATCATGATTATGCTAACGCACGGGTAGCCAAACCGTTTAGGGACCGAATAGAGGCTATAGGCCAATATCCGTTCCGGCTAAAAGGATCAATATTAGATCCGACCGAGCTGGTTGTACCAAAAGAGATCTACCAAAAATTACGATCAGGAAAATAGTAGATCTCTCCCAACAAAAAGCTACGAGGTTCGCCAAACCTTTCGAAAATAAATCAATTAAGATGAACACAAGTCAATTGAAAATAAACCACGATCTATTTCCAAGCTTAGAAATCCAACGCAACAATTGGCCGCCACAAGAATATCCAAGAGGGAAATCACATGGGAGTAGAAGTTTCATTACCCAAGTCGGAATGGATGATTCCGACTATCTCACTTGGAACGCTCGTCCACGGCTCTGTCGGAGTTACGCCGGATGGAGAAAAGTTCTTCCGCCGTCGTCGCGTCCCGCTTGTGGTGGTCGGATGTAGACTTGAAAGGGGAAGGGGAGGGGGTCGGATTTGTGGTTGGTGGAGGAAGGGAGTTGGCGGCGGCTAGAGTGGGAGATGGTGGTGGCCGAGAGGGGGCTTGTGAGGGGTGGCGGCTTGGAATGGTGGAGGGCTGGTGACCGAGTTGTGAGGGGGAAGAAGGGGAGAAGATGGCGGCTTGGGAGGGAGGAGGGCTTGGGCGGCCGAACCTAAGAGGAAGAGAGAGGAGAAGGAATTAAGGGGGAAAGCTTTTAGGGTTTCAAAGTCACATTCAAATTGCCTTCATAATGAATATCCTATGCCTTATATAGGCTTACAATAATGGCTAGGCTACATGCAGCCCATAAAAATAAACATGCACTCTAAAGTTTAAACCATAAGGAAATAATTAAACAAGCTTAAGCAAATAACAAAATAAATTTATCCAGATAAATTTAATAGTAATCAACTAATTATTATGAAGCGATCTTGCACCGAGGGCGGAGGTTGTAGCATCGCGCCACACAATCACCATGACGACGCAAGTCTTTTGAAGGCGACGAAGGAGGATCTTCCGCTAGCATGCCACCATAATTAGCAATTTGTGGGACGACGTATCCATCAATCCTCCCCCGCTCGAAAGGACTCATCACCGATGAGTTGTCTTGAAGGTACCATCGAAGAAGAGCGTCATCCAATAGAGCCACCTCCGATTCCGGGAGCCAAGAGTCATCGGAGGCGGGACGACCGCGCCATCGAATCAAGTAGCGGTGCACATCGCCATCTGGAGAGGGAAGCACTTCATCCTGTAAAATCCTATCTGGCAAAAAGTGTGTCCGGGGGAACCTGGGAAAAGCGTTAGGCAACACGGGAGGAAAAGCATTTTCTTCAACATTCAACGTACCTCCATTGGAGACCGATGGAGGGAGCGATCCAGTAACACCCTTGACCCCAAACCCATTAGAACCTGTAGTGGAGCTAAACAGACAGGAAGATAGTTCTTGCGGCGGAGCAACATATGGCGTTAAATCCGAAACATTAAAAACAGGGGAAATACCCCAATCAGTTGGTAATTCCAAAAGAAATGCATTGTCTCCTAATTTCTTTAAAAGCCGATAAGGTCCCGCTCGCCTATCCGCTAACTTTTTTAAGGTGCCCGTAGGCAACCGTTCAGGGATGAGACGCACCATGACTAGATCACCAACTTTTAAGTGAGAAGCTCTCTTATGTACGTTAACATGAGCTTGATAAGACACATATTATGTGGTTAGCGTGTCCTTTATGTGCTTATGCAGATTATGAATATGAGAGGCAAAATCTAGTGCAAATTGACTTGATTTAAATGACGGCGGTAAAGGAATCAAGTCGAGTGGCACCGGTGCTTTATATCATGCACGATCTCATTCGGAAACAAGTCAGTGGACCGATTTTTGGAATTATTATATGCTAGCTGGGCATGAGGAAGGAGAAGGTCCCATGTACCCTTGTGGTCTCCCATAAGGCATCATAGTAAACTACCTAAACTTCTGTTTACCACTTCCGTTTGCCCATCCATCTGCGGATGGTAGGCTGACGAGAACAGAAGTTTGGTGCCCATAATCCTCCACAAGGTCTTCCAAAAATAACTAGTAAACTTCACATCCCTATCGGTAACTATAGATTTTGGAACGCCTCGATGGCCAACTACTTACTTAAAATATAATTGTGCAACATGTGACGGATCGTTGGTTTTATTACACGCGATAAAGTAGGCCATTTTGGAGAAGCAATCGACGACGACCAAGATAGAGTCATGACGTCTAAACGTGACAGATAGGCCTAGAATAAAATCCATACTAACGTCTTCCCAAGGTATGGATGGAATCGGAAGAGGGGTATAAAGTCCCGCATGGGTTTTGTTACCCTTGGCCAATTGGCACGCTCGACAACTACCCACGATCTTGTTAACCATTGACTTAAGACCGGGCCAATAAAACTTGTCTTCTACTAATGTGATTGTTTTGTCACGGCCAAAATGTCCACCTAACCCACCACTATGCAACTCCCAAACAATGAAGTGACGTAGGGAGGAACGCGGAATACACAACTTTAAGTGGTTGAATAAATAGCCGTCATGAATATAATAAGACGTAATGGTCGTAGGCGAGTTGTCTTGAGTGGCTAAATAAATATCCTTAAAATCCGGATAGTGGACATACTCATCTTTAATTCTATCGAAGACGATCACCTTAACTTCTATCGTAGACAATAATAAAGAGACACAACTAAGAGCGTCGGCTACGCGGTTGAGAGTACCCTTAAGGTGTTTGATGATGAATGTGTACTCCTGAAGATAGGAGACCCATTTGGAATGTCTAGGGCTAACCTTAGTTTGAGAGTTAATAAACCTCAATGCTTCATGGTCGGATAAAATGACAAATTACTTAGGGAGTAAGTAGTGCCGCCAATATTGGAGGCACCTAATGACTGCATAAAACTCTCGATCGTAATTAGAATAATTCAATTTAGGCCCTGCGAGTTTCTCACTGAAATACCCAATAGGGTGGCCTTCCTGACTCAATACACCACCAATTCCCACACCAGACGCATCACATGATAACTCGAAGATTTTATTAAAATCTGGCAATCACAGTAGGGGAGCTTCCGATATACATGATTTAATGGTGTTAAACGCTTTAGCGGCTGAAACCGTCCAAGAAAATCCACCCTTTTCATGCACTCAGTAATGGGGGCCATGATGCTGCTAAAATCTCTAATGAATCGGCGATAAATCGCATCTAGACCATGGAAACTCCTAGCATCTCGAATATTGGCGGGCTCTGGCCACTCCTTAATAGCTTGGACCTTCTTGGGGTCAACATGTATGCCCTCCGAACTCACTATATATCCAAGAAACTCGACAGACGACACATGAAATGTACACTTCTTAATATTAATGAATAATTTATCTGTCCTCAAAGTGGTAAGGATAATCTTCAGATGTGCCTCGTGATCGTTCGTAGATGTGCTAAAAACTAAAATATCATCAAAATACACTACTATGAATTTGCCCATATACGGTTGGAAGACGTGAGTCATCATCCTAGAAAATGTGCTCGGGGCATTGGAAAGCCCAAATGGAATCACTAACCACTCGTAGAGGCCCTCCTTTGACTTAAAAGTCGTCTTCCACTCATCCCCTTCCCTAATTCGGATCTGATGGTAGCCACTTCTAAGGTCCAATTTCGAGAAAATCGTGGCACCCGCCAACATGTCCAACAAATCGTCCAAGCGAGGGATAGGAAAATGATACTTAACAGTAATTTTATTAATGACCCTACTATCCACACACATCCTCCAAGAGCCGTCTATCTTAGGAGCAAGCTAGGCGGGTACGACATATGGGCCCGTGCTATGACGAATGAATCCCTTTTGCAATAAATCAGAAATTTGTGTTTGTAGTTCTAAGTGTGCGGAGGGGTTTAACCGGTAGTGAGGAAGGTTGGGCAAAGTGGAACCCGGGATGAAATCTATCGCGTGTTGGATGTCCCGCATGGGGGGTAACTCGAATGGTAGCTCGTTCGGGTATACATCCTTAAAGTCATCTAGGAGCTTTCTCAATGCCGGTGGTAAATTATCAAAAGACGTCGCATCTTCCTTAGCCTGCAAACAAACTAAAGCATATATGATGCCATCCATAAAGGGGTTACGAGCCAATTCCTTCCTGCCTATCAAACTTAACGACTTCTTTTCGACCGGGACAACCGTATCCTTAGAGGGAACTGAGGGATCCTTAGGCGGAGTGGGTTTTAAAATTATGGTCTTTCCATTAAATTTAAATTCGTAAGTGTTGGCGTGGCCAAAATGGGTAACATCATGATCATAAAGCCAGGGTCGGCCTAACAAGACGTGACAAGCATCCATAGGGATGACGTCGCACCAAATCTTCTCCGAATAAGCCTTGATGGTAAGGGGTACCAAACAACGCTTCGAAACCGGGAGGGACGACTTATCTACCCATGTCACCTTATAAGGGTGAGGGTGCGGCTCAGTAACTAAAGACATTCGGGTCATCGCCGCTTCAGAAACGACGTTCATACAACTACCACTATCTATGATCAGCATACACCATTTCTCTCCACTCTTAAAATGCAACGAAAATATATTTGTCCTATTCCAGTCATCTAATGCCCGCGGAGTCGCCAGAATACACCGCATGACCATCATATTATGCTCGTCCTCCATATCACTAGGCACTCCTTCCGACTCGCTATCGTCTCCCGCCTCATAGATAAGGTCATCAGACTCACCGGTGGAATCTAACAGGGCTAAAGGCTTGGGCTTAGTAGGACACTCACTAGCGTAGTGACCTTGAATCCCACAAGCGAAACAAGTAGCGTTCATTTTGTTGACTCGTCCTACTTGGACTCTCTCACCCGTCGGATTTCTACTATTCCTGATGGTCACGACTATGGAGGTCGAGTCGGTGGACCGGATCTTCCCCGTGTCCTTATATGTGGAAGTGGGAGGTGGTCCTAAGATGGACTTTCCCTTCTGGAATGAGCGAGACTTATGTTTATGCGAGTTGTGCTTCTCAATATCTAATGCAGCGTTAAACGTGACTTGCAAGTCGGTGTGGCCATATCGCAGCAATTTTCCCTGGATGTCGGGGTTCAACCCCTTACAAAACCTAGAGAGGGTGATCTCGGGCATCTCTTTCACTCCACACATAACCATCATGTCCTTAAGCGGGCTCATATACTCCGAAACTGACCTATTCCCTTGCTTAAGGGTAGCCAAATCATCAAACATCTGTGTTCGATGATATGTGGGGACGTACTGTTCTGTCAGCAAAGCCTTCATGTCTGCCCAAACAACGGGTAACTCTCCATTCTCGACTCTCAAACGCCGCTCCTCATTCAACCAAAATATCTTTGCTCTACCTAACAATTTCATCCTTGCCACGCGCACCTTATCCGCGTCGTTCAGATTGTACCACTCGAAGTAGCACTCTATCTCCATAACCCAGTCTTGGAAAACTTGGGGTTCTCCCAACCCATCGTAGGATGGGGGTTTGACGCGGACGACCCTAGTAAGATCAAACTCGTATGGTGCCCCCTGGGCGTGTTCATGATTAGGGTTATTATTTCCTTCTGCCCGTTGGTTTGCGGGTTGATTACGGGGATTCCCAAGGTGGAATCTCATCTCGTGCAGTGTCTCCCTAATAGCCGTCATTTGCTCCGTGAAATCCTGGAGGAGTTCCTCAAGTGCTGTAAGACCGTGACCCGCATCCCGTTCGTCCTCCATATTGGAAGAAGATGGGGAATACTTCATGCCTAATCTAGTGTGCATGCAAAATAGAAGAAGTTTTGTCCGGCGAAGGTGACACACAGAAAGGATTGTTCCCGCTAAAATAACAAAGGTCGAAAATATGTTTTTGTGATTTTCTGGAAGAAAATATTGCGTAGATTATTAATTTTTTTTTTGAAATTTTTCAGCAGAAATACAAAAATCAGGCCGCTATTGGCAGACCAGAATTTTTTTTTGTATTTTTGGTAAATAAACGTGCAAGATAAGTGCACACAAACAACAGGGGGAGGGTGCCAATTAGGGAATTTACTGGAACCTCCCTCTGATACCAAATTGATGCAGGCCTAAGCGTCGTCGCCGGGAGACCTACGGACTAGTACGTTCGCCTCTCGATGATTTAAAATCGACACTCGCACAGAAGTTTCTGCAGCGCACACTCCAAGCAATTTTATCATGATTATGCTAACGCACTGGTAGCCAAACCGTTTAGGGACCGAATAGAGGCTATAGGCCAATATCCGTTCCGGCTAAAAGGATCAATATTAGATTCGACCATGCGGGTTGTACCAAAAGAGATCTACCAAAAATTACGATCCGGAAAACGGTAGATCTCTCCCAACAAAAAGCTACGAGGTTCGCCAAACCTTTCGAAAATAAATCAATTAAGATGAACACAAGTCAATTGAAAATAAACCACGATCTATTTCCAAGCTTCGAAATCCAACGCAACAATTGGCCGCCACAAGAATATCCAAGAGGGAAATCACACGGGAGTAAAAGTTTCGTTACCCAAGTCGGAATGGATGATTCCGACTATCTCACTTGGAACGCTCGTCCACGGCTCCGTCGGAGTTATGCCGAATGGATAAAAGTTCTTTCGCCATCGTCGCGTCCCGCTTGTGGTGGTCGGATATAGACTTGAAAGGGGAAGGGGAGAGGGTCGGCTTTATGGTTGGTGGAGGAAGGTAGTTGGCGGCGGCTAGAGTAGGAGATGGTGGTGGCCGAGAGGGGGCTTGTGAGGGTGGCGGCTTGGAATGGTGGAGGGCTGGTGACCGAGTTGTGAGGGGGAAGAAGGGGAGAAGTTGGCGGCTTGGGAGGGAGGAGGGCTTGGGCGGCCGAACCTAAGAGGAAGAGAGAGGAGAAGGAATTAAGGGGGAAAGCCTTTAAGGTTTCAAAATCACATTCAAATTGCCTTCATAATGAAATATCCTATGACTTATATAGGCTTACAATAATGGCTAGGCTACATGCAGCCCATAAAAATAAACATGCACTCTAAAGTTTAAACCATAAGGAAATAATTAAACAAGCTTAAGCAAATAACAAAATAAATTTATCCAGATAAAATTGATAGTAATCAACTAATTATTATGAAGCGGTCTTGTGCCGAGGGAGGAGGTTGTAGCGTCGCGCCACACGATCACCATGACGACGCAAGTCTTTTGAAGGCGACGAAGGAGGATCTTCCGCTAGCATGCCGCCATCATTAGCAATTTGGGGGACGACATCTCCATCAAGGATCCCTTTCTGCGATGGGGTGTTAGTAGTCCCAGTACTGGAAGGCTTTAGAGAGCCAGTCCCGAGCTACTATTCTAGAAGAGATGACCCAGTTAGGCATGTACAGTGGTTCGTGAATGTGGTGTCCAGCCGAAACATGACAGTCGTGTTCAAGTACAGATTCTTCTCCATCACCTTCGAAGGGAAGACCAGAGATTGGTTCCAACAACTTCTGGGAGGTTCCATCTATTGCTTTGAAGGCCTGCGCCGAAATCTGATGGCGAGATTTGCAACATCCAAGAAAAGTAAGAAGGAGGCAATTGCCCTCTTCATAATCTTGCAAGGGAAGCAGGAGAGGCTCAGCCACTACATCGACCGATTCTAGGAGAAGGTTCTGGATATTGAGGTGGTGGACGACTTTACCTTACAGCTGGCCATGATGTTCGGCCAGAAGCAAGGTCTCTTCAGCATAGAGATTGGCTCAAAGCCCCCAGTTGTAACATCCCGACTTTTATTGGGCCATCAGAATCCTAGTGGTCCCAATAGAAGTGACCCGAATCTATATCCACGGCCCACACTCGGGTAGAAGGTAACCCTAAACAAGGTATATAGAGCTAGAAAACTCCAAATTGAGTTCTGTTAGTTCATATGGCTTCGTATAATCAATCCAAGTGCATTGGAACTCGTTTCGTTGAATTCCGAAGTCATATGGTAAGGCCATTCCCCGTAAAACGTCGCAAAAATGAGAATCTCGGATAATGACCTAGAGAACTCTGATTTGAGTTCGGTCAGTTCATATGACTTTGTATAGTCAATACGAACCTACTGGAACTTGTTGCGTCGCATTTCGAAGTCTAATGACGAATATAAGCAATTTGACAGTTTTAGAGCGCTACGACGCGCAAATTTTGGATAATTCGTAAATGAACTCCGATTTGACCCCGATCAGTGGCATTAGACTCGTATGATCAATACGAAGTCAACCAAGTACGTTCATGTCATTTTTAGTGATGTATAGTCAACCCATGGTCAAATCAAGCATAATGATACACCAAAAAGCGTGCACACACAAATTATGGCATGACATCCCAACTTTGACACGACTCTCAATGGCATGGACCTATTTTGACTTTGACCAGCAAGGGTGTAACGCCCTCGATTTTTCGATATTTATTTTAATTCCTTTAGTGGTGTATTTTTGACTTCAGAGAGTTACGTTGATGCATAGTTGACAGTTACCGTTGCTGGATGGTGACTTTTGCTCATTTGGTATCTGAGGTTTTGGCTTAGAATATTACTATGACTAAATTCTAGTATGTTTTTAAGATTTCTCTCGCGAGCCGGGTTTGTTTTGGAACTCGGTGGAGCTTTTTTGGGATACTTGGTGTTTTGACTTCGGGAGTTTTTACTCGAGTTTCAGTTTGTCGGATTTTGATTTCGACTCCGATGTTGGATTCGTAGCATCGATATTTAGTTTTGGTGCAAATTTCGTGGAAATCCGAGATGAATTAGAATTTCCATTTGTTTGGACGTTTAGTGTAATAATAATATATTATTTTATTTTATTTAAATAGTATAAGTATAAATACCCTTACGATTTAGATGGAACCCTATTCATCATCTCTCCCAAAGTTGTCAAATCGAATCGCGAAAGAGAGAAAGCGGCGAACCTTGCAAAGCTTTCGGTCGCTGATTGAAGGAGCTTCGATGCCCGAAATCGTCGTCGGAGGGTAGATTTGGATAGCTCTCGCCGAGATATACATTTGTACGTTGAGTTTTTCCCATTTCTTGAATTTTCGGGTGTTAGGTTATTCGATTTTGACTCTCGTTTGCCCCAAAAAGTTTCAGGAATCGTTGCCTAGGTGTTCTTGTGGCCAGATTCTTGAGGAGGAGTGCTTGCGTGGCCGGTTTTTCGGTGATTAGAGGCAAGTTGTGATTTCTTCCCCTTTTTTATGTCTCTCATTGTTCGTTTACTATATATATTCTTCCCTCCTTAGGGTTAGGAGTAGTGTAGGGATTCAGCCAAGCTTGATCTGCTGCGTAGCGTAGGATTTTCAGTTAAGTTTAATCTGTCGTATATAATAATCAACCTAAGTTTAATCTGTCGATTATATGACATATAGTCTAAGATAAATTCATCGTACATGACTGTCTAAGTAAAGATAAAGTCATCGTATATGCCAGTGAGTAGAATTCGTCAAATATGAGTTTTTGGCTAAGGCAAATTCGTTGAGTATTCTCGACGAATTCGTCGAGTATCAGTCTTGGCATTGAGTGAATGTGACTGGGCGTCGAGATCATCGAGTGATCTGTGAGTCTAAGTCAAAATATCAATATATAAGGCTCAAAATAAATTTTTACAATTATATCTAGGGGTTTGACCTTAAAATATCACAATTAAAAATATTTGCAGAAATGCCTTTATTAGTACTAATAAGACAACTAATCATCGAAAAATTCCAAGAAAAATTACAAGTGCTCAAAATACTGAAATACATGTCCAAACAATTTCTCATAATTTTCCAAGTATTATTAATCATGCTTTTAATCAAAACCAAATAAGGGTATAAATGGAATTTACACTAGTTCACATGAAATAATTCCCAAAAATTTTCACTAATTTTTTCAGAGAAAAGAAGTAATATTTTAGGGCTTGTGACAAAGATTTAGAATTTTCCAAGTTCATATGCCATAATTTCCTATTATGAAACATAAATGTATTAAATTTGAATTAAATCTAAACTATAAGAGTTTTATTTCCAAAAATCCTAATTTTTCTATGGAAGGTGTATTCCATCGTCATAAACCCCTAGACAAGATTTTATTGAAATTCAATGAGTCAAATAGGGTTACTTTCTCATTTTTGCATTTTTGCTATAAGCACACCAAAGGCACCTCTACCTTCAACTTACATGTTGGATTCACCAACATACAGAGGTCCAAATGACCCTAAAGTTTTACCAAGGTCCTAAGTTGATATTAGGATCAATCCACCCAAATTTGGGGGCCATTGGAGTTGAAAATCTCCCTAAATTGTCTTTATTTGATAAATCAAATTTTAACTAAAACTATAGAAAAATGTCTTCCAAAAATTTTTATTTTTGGGCACAGTCTAAGTATATGATATACACATGCATGATCCAAATTTCAGTGCATGTGGAGTTGTATTTTAGCCTAGTCACTCATTTTAATTTCTATCCCTAGTTAAGAGCAGTCTCAGTAGAATGATCCTACAAGGAGCCATACTGCTCCAAATCACATGATTAAAGTGTCAAATTAAATCAAAGACCTAGGGCTACTTTTTCTATGTTGAAGACTTTCTCTGAATTACCTCTAAGGGGCTTAAAATTAACATGCAAATCACTGTAATATATGCGACAGAATAATGAATTAAATTAATATATCCTATAGTTTAATACAAATTAAACGGACGACATCAGATCATCGTCCCAGATGAGCCAACGGCCCAGATAGATCCCGACTGGGCCACCTTGATTCCCTATTTCCGGCCACCTGGGATGCCGCCACCGCAGACGATTATCACCACCACCTCCTTTGAGGTGGTGGCTGGGGTTTCCCGACGACATGGCCGCCGGAGGCGGCTCCTCCGGTGAACCCGAGCAAGAATAAAAAGCTCGGAAATTATCTCATTCCTCACATGGCATCGGTCTCAATTGACCCCGATATCACTTTTAATGGATCTAGAGAGCTAGCATAGAGGGAGAGGAGGAGAATCGGACCTGTAACCATGCTTGGCGGCGGGTGCGGTGGTGGTGCGCCATGGCCGATCGATTTTCTGGTGAGCTAACTCCTGAGCTCGTTTCTCCACTATTTGCCTTGATCCAGGGCTCGAATTCCACTCCTCGGGACCTTTTGAAGCTAATGGTAGTGTCAAACTTGGCTGGAAATTGCTGTATAACTGGTTATCATTATGGGGGGAACCACTATATTTCTTGTGTATTCTGTGATTGTGCTTTATTTTGTGATTTAATTTTTGCTTATGATGTGATTATAATTATCTGTTTTAATTCTATTAATAACCTGTGTAAATGAAAATTCTGTGAATTATGTAGTTAGTTTTTAAAAAAATTTAATCTCTATTCAACCCCCTCCACATCTAGAGAAAAATTTGAGGATAGCCAACTATTCTCCCATTTCACACCTGACTGAAATTTAATTTCATGATCACTACTAATTTTGACCACATAATTTCCCATTTCATTCTGGATTTTCCTGACAAAGGTAGTGAATATGTCTAGGGCATCTGACTTTTTAAGAAAGAACACCCATGTGAATCTATAAAAATGATCAATAATAATAAGTGTATAAAATTTCCCTCCTAAGCTGTGAATTGGCATAAGACATAACAAATCTATGTGCAACAAGTGTAAACACCTTGTGTAATCTTTAACATCAACTGGTTTGAAGGAAGCCTGTGTTTGTTTGCTCATTTAGCATGCATGATAAAGGCTATCTTAGACACAATTCCACTTGAGACCCTCTCTAACTAAGTTTTCTGACATGAGCTTATTAATAGTCTGATAATTAATATGAGCTAGTCTCTTGTGTCATTGCATACAGAGAGATGCTCGATTCTTAGCTATAAGACATATAGATGAATCAGAATTTATGCACACAAAAAAATAAGTCAATAAATATTCTCACTTTGTGTGCTAGTTTGTATAATCTCTGAATCTTCAGATTTCTTAATCAAGCACTCATCCTTATGGAGTTCAATCACATAGCCAAGATCACACAGTTGACTAATACTTATCAGATTGTGTTGCAATCCTTCCACATAAGCTACCCTTATGATAGTGACTATGTCATTAGAAATCTTACCATAGTCTTTAGTCTTTCCTCTATCAAATATGCCAAAAATCACTTTTAGACTATCTTCTACTGAGGAATATTCTTTCAATAGGCTCCTTGTTCCAATCATGTTACTGGAACATCCACTGTCCAAATACTATATGGGAGTGTAATTAGACTTTAGACATACCTGTAAAAGTAAACCACCTTCTCTTAGGCACCCAAACCTTGTTGGGCCCTAGATTCTTGTTAGCCTTAAAAACTTGATTCAGCTTCTGACTATTCTGATGCGCAAGATAGATCTTTTCAAGGTTGCATGCTAGTCTAACATTTGTTGCCCGTGGAACTATTGGGATGAACCAACAATCAATGAATAAGTGACCAATTTTTCCACAACACCAACATTCAAACTTATTGTACCTTCTCTTTGGGCTCACAAAAAGAATTGGATGATTCTTCTTATGAGCAGAACGATTTCTGAATGGCAATGCATAAGATTCCTTGCATGGCATGTGCTTGTGTGCTGAATTTGACTTGGATTGCATAACCACCGCCTTGTCTTTCCCTGCAATTATTCTAATAGATACTTTCTCTTTGTCTTTGGTACTTGTGTTGGCCCCAAACACAAAGGGACCATTATTTCTCATCTCAATTTTTTCATGAGCCCCTTTGAAAGCACTTTTTCCATAGTGCACATCTTTTGTTCCAATTGTTGAGCATTCATTTGAGAAATGTACATAAATGGACTCTTGATCATACTTGTTGAATGGTAGAATTACATTCCTAAAGTTAATCTTTTTGTCCAAGAGCTTATTCTATTTTACTGCTTGTTATATCCCAAGCCTTCCTTATGAACTAAGGAAAACCCATCTACTAATGGAAGGACTGTCTTGGGCTTGTAGAAGCTTGCAACTAGCTACCTCTCTATAGGAAACTTGTTCTCCAACTCTAAGATTTTCCTGTACATTAATTTCAGGGAACTTGATTGATCTCCAACTTTCTTCAGTGATTCAATCTCCCTTGCTTGTGCCTTGAACAACTCTTTTCCATCTACCAAGGCTTTCAGTAAGTTCCCAAACTAATTTATTAGCTCAACATTTGAGCTTGCATTGAAGTTCTTTTTAAACAATCTGAAGTCTGAGTTTTATTGAGTTAGATGTTGGATACATTGGAATAAATGTACCTGATTTGAAGAAGCCTCACCCTACTCAATGATATACATCAAAATGTATTTGATGTGTTTTGAGTTTAGTTGTGCAGGTTAAGTATTTGCAGGGAAAGCTGAAAAGTTTCTAATTCCATGTGTCGACACCTAGAAGAAAAGTGTCGACAAAGGATTGTGTCGACACCCAGAGAAGCAGTGTCGACACTTGGAGTAATTGTGTTGACACCAGGAATGCAGAGTCGACACCAGAAGGGAAGTGTCGACACATACAGGCTGTGTCGACACACAATGAAGAAATGTCCAGTGAAGCAGTGTCGACACTTAGAATCAGTGTCGACACCCAGAGGAACTTTGTCGACATCTGAAAGTGTCGACACTTGGAGGCTGTGTCGACACTCAGCAAAACTTCAACAGAATTCTAAGTACAAGTGTCGACACAAAGGAGATGTGTCGACACTCAGCCAAAGTCTCAACACATGAAGAAAGTGTCGACACAAGGAGCTATGTCGACACTCAGCAAATTTCAATAAAGTCTAAGTACAAGTGTCGACACTAAGAAAATGTGTCGACACTCAACAAGTATCAACACAGAAGGCAAGTGTCGACACTAAGAAAATGTGTCGACACTCAGCGAGTATCAACACAAGAAGACGTGTCGACACAAAGGAGTTGTGTCGACACTTACAAGAATTCAACTAAGTACTAAAGAACAAGGAGTTGTGTCGACACACAATATCAGTGTCGACACATGTTGAAGAAGCAGTGTCGAGAAGCAGATTCTACTACACAAGGAGTTGTGTCGACACCATGAAGGATAGTGTCGACACTTAGTCAACTTGTGTCGACACTTAGTCTATAAGTGTCGACACTTTCGGACAGTTACAGAAAATTCAAGAAGTGACTGGATGACTTGACAGCTGTCATTCCAGCCAGTCTACTGCAACTGTCAGAGTTGTCAGAAAGTCGTTAGAAACCGGATTAGCCGGTCACCATGAAGAAGGCCTATATATAGGCTTATTCTGTCAACAGAAGGGGAATATCAAGCAATTCATTGAAGAATCAATTCAAGTGAAGATCTAAGTAGTTGGAGAGAGAGAGCTCCTTCCAAGAAGACAGCTGTTGAACCAGGCTGTGAAGAAAGTTTCAGACTTAGTTCTGATTCTTAAGTTAGCAGTGATTGAAGATCAGCTGCATAGAGTATCAACCCTACTGTGTTCTACATTCAAGAAGCTTTGAAGGAAGCCAAGGGAGGTTGATCTCAGCAGAGTTCTTTCAAGAACTCATCAAGAAACCTGTCAACTCTTCTCTCTTATTCTAAGTTGAGGTTATATACATTGCATTTTTAATTTCTTGTAGGATCTTAGGGATCTGAGTTATAAGCCTGAAATTATAAAGGCTGAGTGGTAGGGCTTGTGTGCCTGAGTGTAGGAGATTCATTTCTCTGAGTGTAGGCCTTGTGGCTGAGTGTAGGTCTTTGTGAAGACTGAGTGGTAGGGCTGTTGAGCCTGAGTTGTAGGAGTGGGATCACTCTGAGCTGTAGGAACCTGGTTGGGGTTCTGAGTGTAAGATCTAAGGATCTGAGGAATAGTGAAGGAGTTTGGCCGAATCTAGTACACTACTAGATAGGCGAAGGGGGAAAGTGGATGTACCAAGACCTTGTGAAACCACTATAAAACTATGTGTACTCTGTGTATGTGATTGATACTGTGTATGCTGTTTATAGTTCTGTGAAATCTGTGATATAATCTGCCTAAAAGTTTAAAAAGATTAAGTCACCTATTCACCCCCCCCCCTTTAGGTGATTAGGTACAATTTCTTTCAAGTGATATCAGAGGCAGGTTACTCAAAAAGGACATAACTGTCTGAGTAAAAGATCCTGTTGGCAGATTCAGTATAATCAAGTGCAGAATCAATAAAATCAAGAAAATGGGTTCCACAGAGAATCACAAAGAACTTGGATCCATGAAGTTGCCAATTTATAGAAAGGAGATTTTTGGCATCTGGAAAGAAAGGGTTAGACTATTTATGGAAGCCTCTGACCCTAGAATATATATCACAGTCAAAGAAAGGGCCATATGTGCCTATAAAAGTATCAGTCCTGGATGCAAATCAGAGAACTCCTAAGGACTTTTCAGAGATGACTAAAGATGAGATTATTCTGGCCACCATGGACAAGAGGGCCCAGAATATTATTGTGAGTGCAATAGATGATGCCACATTCCCGAACTTGATTCACTGTAAAACATCAAAGGAAATGTGGGACACACTGATAGTGTACATGGAGGGCTCTGAAGAAGTTAGACAGGACAGAAAGTCTTTACTAAATCAGGAGTATGAAAGTTTCAGACAAGGCATGTCTGATAGTATAACAGAATGCTACAAGAAATTCTATAGGATTGTCAATGAGTTGATGTCTTATGGAAGAGAATTCAGCAACTATGAGCTGAATGATAAGTTCTTGAGATCCCTAACTAAAGACTGGGATACTAAAATTTGTGTCATAAGGGAAATTGACAAGTTAGCAGATATTCCTCCTCCAACATTATTTGGAAAGTTGTTATCCTATGAAATGCAGCTAATGGTTAGGAAAGAGGAGGAGAAGACTACCAGATTTGAGCATAAAGAAAGAGCAGTGGCATTCAAGACAAAAGCCACCAAGAAATATAAAAGCAAGTCTCCATCTCCACCCCCAAAAGTTGCTGAGACTGAGACAGATAAGTCAGAAAGTAAGAATTCTGAAAGCAGTGAGAGTGATGAGGACTTTGCAGCTTTCACAAGACATTTTCAGAAGTTCCTAAAGAATAAACAGTGGAGGTCTAAGCCATCCACTTCACAGAAGTCATCAAAGAATGACAGGAGAAAGCCCAAGTCAAGTAGAACTACATATTCAAAGATAGTTTGTTATTGTTGTAATAGACAAGGACATGTTGTTGCTGACTGTCCAGAGAAAAGGAAAGAGTCTACTGATAAGAAGAAGACTCAAATCAAGGGCAAAAATGAAAGGTCTTTTGTTGCTAAAAAGGACAAAAGTCTGTCAGATATATCTTCTTCAGAAACCTATTCAGAAGCTGAAGCTTACATTGGACTGTTTGCTAAAGAAGAGGAAGAGGAGTTCATCCAGTTAATGAACTCTATATATGAGCAAGAGGACAATCAGTGCCAGGGACTGATGGTCTTATCAGAAGGAGACAAAATCCAGGATCAGCCTGGACCAAGTCAGGTACAAAATTGTTCTGCTGATTCAATTTCTAGTACTGAGTCAGATTCAGATACATCATCATCAAGTGATGAGAGTGGATCTGAATCTGAAGGAGATATTCATCAATTAATTGATGAATATAGAGTAGTGTTGCAAGCTTTGAAGAAAAGCAAATCCTTGACCAAGAGTCAGGCTAAGGAGATTGCTAATCTCAAAGTGGCTGCAACAGATTTTGATAAGTTGATTGATCAAAAACTAAATGAAATAGCCAGGCTGAACAACATAACTATTATTCAGATGGGGACTATAACATTCAAGAATGATCAAATCAGAAATCTGGAGATTTGTCTTCAGAAGGAGAGAGATATAGTTGCAAGGTTTTCAAAACCAAAATCTATTTTACCTTTGATAGATGAATTTGTACATCAAAAGGGTAAAACTGGATTAGGGTTTACACAACCTGCTAGGACTGTAAAGTCCAAGTCTAAGGGCAAAGCCCCAGTACTCAACAAGCCTGCTGTAGATATAACAGCCAGGGTTGTACCTAAGCAAAGGTACAACAGATTTGAGTGCTGGTGTTGTGGCAAGGTAGGCCACTTTGCCATAGACTGTTGGCACAATTCTAGTGCCAAGGTGAGTAGCAATCTGCCTGCTAGAAAAGCTACAGGTAGTTTTGTTAAGAGGCAAACTAACCAGCACCAAGGACCCAAGAATTTTTTGGGTTCTAAGATTAACTAATCTGTTTTGCAGGTGAGTCCAAGTGGCCATGCCCCAATATGGTACTTGGACAGTGGATGTTCCAGGCACATGACTGGAACTAGGGGATTGCTAAAGGACTACACACCAATCAAGGATGGTCCTAAAGTCACCTTTGGTGGTTCTGAAAAAGGAATCATCAAAAGTTTTAGTAACATTTCTAGCAACCTTATTACAATTACTCAAGTGGCTTATGTTAAAGGTTTGAAACACAACCTCATTAGTATAAGTCAGTTGAGTGATTTAGAATATGACATCTCATTTGTCAAAGATGGTTGTCATATCAGGAGGTCAAATGATCAAGAGATCATTCTGACTGGTTATAGGAAGAGAAATGTTTATTGTCTAGACATTATGTGTGAGAACAATGTTTCTCCTGTGTGTCTTGTAGCTGATGAGAAAGTCTCTCATTATGTCAAATGGCACAAGAGGCTAGCCCATCTTAACTACAAGACAATTGACCAACTCTATAGCAAAGAGTTAGTGAGGAATGGTCCTCAGGTTAAGTGTATTAAAGATGGGATATGCCCAGCATGTCAAAAGGGCAAGCAGACTAGATCCACCTTTAATAGCATTAAAAACAAAGATGCTGTGAGGTGCTTATACCTCTTGCATATGAATCTCTTTGGTCCTATGCCAGTTCACAGCCTAGGTAGGAAGGTCTACACATTTATGGTTGTAGATGACTACTCAAGGTTTTCCTGGGTGTTCTTCCTTGGACAGAAATCTGAAACACCTAGTATCTTTTATAGTTTTGTCAAACAAATTCAGAATGAGTTAGACAGTACAGTGGTCAAAATAAGAAGTGACCATGGTACTGAATTCCAGTCTGACAGTATGACAAAGCTATGTGAAGAATTTGGGATATTTCAGGAATTTTCTTCACCAAGAACACCTCAGCAAAATGACATTGCTGAAAGGAAAAATAGAACCTTGATAGAGGCTGGTAGAACCCTATTAAGTGATACATCTCTCCCAGAATATTTCTGGGCTGAGGCAGTAAACACTACTTGCCATGTAATTAATAGGGTTACTATCACCAAAAGTCACAATAAGACCCCCTGTGAGATTGTGAAAGACAGAAAACTAAATCTATCCTATTTCAGGATCTTTGGTTGTAAATGCTATATACTTAACAATGGTAAGTCTTACTTAACCAAGTTTGCTGGCAAATCCCAAGAGGGGATCTTTGTTGGGTACAACAACAACAGTAAGACTTATAGGGTCTACAACTTGACTACTCAAGTTGTAGAAGAGTCAGTACATGTAGTATTTGATGAAGCTAGACTCATTAACAATCAATTGTCTAGAAGTATTTGCAGCTCCACATGTGTGACTAAGAAGATGGACAAGCTTACTATTGAAGAAGGATCTACTGCAAGTCAGTATGTGGATGATAGTGGCTGTTGTCCAGGGGGAGTACTAGATGCACCTGATGTAGAAGAAGACCAAGGGGTGCAGCAAGTTGAAGAAGCTGAAGGAGTACAACCTGAAGACAGGCTGCCTCCAGCTAATAGACATCTAAAAGATCATCCAGCCAATCAAATTATTGGTGATCTCAGACAAGGGGTACAAACAAGGAGCAGAAATCTAAGTTCAGTACTCTACTCCAGCTTTCTATCCCAAGTTGAGCCAAAGAAATTTGAAGAAGCCATCCTATACCCTCATTGGATTGAGGCAATGCAAGAGGAGCTGAATCAGTTCAAGAGATGCAAAGTCTGGGAGCTTGTTCCTAAACCAAAAGACCACAACATAATTGGAACTAACTGGATCTTCAGGAACAAGATGGATGAACATGGAGTGATTATAAAGAACAAAGCAAGACTGGTTGCTAAGGGATATAGGTAGGAAGAAGGTATTGACTTTGATCAAACCTTTGCTCCAGTAGCCAGACTGGAGGCAATAAGGATGTTCTTGGCCTATGCAACCTTTCAAGGGTTTAAAGTATACCAAATGGATGTTAAGTCAGCCTTTCTGAATGGTAATCTGAAGAAAGAAGTCTATGTGGAACAGCCATCAGGTTTTGTTGATTCTACTAAACCTAATTATGTCTATAGACTTAGGAAGGCTTTGTATGGGTTAAAACAAGCCCCTAGGGCTTGGTATGAAACCCTGTCTAGTTTCCTCATTGAGAATAAATTCACAAGGGGGAAAATAGACAAGACTCTATTCCTTAGAGAATCTAGAGGCAAGATCATACTAGTCCAAATATATGTAGATGACATAATATTTGGGTCTACTGAAAGTAGTCTTTGCAAAAAGTTTGCAAAACTTATGCAAGGACAATTTGAAATGAGCAGTATGGGGGAACTTAAGTTCTTCTTGGGTCTCCAAGTTAGACAGACTGAGGATGGTTTATCCATATGTCAGTCTAAGTTCACCCTAGAATTAATAAGGAAGTATGATATGGAATCATCCAGTACCATGAAAACTCCTATGGGGTCAAGTATGTCTCTTAGCAAAGATGATGCAGGGAAACCTGTAGATGAGACTTTGTATAGAGGGATAGTTGGCTCCCTATTATATTTGACTGCAAGTAGACCAGATATCATGTATGATACATGTGTCTGTGCAAGGTACCAAGCTTGCCCTAAAAAATCTCACTTGACAGCAGTCAAAAGAATTCTGAGATATCTTAAGGGCACTCCTTATCTAGGCCTTTGGTACCCTAGGAATGGAGACTTTGAACTGACAGGTTATTCAGATGCAGATTTTGCAGGCTGCAAGGAAGATAGGAAAAGTACAACTGGTACCTGTCAATTCCTAGGTGGAAGACTAATATCATGGAGTAGCAAGAAGCAAACAAGTGTGGCTATCTCCACAGCAGAATCAGAGTATGTTGCTGCAGGAAGTTGCTGTGCTCAACTTCTATGGATTCAACATCAGCTAGACGACTATGGTATACAAGTAAGTAGAACACCTCTATTTTGTGATTCTACTAGTGCTATTTCTATTGCAAATAATCCTGTCTTCCATAGTAGGACTAAGCACATAGAAATAAAATACCATTTTCTAAGAGAACATGTGGAAAAAGGAGATATTTCACTAGAGTATATTAATACAGATAATCAGCTAGCTGACATGTATACTAAGCCCTTAGAAGAAACCAAATTCAATAGGTTTAAAATTGAATTAGGTATGATAAACTTAAAATAGTTTACAAAAAAATTGGCTAAGTAAAATGGTGTCGACACACAGAGTTGTCTGTGTCGACACAGAAAAGTGGTGTCGACATTTCAGAGAAATGGTGTCGACACATCTAGACAGTCTGTGTCGACACTTAAGAGAATTAGTGTCGACACATAAATAGTAGGTGTCGACACATCCAAGGTGGTGTCGACACTTAGGATTTACTCAACATTAGTCTGGTAAAGTCTCAACTAAGTGTCGAGCTAAGTGGTGTCGACACATAAACAAGTGTCGACACATATATTTTGTCGACTATACTTGTGTCGACACATAGTTGTCGAGACATTATAAGTCTGTATCGACACTTATCAACAGTGTCGACACAATTTAAATATTTTGACGCTCCCTTTCATCTTCGATTTTAGAAAGATATAAATAGGTTTTCGCCATTGTCTGTCGACACGCTCACCAAAGTTTCGAGACCAAACTTGTGTGTCGACATCTCTCTTTTCTACATTCAAATTTCTTCAAACCCTAATGACGCCCAAGCTCGAAGAGAATGTGAATGAGGGATATGAACTCGTGCGGCATGCTTTTGATGACGCGGAACCAGAGATCAAAGGCGTGATAACCCTAATCGCAGAGACTGGATTAGAATTTCTTATTTCAGAACCGATCAAGATCTGGAAGAAAGAAGTCCTGGAATTTCTGAATGCAGCAACCCTAGATGAATCAGGACTCAAAATTAAGTCAAGAGTTCATGGGGGCAAAGGTGAAGGTCTCACCTAAAAGTCTGAGAAAGATACTTCAGTTACCAAGGACAAAAGAAGAAGATGATGTTTCTGCTACTAAGACTAGAGAAGCACTAACATGGTGTGGACTGGACTCCAACCTGAAGATAGGATCTGTTTTCAATAGGAAGGGAATGAACATGCAAGGCAAATTCCTATCTGAAATTGTTGGCAAGGTTATCTTGAGCAAACCTGGAGGACATGATAGAATATCTACTTATATGTTCAGTCTAATGACAAGAATTATCTTCCAACTTAATACTGATTGGTCTGCAGTATTGTTTGATAAGATAAAAGAGAGTATGAAGAAGCCCAATTTGGGTAGGATTCTAAGTCTTTACCTGGCTGGTAGTATACCAGAGGTCATGAGTCAAGCAGCTGGAACTAAGATTAATCACATGAGGAGAATGGATTTGAGAATCTTCTCTAGGTGGGATAGAGTCTTGACCAAGGAAATGCCAACTCCTAAGAAGGAAACACCCCTGAAGAAGAAGAAAAAGACAGCCCATGTGGCTCAAGTATCATCAAGCAGCTCTGAAGAGCATGTAGTGTTCACTCCAGATGAAGAAGAAACTGGACATGCTGGACAATCTCCAGCAGAACAAGAAGATGCACCAAGGTAGGGGGAGCTACCACAAGCTAGCCCAATTAACCTGGATTCCATCCGGGGGGAGCCTCTACTGGTGGATGAGCCAACTCCACTAGGGAGTGAACAAGCTACCCACACAATACTTGAGGTAATAACTGAAATCAACCAATTAGATTTCTCTATTGAAAATGAAGATATGACTGAGAGCTTGTCTGATGTTAATCAGCAACCTCAGATTCCTAGTCAACCCCAAGATGTTGTCATGGAGGACACATCTGTTGCTGATCAAGTTGTTGATGATATAAGAGATTCTCCACCTCATCCTCAACAGGAATTTACTTTGGAAGAACTGTTCCCTAACCTTCTTCAAACTGACATTGAAGTGGAAAAAGCTGCTGCTGAGGGGGAGAAGGTAATTATTGAGGGGGAGCAAGTGGAGAATATAGAGGAAACTGCAGGCAAAGAGACTGAGAAGCAAAAGGAAGCTGAGCACACACCAAGGACTGAGAAGGAGTTACCTCCAAGTCCTAAGGACAGAGTGAATATTTATAGCACATCTGCATCAGAGGATGAAGAGGCTGCAAGAGCCAAGAAGAGGAAATTCCAAGTCTTCAAGAGGAGGAGCCAGACATACAAAAAGGCTTTAAAAACAATTGCACCACAGCCTGCACCACAGCCAGCCCCATCTACAGATTTCAGTTCTCTGATGGTAGCTTTACAAATAAAGATGGATGAGCAAAGGCAAGCAATAGAAAAATATATAGATGAAGGCCATAAGTCATTGCAATTTGATCTGGCCCAAGATATTAAGTCTATCAGATTTGAAATGAATCTGAATAAGAAAGAAATGACTGACTGCTTCCATAAGGGAGGAAATGCAGTAGTTTATCTGGCTACTCATCAAGAAAATATCAAGAAACAAATTGAAGACCTGGCAGTAAAGCAAGGCTATGTCCTGGAAAACCAGATAAGAATGAATGACAATTTGACTGAATCACATAATGTGATAGTCACTGAGATGCAAAATCTGGCTGTTGCTCAAACTACAGCAAGGACTACTGCCCAGGAAGAGTTTGATAAGAAGTTCCAAGAGCACATTACTGCTTTTAAGACTGTTCTTGAAGACTCTAA
This sequence comes from Platanthera guangdongensis, assembly GCA_039583875.1. Lineage (NCBI taxonomy): Eukaryota > Viridiplantae > Streptophyta > Magnoliopsida > Asparagales > Orchidaceae > Platanthera > Platanthera guangdongensis. The sequence goes on along the minus strand of CM077152.1, from coordinate 61,220,521 downwards.
GAAGGCAATAATTGAAAAACTCCAAAGGTTGAAACCTTTCTACAAGGATGGAGTAAACTATCTAAATGCCCAGATAAGATTCCAGAAAGATGATCTAAGAGATCACATTGAAAGAGAAGTCATAAAGGGGGAGAGGGTGTTAGTCAAAGCCAGCTCTGATCATGCAAAATGGATTTCAAATTCCATCAGAGCCACCCTGGGATATCCTCCATTATGTGATGATGACAATGTGGCAGAGTCTGGTATTAATCCTGCATATCTTGGAGGGGAGCAAGCTGAAGTGGCTCAAGTAATATACCCTCCACCAGACTTTGATATGGTACATCAAGACATACAATCAATGTATAGCCCTCCTGAGGGAAATCAGAAGGTCATCATAGAGAAAGTAATTCAGCCAGTGCCAGAGGCTATACTGAAAGAACAAGAGGATTTGCAGAAAGAACAAGAAGCCCAATTGTCTAAGAAGAGATTCAGGGAGCAAGCTGAATTGAGGCCTGATTTTGAACAGTGGAGCCCCACTTCCAGGAATATTATCTTGACTGCATGGAAGGCTGCCAAGGACAATATCCAGGATAGAAACAAGTGGTATTCTGAACTGGAGTGGAGGAAGCATGAGAGTAGGCAAGAGGCAATTGTGTAATATAGAAGAAAAGCTAAGATGAGAAAGCTACCTCCTACTGCCCAGGAGCCTAGCAAGTACTTTCCAAAGCCTTATCATTACTTTGAAAGACAGAAGATCAAAGCTGAAGATTTGAAAAAGAAGGATCTTAAAGGAAAGAAGCCTGCTACTGCTGAAGACACTGAAGCCCCAGTCCAAGCAAAAATACAATCAGGGAAGGGCATTGTGATCAAGGAGCCTGAGCAGCAATAAGATAGAATTTTTCTTTAGTTTACAGTTGTAATCATTTGATTTTAAACTCTCTGTAAACTTTTGAATAATGAAAATGTTGAAGTTCTTAGAACTATGTGATATGTGTTAAGTTTATTACATTATTGCTCTGAGATATTTGAGTATACATGTTTGTTTATACATGCTTATGGACTTACCCTGTTATATAATCCTGTTTTACATCATACTGTGATTTTGTTATGTATGGTGTATATCATTGACTAAGGGTTATGACTTCTCCAAATAGGGGGAGATTGTTGGGTACATTGGAATAAATGTACCTGATTTGAAGAAGCCTCACCCTACTCAATGATATAGATCAAAATGTATTTGATGTGTTTTGAGTTTAGTTGTACAGGTTAAGTATTTGCAGGGAAAGCTGAAAAGTTTCTAAGTCCATGTGTCGACACCTAGAAGAAAAGTGTCGACACTTAAGAAGGATTGTGTCGACACCCAGAGAAGCAGTGTCGACACTTGGAGTAATTGTGTCGACACCAGGAATGCAGAGTCGACACCAGAAGGGAAGTGTCGACACATACAGGCTGTGTCGACACACAATGAAGAAATGTCCAGTGAAGCAGTGTCGACACTTAGAAGCAGTGTCGACACCCAGAGGAACTTTGTCGACATCAGAAAGTGTCGACACTTGGAGGCTGTGTCGACACTCAGCAAAACTTCAACAGAATTCTAAGTACAAGTGTCGACACAAAAGAGATGTGTCGACACTCAGCCAAAGTCTCAACACATGAAGAAAGTGTCGACACAAGGAGCTATGTCGACACTCAGCAAATTTCAATAAAGTCTAAGTACAAGTGTCGACACTAAGAAAATGTGTCGACACTCAGCAAGTATCAACACAGAAGGCAAGTGTCGATACTAAGAAAATGTGTCGACACTCAGCGAGTATCAATGCAAGAAGATGTGTCGACACAAAGGAGTTGTGTCGACACTTACAAGAATTCAACTAAGTACTAAAGAACAAGGAGTTGTGTCGACACACAATATCAGTGTCGACACATGTTGAAGAAGTAGTGTCGAGAAGCAGATTCTACTACACAAGGAGTTGTGTCAACACCATGAAGGCTAGTGTCGACACTTAGTCAACTTATGTCGACACTTAGCCTATAAGTGTCGACACTTAAAGACTGACTGTCTCGACACTTTCAGACAGTTACAGAAAATTCAAGAAGTGACTGGATGACTTGACAGCTGCCATTCCAGCCGGTCTACTGCAACTGTCAGAGTTGTCAGAAAGTCGTTAGAAACCGGATCAGCCGGTCACCATGAAGAAGGCCTATATATAGGATTATTCTATCAACAGAAGGGGAAGATCAAGCAATTCATTGAAGAATCAATTCAAGTGAAGATCTAAGTAGTTGGAGAGAGAGAGAGAGCTCCTTCCAAGAAGACAGCTGTTGAACCAGGCTGTGAAGAAAGTTTCAGACTTAGTTCTGATTCTTAAGTTAGCAGTGATTGAAGATCAGCTGCATAGAGTATCAACCCTACTGTGTTCTACATTCAAGAAGCTTTGAAGGAAGCCAAGGGAGGTTGATCTCAGCAGAGTTCTTTCAAGAACTCATCAAGAAACCTGTCAACTCTTCTCTCTTATTCTGAGTTGAGGTTATATACATTGTATTTTTAATTTCTTGTAGGATCCTTAGGGATCTGAGTTGTAAGCCTGAAATTATAAAGGCTGAGTGGTAGGGCATATGTGCCTGAGTGTAGGAGATTCATTTCTCTGAGTGTAGGCCTTGTGGCTGAGTGTAGGTCTTTGTGAAGACTGAGTGGTAGGGTTGTTGAGCCTGAGTTGTAGGAGTGGGAAGTATCTGAGGAATAGTGAAGGAGTTTGGCCGAATCTAGTACACTACTAGATAGGCGAAGGGGGAAAGTGGATGTACCCAGACCTTGGGGAACCACTATAAAACTGTGTGTACTCTGTGTATGTGATTGATACTGTGTATGTTGTTTATAGTTCTGTGAAATCTGTGATATAATCTGCCTAAAAGTTTAAAAAGATTAAGTCACCTATTAACCCCCCCCCCCCCTCTAGGTGATTAGGTACAATTTCTTTCATTAGACTTTTTTGATTTATCAAGTGAATCTGACTCCCTG